>JAWPHD010001227.1:0-344160 GCA_037043455.1 Cyrtodaria siliqua
CACTTGCCCTACTGTCATCCCCCAATAAAACGGGACAGTATAAATAAAGAAATCCCCTCCATGAATTATTCTCTAACCAATCAGCCAGCATTAATAGTAAAACACAAAGATGCGGTCATGTATATATAATCAAAAAAAAACAATAGCCTAGAAAGCCACAAAGAAGGTACTCAGTGGACTTGGCAGAAAGCCAGAGCAACATGAGAACAAACCATTGAGGGGCACGACAAGACAAGATTGTAGACAAACATCAACCGTCACCAAGCAATACTATGTATTAATATAAATGTAAGATTGTACTGTACAAGAGTATGATAGGGACCGTTGGAAAGGATAAGGTTGTTGAAGGGGATACACTGCAATCTATATAAAACAAATTAAACTTGAGTCGTCTGTTAGTATTACAATATCACTTACACCACTGTTTATATTTATTTTAAATGTTCAAAGCAAATTGTTCATACCTATACAAATTGTTGATTATATTGCACCAAAAATCTATCTAACCTGTTGTAAAATTACGAGAATAATATAAAGCTCCATATTGTATTACATTTTTATTTAATTATGTGTTATTACCAAGTTTATGTCCAAAACGATACTGTGATTACAAATGTTAATTCCTTTAAGATTGTCGAGTGTCCCTATCACAAATAATATAACGCAATGAAGTTTGGCAAGCCATTATTATTCTCACATTGAGTCCAGATCGGCCATTGCGAAGTAATTCCGTGCCAGTTCCTTCCTAGTCGGCCCGATACAGCTTGTAGCCACCCGCAACGGTATAAATACCACACTTTGAAGTTTATTGCTATCACCGAGTGAAGTGTTTCAATGCGTCTTCCGCATCTTCTGTTCGACTCTTGGTGGTTTGAGAACAAACCTTTTCGAACTCTTTTTCAATTGTGTCCTGAATTTAAATTATACATGAGAAAATGAAAGTTTAAAAAAATTGTCCTATTACAAACAACAGCACCCAACGCTATATCAGTGTAGGTCCGTAATATACCAAAACCGAAATCAAATATGAGAGCTATTCAAAGGTATATTATAAAAACCAAACATAAACAGTGATAGATATTAAATAATTTAAACAGTCGCCATAATAACATGTATAGTGATTGAATTTAGTTATATTTTAAGTATCTATTGTTGTTAAAATGTTATTCATATGAAATTATACACGTACATCTGCTTCCCTTTTGTACTGTTTTCTTTCATCCATCACCGATTGTATCTAAACAAGTTGAAGCTGCAGCCTTTGCTATGAGATGCACACTCCATAATGGTCATTTCATCAGGTGTGGGCATTTGCAAGTTTTCTATACATTTCGTTGACATAAGCCGCAATGGTATTCTTACAGCCTTTTCATTTTCGATTATGGCCATCGACTTCAGGGCGCTCCTCGATACAGGGTATCGCACCCATCTCTAATGGATTCAACATAGTGTGTTACTAGACTCGCAAACACTGATAAAGTACAAAACACATATAAACGATTAATTTAAGGTCGTATTAATCACGGTATGCAAACACTTTAAATATCTACAACTAAGATATTTTATTATATAAAATATGTTTGTACCATAGCTGTAATGGTTTCCTTTGTTCTGCTTTATGAATATTTTATCATAAACTGAAGATCTGACCTAAGCCGTGCTATAAAGCCCGGTATATTTCAGCCGTGCTATAAATGTCAGATTCCGGCAGTTAATACCATGGCCTACTCCATTGTACACGGCGCATAGTTGTAAGTTTACACACATCCTGTCAATCAAAATGTTCAATTACCCGGCAATTTCTAAGGTACAAAACATTTATAGCATACCTTTTTCTCGTATGCGATTTTACTGCACTCTCGGGCCTGCGGCCCTCGAGAAGCAGTATAAATCGCATATACTCCGAAAAAAAGTATGCTATAAAATTACTTAGTGTTGTTAATATAAATTGTTATATAAAGATTTCCTAATAAGTGCGTTATATATTTTATTTCATTTATCTATTATTAACACAACTACTGTATATGACAGAAATATTATTTACTTCTTCCTTTACAGGCTTTCCATTCATAAGAGTAAGTGGTCTGCATTTATTATGGACGTAGTCCAGTGAACATCAGTGTGATCTTTACAAAATCTTCTCTAAATCTCGTCTTTCAGATCTTCTAGCTTCCTGAGCTGTCTGGGTTTTGCTGGAGGCTCGAATACGAAAGCATTTTCCTGTCTTGAAGTACTTCCTCAGACAGCGTTTTGGTTCGTTAAATCTTTCAATTTCCTCTCCTTGTCAGACTTAAGTTTAGGCAATATTCCAAATACTCGTCAGCTGTCATTTCCATTCCTCCGCCTCCAGGTCAAGTGAAATATCTCTCAAAGCAAGAATGACCTGGGAAATAAAGATCTAAAATCTGTATCGGGTAGAGCCTGACATTCCGTCCGATGTCTTCATGGTTTTTGGAAATTTCTGTTATGAAACTTTAGCTTGTTAAGGAAATTTATAAACTGCTAATCCTAATCAATATGCCATTACTAGCTGTTTGCCAACAAAAACTATATTTCTATTAGTTTGCCACTGTCTATCAATACAATAGCAGAACTATTTTCTGTTAAACATGATGGAGGTAGTTGTCCTTCTTTTAGAAAAATAAATCATATCAAAATGTTCAAAAGCGGTCTGATTGTTCATATAAATGTAAATTGGACGAAACTGATGATTTTATCTGTTAAAAAAGAGTATGAAAATGGACGTTTGGAAACGGCCGAGCACGACACTACGAAATAATTGCAGTCTCGGTTGATTGAGACTGTCATTAATGAGCGGAAGTGAATAATTCTAGATACCGCTCACGCCCTCTATAGCCTCGGGTTGAGCAGAACCATATTGCATAAAAACAATATACATCACAATTATAACCATCCGAAGATGGCATGCATAACATGTATTTATAGTTTAGTTCTATAACAATCGCCTACATCCCACGCGGAACTGAGGTCACAGAAATTGGCTGAGCACACAACAACTATATCAGTATAACAATCGACTGAAAAGGGAGTCGTCTCTGAGGTTGTCACCGATGCTATAAACATTATTATTGTTATGCGAACGATACCTGAAACTACTTGTTTTGTCAGGCAAATGTCGACAAACATGGGAATCTTCTTGCGCCCAGAAAGATTCGTTCAAGTCAAAATTTCGCCATACCATTCAAATACAGTGTCAACTTTAATATACAGTCTTTCATTTGATCTACGTATATCAATTGTTTGATTAATTTGTTTTCATTGCCATTGTCCTATGTCATACATATAGCATTGCATGGAGTTTGTATCTAGCAATTTACTTTCGTTTTTGTGCGAACAAAAGGATGCGAATGACGTAAAACGGATGGACGCTATTAAACACGTCAAGCGAATATCTCAGGAAGAGTTCGGACCATCCGTTGCATTTAAATCAGTGAGATAAACAATTCGGTTACTTCTTTTAGTTTTCTTTCACAGAAACTTGGAAAACTAATATTTTTCTATTTTATTTTGACACTAGGAGCTTTTGAGTCACCTTACAGTTGAAAGTAGCTCATTATCAAAGATACCATATCGTGGCTTCTATGCCCTTATATACATTTCATAAGGATACTTTAGTTTGTTGAGGGCATCCTGATCAAAAGCACCGAAGGTTTGTATATAAGTGTACTGCTAAGAAGTACGGCAAGGGTGACATCTTGTTGTCGTAGTTCTGTTTCCCTGTAATGACACAAACTATCATGCATACTAATGACAATAACATATCAAAACTTATTTGCTGATATTAAAGATGTACAATATATTTTAAAACATGGAACATGTACAGTTAGTAGAAATGGTACATAATACTGTACCATTTGCTTTGTTTACAATACACTCGTCGAATGATATATTCACATAATTAAGTTTGCTTTAAAAGGTAACAAGAAGGTAGCTATAATTTTTAATTTCATTGTTCTCTTTAAACATGTATATTCCACTTCTATCAAACGTATTGATGAATTCAACAAATTTGTGTACAGTACCTTTTAATATCTCCGAGTCCTTTCTGTGTCAAGTAGAAGCAGGCTATTTGATCTTGATGTACTGGGTGCTTTTACACCATGCCCAGATTCTATTTGTTTTGACATCGATAGTGATCCTAATGCAAATCCTGAAAAATATGCATTTTCTAATATCTGTGAGATTGACTTTGAATAATCTTGTGGCTTTATCTTTAAGTTATTATGTATATTCTAAAGGTTTGTAGCTGAAACAAAATGTAGGGCGCATTAATGTTGCAGTTTAATCAAGCTCAAAACAAAATACTCAAGAAATTAAAAATTGGATAAAGTATCAGATATGCGTACTTAATCACGTTATATTATACTTTAGAAGCGTTGAATTGTATTGAAAATACACCAAACTTCAAATTAAAAAAGTAATATATAAGTTAAAAAATAATGTGAGAAACATAGTTTGAGTATTATTTAATTGCATGATTCTTGTACTGTTTGTAGATATCCTATTCAATGTCTCTTATACTTTATCTAATTGTCAACAGCTTTTTTCTGATATTATTTAGCTACACACATAAATACATGGTAGTGAAACTATAATCGTCACACTAGTCAGTGTCACATATAATCTATTTCAGTGACCAAATGACACTTGAGACGACCCCTTGTTTAGCCACGGACAAAATGGCAGAATTGTCGATCTTGTACAACATCTGTTTTTAAAAAAGTAAGTACCATAAATATGAATTTCAACTAACATCTCGAATTTGCTTACGAACGACGACGACGGTAATGGTCAATGTATAAGTTGCCTGGATAGTAGAGCTTTACTAGTCAAGGAGTTAGTTATTGAAAATTGTTCGTAGGCGTGTACTGGCAAACAGACGTACGTACGGATAAAGCGACGATTACATCATCCCGCAAAACCAATACAAATAAGGCAGGCAATATTATGTTTCTAGATTCCGTACTGGTGAAATTCACATAATGGCACATAACGTTCTCAATACTTGGTAAATAGAAGAATGTCTTACCTTTATATTTCTTTGCAAGTCGATAAGCAGATACGATTTACCGGTCCTATACAGTCCAGCAATGGTCACAACATTGAGTTGCTGTAACACCACTTAGCTGGTCAAGAACATCTTTTTCAATGGTAAGTTTGTTTGAAGCATCACTGCTGATCAAACACCGGGGTTCCGCAAACACGGATATCTTAGAAACAGCCATGTTTGTTGTTGTTTTATCTAAACAATGACGATATAGAATTATTGGTAACTGATAAGTAAGTAAGTAGGTAAATAGTTTATTAAAGCGACATGTGCATATACAATTTAATTGGGCTAAAATAGATCGCTCACCTTAAGTAAGTGTCATGTTCACGTAATTATCGGTAACAAAGGTTTCTTTAAACATAATATACGTTCTCAATTTTGGTAAACTTCGAGTTTTCCGTCTCGAATTCTCGCATAATAGTCTCTTAGAAATATGTCGTTGGATAATTGTAGGCATTATTATGTGTGCTTTTTTGGTTACAAATAACGTAATTATGATTAAGTATTAACACTATTTTATTTTGTGTACAACTTAACTGTTTTGTTTAGGAAGCATCATAATAAAATTGTCTCATAAAAATGAATAAATAAATAATTTAGAGACAGCTTTGGCTTTCAAGTTTAAGTTTTAAATGTAAGATGGATTATACGCATTATAAACGAATTGCGTGTTTTATAAATGTACAGTACGTGCAAACTAACGCATTCATTTTCAAAAATGGAATGAGTATATTTTTAAGTTTGCATGTGCAAAACAGTGTTAAAATAGGTCACTACCTCACTTTTGAGATCGTCGAACTCACTTTCTTTATTTTGTAGAAGACTACTGAAGAGTCACACGTCCATCTTTAAGTATTAATAAATCACTTAGCACCTCAGAGTAATGCGGTAATATTTTAGTTTTTAACATGTTTGCATATAATTATATAGAATGTTATAGAATTTACAGCTTTCAACTTGTCTTCATTTTTCTACAATATACGTTAAACATAATAGTGTAGCAATATAATCTATTTCGACCATCTTTATACATAAATACGGCGCGTTTATTTTCCGCTGAGCCCGATACTTATATTTAATTATCGGTGGTACTTTTTCATTTCTTTTTGTTTGCTTACTTAATTTTCGATTCAGTGGTTCCACTACTCCGGCCGATTAAAGGCTCTGGGTATTGTTTAACTACTTATAGGATATATTGTCTGCTTTTTAATTTAGTCTTTTGACTGTTACTTGTGATATGCAGGCTTCATAACCGCTTTTCCCAACTAAATTCCATTATGTTTATTTCGCTCTTCGGGGCATTTAATCTTATTAGATACTGGGACCATACGCCGTACGACATGGGGAAGAACGATACTCATTGTCCACCGCCATATGCATGCCATCTTCGGGGTGGTTAAAATTTTGTACTATTGATTTTATTAATATTGAGTTCTGCTCAACCCGGGGCTAGAGGGCGTGAGCGGTAGCTAGCATATTTCACTACCGCTCATGAACAGCAAACGGCAAATAATCTGCTATATGTAAATGGAAGATAATACATGTTAGGCACCAGACATTTCATCTTTTGGTGGTGGGAAGGTGTGTGTGTGTGTGTGTGTGTGTGTGTGTGTGTGCGTGTGTTTGTGTGTGGGTGGGTGGGTGGGTGGATGGGGGTGGGGGGTCTTTTACTGAAAAATTAAATACGCAAATAAGGGGGATCTTTTACTGGAAAAATTAAATATGCAAATAACCCGACCAAATTTCTGAAGGCTAAACAAATAATTTGGTTCAAAAAGCAATTGGGTTAGAAAGTAGGTGAACTCGAAGGAAAATGCCAGGCCCCTTGCTGAGATAAAATGGTCGATCCCTTAGTAAAAGAATGGGAGGTAATTCATGTTATATTCCGTCCTTATTTTCCTGAACGGATTGTTTCCCTTTCTACAGACAATATCAAAAAAAAATAGCAAGAAAGATAAACTATAGGACTTTATACAATTTATAGCTTCATTATTCTACAATATACGTTAAACACCATATTGTAGCAATATAATCGACTATTGTACTATGCAAAAACAATTTGCCTTGACTTATTCACGTAAATATTATTAATCCTGTGCAACAAGAGCTGTCGGATGACAGCGCGCTCCACTTGTCGAGGCCGTATCTATTTATTGGGCAACTAAGTTGAAAAAGGGGCATACTTTTGTAAAATACATATTACCGAATGTTGTCACTTAATTGTACGATATCCTCGTAAGATAGTGAATATATGTGTGTAAAGTTTCATAGAATTCTTTTTTTGAGATATGAGCTTACCGAAAAAGGTTAATCAAGAAATTGACTAAGTACGAAAAGGGTTATAACTTTGTCAAAATAGGATGCAGTTATATGACTTGCACGTGACATATTTTCTATTTATACTGAATACATGTGTGAAATGTTTCTGAGCTCTGGCAGGTGGTTTATGAGACATGAACTTACTGTAAAATGTTAACCCCAAAACTAATAAAGTACAACAATGGTATAACTTTGTCAAAATAGGTTACAGAGTTATATGACTTGCGTGTGGCACCTTGTCCATTTATACTGAACATATGTGTAACGGTTTATGGACTTCTGTTAGGAGGGTTGTGAGACATGAGCTTACCGACAAAGGTTATCTTACGCATTACGTGTCCCACCTTAATCCCATTAAGCGATGGAAGGCTTATATTAGCAGGATTTTATAATGGATGTTTCGACAATAAAACACGTTTTAAAAACATTTTTAACTGAAAAAATGTGATAACCTGTTTAAAATTACATATTGAATGTTTTGATTTTACAATATGAAAACGTTTAAGCCGAAATTGAGGTTTTATTTCATACCCAAGCCAACCCCGTTTTCGCTTCTTGGAGAAGGGGTTGGATGGGTATGAAAGTTAATACTCGGACCACGTATTGGGTAACGCTGACGGGAACGGGAACGCATACATTACATATACATATATATTAAACAAATTTGCATCTATCAGTACATTGCTACTCAATAATGAGTTATAAGAGACGGTACACTATACACTCTAACAATATGTCACTGAAATACCGCTGTTGTTATGAGTTTAAGAACAAAATCATGCGAATACTAAGTAAATAAAAGTAAATAATTAAAAAGTGACACCCACAACTGTCCTTAAACAAATATTTTATTTTAGCAACTAAAATGCTTAAAACAATCATATCAACATACTAAAAGCGATAATTCAGGGTACATAAAAGCATTGGAGCATATACGTGTACAGAAAAAACACAATTTATGAAAGACTAGAGTGGAATATTTCTTTGACTGGCTAGCTTCGGAAAAGATGGCAGATAGTTTTCCTTAAACCAATTACTGTAACGTGGATCCTTCGGAAGGAACTAACAGGAAACGAAAGTAACAGATTCGGTTTTATTGAGTCTGCTCAATTAATCCATTAATGAGAGGTAATATGAGGTGCAACACCTCTTACGCACTCTATCAACGGGTAAACAGCGGTGTTCTACTTTAAGATATATGTTTTTAAGGTTTACCAACACTAATTACATGGAAGACTCGGAGGTGTAGTCGAATGTAGTTCCTATAATAAAAAGTAATCCTTTTTTGATGGAAATGGGCATTATGAGTAGGGGAAAACTGCCCATTTCTATTCGATTTTGTGGTTGTATGTATAAGAAGCGTATTAATAGGTTTTACTGGATCACTGATGAACATTTTCGAAATTTCGACTCTATGCATACACTTTGTGAGCAATGAAAACAGTCAATCAATGAAAACAGCTGTACCCTTGACCTGTTTAGTAAACAAACAAGAGCTTTCTTATATGTCTTGTGACCCCACATTTTCTGGTGATTTTTCAAGTGGAAAATTAGTTTTCTATATGAACATTACACTGCTGCATTATGCATACTTGAGTTGAATTTGCAGCAAATCATTAATATGTGACACTTTAACATTGATGTCTATGGGGGAACTAATTAGTGGTTTCATACCTTAAATCTCATGGTGTAGTCTCCCCGTGCTACAAATCAGTAGTGTAATTTCTACTGGTCCTTTAGGATCAACGAGCCCAATATAACCGAGTCTGCTACTTTATTCTCCTGGTTGTGTTTGTTGCTTCCAAAGGATCTCCCTTATCAGTATTATTAACATTCACACTAGCGTTCGTTTAGTGGAGTGTGGCGGCTGTAAAACGTCTCCCCAAGCTACGAATCAGTAGTGTTATATTTACTGGTCCTTTGGGATCAACGAGCCCAATATTGGTGTCTTTGAAGTAGAAAACTGCTTAAACCGGTGCTAGGGGGCGTACAAGGTTGTGCCTCCTTATAATTACCTCTTATGAACAGACTCAATAAAACCGAGTCTGCTACTTTATTCTCTTGGTTGTGTTTGTTGCCTCCCTTATCAGTATTAATTTCTACATGACTTGAATGTGTTTAATAATAAATATTAATTATAAAAAACATAAATCGAATAGGTACTGCATAGTATTAACTGTTGATTATATTGCATCAATAATATATTTAAATATTTGGTAGAATAAGACAAACATTTGAACAATCAAAAGTGTGTATTAGTACTATATACAAGCAGGTTTAAAGTCAAAATGAAACTGGATAAATAAATCGAGACGTTAATTTCAATAAAAACTGAAAAGGCGATCCCTTGGAAGCAACAAACACACAGAACAGAGAAAAGAAGTAGCATACTCGGTTTCATGTCTGTTCATGAGAGGTTAACTATACGATGCAACACCTCCCACGCCTCCTAGCACCGGCTTAAGCGATATTCTACTTTAAAGCAACACAGAATAGCCTTGATGATCCCACTGTCGTGTGTCCCTTTAAACCCATAGTAATTGCCCAATGATCACAATGGATCCGCAAGTAATAACACTACAGATTCGTAACTCGGGGAGGCAAACATATCTAAATCTCTTTATACACAATTTGGCCCCCTGAAAAGCGGCAATTTTTACCAGAACAAAAAATAACATTTTCTTTAATTATGAATTAAACAAATATTTCTCGTCCATGTTTACCCCGAGGAAGTAATTTGGACAAACGGGAAAGTCTATGGTTTGGATATCATTAATAAAGAAACAACTGGCGAATATTGTCAATAGTTCAAGAGAACTAAAAACGTTTTAACTTGTAGATCGGTTCCTTCGTTTACTGAATTCTTTAAATGGTACACCCCTACCCCCAACTCCCTTGTGTCGTCCCCGCGAATATTGTCAATGGTTCAAGAGAACTAAAAACGTTTTAACTTGTAGATCGGTTCCTTCGTTTATTGAATTCTTTAAATGGTACACCCCTACCCCCAACTCCCTTGTGTCGTCCCCCCCCCCCCCCCCCCCCCCCAAATTTCATTTATATTCTTCACTAAAGATTTATAATTTCCAAATATATTTTTTTCATATTTCATTCATTCTGCCTATTTAAATGATGAATTCTCTAGTTCCGTTTATTAATTTCGTTCCTTTTGTTTGTTCTGTTTATTCATTTTTTATTATATTTAAGTGCTACTTCATCTTATCATGTTTGCAAACAATTATTCTAGTATCACTTCGTAAACGTAGCTTTTGTCATACTTCCAGCTTGTATATTGTAAACGTATCGATTAACTACTGTTTATTATGCCATCAACTATGTACAATTAATACCATACATAGGAGAAGAACATCATAAGTATTTTACTTTCGTTCTAATCCTTGTTCTGCTATTGTGTACTGATTCCATGTTGTAATAATAATGAGAAATAAAATATGTTTAAACCACAAGAGAACTAGACATTTAAATCTTCGAACATTTAAAATACCGGCAGCCGTCCTGGATATCGAATTGATCTATATTAACATACTTGCAAGCTATTGACCTAATTAGAACTATATTAACATACTTGCAAGCTACTGACCTAATTAAGGATCATCCATGAAGTTTGGTTAACTTTGGCAGAGAGGTTTTCGAGGAAAAGTAATTTTAAGCAAAAAATAATGACGACGAAGATTGATATACGTATTTAGAATATATACCAGCAAAAACTACTCTCATTTTGACGAACATGTCAATAAGGCCATAATTAAAATTGTGTGTGCTCGCCCGAACGAGACCGGTCCAAAGATCGGACCGACTCCATTTTTTTTTTTCCGTAAAGATTTATTTATCTTTTAGTTTCATCCTGTCGGATCCGGATTTTATACGGTCCCTCATTGTCACAGAAACGTTCAAAAGCTAATCGTTAAGACTTTAGTTGCCTACCCTTATTATTAGCGAGGTGGCACTCCGTCCGTAGCGGATTCCATTGTTTGTATTATGCGTTTCATTCACTGAGACTACAGACGAATGGTGTGCCCATCACGTAATCTGCCTAAGGCAGTAAACCTATCGCCGACAGTTCGCTGTGTCCAATGAAAAGCAAATAACGGTTTGTTACTCCACGGACATTTTCCTGCCAACCTACTTATCTGAAGTCCGGGCAAACGAAGATATTTTTAAGTGTGGCCGAAGCAAGTTGACAAATATTTCATTAAATAATCCTTATACAAACACAAAGCACTTAAACTATAAACTAGATTTTAATCATAGAAATACAAAATATACGGTCACCCTTCAAAGCTAAGCCGGAAAACAAAACAGAAGAAATACGATAATGCGTCTAACCTTATGCGAACTGTAAAGAAAATTATCAAGTTTATGTTCTAAAAAACAGTTTAATCCTCTAGATATTCAAAGGTAAAAGAAAAACCTAAACCTCAAGGAATAGTGGCGTGTCTACCAGATATATATGTTTCTCCAAAGAATAGAACCTATAAGACAAAACCGGTGGATACACATAACAATTACATCATTTACAATATAAGAAGTTGCGTTTTACAACATGTAAGAACAAAGGAATGCGGTAAAATAATAAAATTACATTAGAATGCGGTAAATCGTTAAATATGAAACTTTGACACATGATGACTGTCCGCGGAAGTTTATGATAGGAAAATAAAGAAATCCGACAGGAAAATAAAGATGCATCTGCGCATTAGTACAATACAGTGGTAATAATTTCCCGTTAGTAACAAAAAACTAAAGGTCGAGTCAGTCTAAAAAAGGGTTACATAAGTGCTGTATTTGTAACACACGCAAATTGAGTGTGTGTTACTATAAATACATAGTTTGTCATTTCCATGACAGGCATCTTTCCGAGAAAATTGGTAAATGGTGTAAGTATGCTGATTTTAGGGGAAATATGAGCGAGATTGACAAAATGGGGAAAGAGAGCGACATTTTTGCTGTCTAGGGGAATAGTTTTTAAGGCGACACTTTCATTAAAGTATATATTATGTATGATATCACTCAAGTATTGAATTTAGAAATTACATTAACACACACACAATGGAAAGTATGTTAATTGTATTATATTTTATTTTATTTATTTATTTTATTTTAAGATTGGGATTTTTCTTTTCTTCATAATTTGGAAGATATACAGTATTTTACAGTTGGGAGAGGGACCGCGAATTACGGCCCACTTAAATAGGTATAAAAAAAACTGCATGAATGTTTATTATTGGGATGTAATTACATTTTACATGAATTGATACTTTTTTATATTTCTCCATTATGTAATATATACCCTCAACTGATTCTTTTTCTTGCATATATAATTTATATTCTGCGCGTTGACGTCGCCAACTACACGCCTTTTGCATGTTTATTTACAATTCAATTCAAATTCTTTATTCACTTAGATTCATACATATGAACAGCATAAGCAACAGTTATAAAATACATTTATATCAATGGCGACAGATCATCAACTATAATTATAAACACGTATACATCAGGAAACGACTATATACAAACTATCTAACAGTGCGGTTTATGGATTTATAACCAAAATATGAGTATACTAAAGAGTATACTAGATGTTGCAGGATTATTATTTATAATAATAATAATAATATTAATAATATAATCATAACAATAATAATTGTTTTGTAAACATCGTTTCAGATAATTGTACAGCATGCTTATGTCTTTATACAAAAATAAAAAATTAAAGTTAACAGGTTTTTAGACTAATTTCGTATTTCTGCAGTCCTACCGAAACGAAATGTAGCGCGCATTTTGTCAGTGTTATACATTTTTCGACCAAAGACGCACCGTTCTACCGAAACGAAATGTAGCACGCATTTTGTCAGTGTTATACATTTTTCGACCAAAGACGCGCCGTTCTACCGAAACGAAATGTAGCGCGCATTTTGTCAGTGTTATACATTTTTCGACCAAAGACGCACCGTTCTACCGAAACGAAATGTAGAGCGCATTATGTCAGTGTTATACATTTTTCGACCAAAGACGCACCGTTCTACCGAAAAGAAATGTAGCACTGTGTTTGGTCATCCTTATTTAAATGTCTAAAGGGAGTTATTATAATCTTACATCTTTATTATTGTATCCATGAATAAACTAATTGTATTGTTCCTCATACTTTTCAACTGATAATAATGATGCGAATTTCAGAATATTAGGGCGATTATAATAGAATTTATTTATATATTCCTACCTCATTTCACTAAATTCGGGACAAATTAAAAGATAATGAATTCATCGCCTATATCATTGCAATTTACACATTTCTTTCGTTTACGGGTACCCCTGTCCACCTCCCTACTTCAATAGGCAAGCGATGATTTCTAATAAAAGCCATAAATCGTTTGCATAAAACGTCAGGCAATAGTTTTCTATAGTTGCTTTGTCTAAAATCTGTTTTTAACAGTTTATACATATTAGTATCTGATGTACTATCAATTTCGGTCCTCCATTTTTGAATAAAAATATATATAAACCTTTTAACCTTTGATAATGCAACTGTCATTGTTGATATCACCTCGTGACTTTTATCTTCCCCTATGTGTAAGATCAGGCTTTCCATCACCAATTTAAAACGCGGATAACCATATCCGGTATGCAAGAAATGTGCAATCATTAATATTATTTAATTATAATTGTGCAAAGTAAATTGTTTTTACAAATTACTAACGGTTGATTATATTGTACCAATAATAAATATCCCATCTTATAAATATCGCAAAACGTTAAAATTTCAAAATGGTATTTAATCATAAACCAAGCAGGCTTAAGGTTAGCCTGGTCCTATGCTAAGAATTCACAATTTATATAAATTATTTTAAATGTGGTTTAAAACTATTGTATTGCATTAGTTAAATTACAAAGTATGCCAATAGGAAGGGCCATACTTTCTTACAACATTAGTTACGGCCCAGTCCCTATATTTTAAATCATGCTCTGTGGTCAGTTAACTTTTGATTTGGCTGGTTATATAGCCTGGATAGTAGATCAGAAGCCTCAAAAATGATTGGCCGCTTTAATATAAAAACATTGATTATAAATGTATTATTAAGTACTATTAGACGATAATTAGCCTAGCTTCCTAATACAATGGTACACTGCGCTCGAGGGAGGATTGTTCATTTGCATATCAATCCCATGGTTTATTGAATTGTTGAAAAGTAGGTTAAACTGAGTTAGAGTTTATTAAGTGGAAGCGAATTGTTTTTTTGATGAAAATAACCAGAGAGGTCAAGTGTTTTCGATTGTTCGATATTTGTAAAGCAAAAAGCATGTAACTGAAATGGTACGCCTACGAAAGCAAAATGATAGATTGCTATCATCAGGGCCCTATACGCTCAGTTTTCGTTGTATTATCATAGAGATTTTTCGCATGCAGAATGATAGGAACCAATCAGATTGCAGATCATGACATGTTTTACATACTATTTAATACTAATTTGTGGTTCGAATAACTAACCGCCTCGCTTTGGCGCAGTTGTTCAGGGAATCGTCTACCATTTGTCTACTGACCTAAGGGTTCTAGTCCCATATAAGGCAAACAATTTGAAAACCAGATTATGTTAATATATTGCCAAAATAGTATACAAAAACTACTACGGAATAAATCTGATTGGTGCCTGCGATTCTGCATGTGAGTCCTCTACATAATGATACAATGATACAATGATACACTGTGATAAGATGTCAGTACATTAAAACAGATACACCAAGCCTGGCATTCACCAACCATTCTTCAAACTATTCTTAGACTTGTGCTCAAGTACACATATTCCATTCACAAATATCCCCATCACCTTCAAAGATAAACAATCGTATGAAGTTGCAATTGATTAGTTTTTCTCATATTTATAAATAGCAGCTTGTTGTGAATGTTTATCCTTTAGACTTTTAGAAATATTTGTGATTGAAATTTGCATACTTGGGCTTAAATCCAAGAATATTCTCAAGAATGGTTGGTGAATTCAAGGCGTGGCGTCTACATTGATGAGGGGTATGTATCCGTTGTAACTATATTATAGAAACGAAACAGCATGTATAGACGATTGTTTTAAACAAAAACGTGGATTAAATTACAGATACAGTATTGCAGTGTGTCCCTTTAAACAAGCTATTTTACGAACGTATAGAATGCGTGTCCATGTTTGTCGCAGACAATATTGAGTCAGAATCAGGTGTGCTCTCATTGATAGAGGAGCGCTCATATCTGTAATGACCCGTGTGTTATTACATTCCTTGGCATGTATTACGTTGAGTTCTGTCTGGCCCGCTTGGGGTTACACCCTTGTGTACACCATTGACGAGTGCAAACATCAATATCACGGTGGCGAAACCACTGACATTTTCAAATGGTTCACGACAAAACAAAAATCATGTATGTCAGGTATGTTTTTGCTTCACAAATTTCGTAATGTTTAACGAGTTTTGTTTCCTCTACGAAGTGGGCCATTGCAAAAGGCCGTTTGATTGATCCAGTACTTTCTGAGGTTAGCAGTCCCAAAATGTACATGTTCTTACGATTTTTGTTCATTTCCAAACTGCGAGAGGGCTATTTCAGTACTGAATAAATCCACTTAAATGTTGCGGCCGAGGAAATGTTTGTCTATCATATTACCTTCAAAACGGCATTTCTAGATTTGCCTTACTGTCAAATAATTAATGTATTATTTGCTTTGTCGTCGAAATTAACTGGAAAAAGTTGGTGGTCTCCTCCACGATAAAAAATTACCTTCAGCTATAGCTCAAAATGTGCCGTAAAACACAATTCATCTGACAAACCTATACCATACAATGTTCGGTATATATTAGCCAGCCTCTTATCTGAACTGAAGACTGTGATGCTTTTACTCTAAGCGAAAATGTTAATGAATTTGTTCATTATATCTAAAAACTAGAAGCACGCAGCTAGCTTTAAAAACAAACATACAAAATATTGCATAAACAAAAAGTTAGCTTATAGTGGAGAAAGAGAAGCAAAAGAAGAGGAAAAGAAAAATCTTTCAAGATTAAAAAATAAAATAGTTTAAATAACTTTACAATCAAGATTCGTATATAATAATGCATGCTATGTGTATCCATTAAGAATGTTACACAAAAACTATTCCTACCTTAAGTTATGCCTGTCTCTGTCCCTCATTTAACATTTATACTTTCATGTAACATTTATCCTTGTTTTCCTGTATTTAAACTGGATTTATTTAAACACGGGAAATACCCTATGCTTTTGCCGAAAAGTCATTTTTGCGGGGTTTCTATAAATTACTTTGACGTAAATGCAGTAACTTTATTTTTGGGAATGTTTTTGGACACGTGCCAAATCTGACACATCCACTTACGAAGGCAGGACACGTTAAGGGGACTGGGGGTGATTCGAAAGCTTCGTGGGTGTCAGACCAAATATGGATACAACCATCATAATGTGTTTAAGATTCGATTTCATTGCGCCTATGCACTAACCTAGGACCGACCTATTATCTGTATGATTAAATTATTGTAATAAAATAGTTTGGTTTGGAAAACTAGAAGACTCGGCCAGTTCTGTTGTAATATTCATTAATAGTAATTCATATGATGCTGTAAACATTATTTGTGTGTGCTCGAAGTACGCTTTTATGTACCTATATGTACAGATGTTAGCCATATAATCGCCGTTTTAATTGATATTTATGATTTAGCAAAAAACGAAGCCAAGTCGTCGATCTTTCCAGAACGAATAGTTGCATTAACAATATTTAACCGGAAGGTAACTCGCGTAATGTAATGCATAAATACATTTGATATGAAACTGAAGCACTTTATGAAGGTCTTAATTTTTTATTTTGACTGATACCAATCACTCTTCTAGATCGCCTCCAGTCCCTTTAAGTCGTTAACGACTTTTAATAAATTAAAATGAAACAAGCATACATAGATGTATCCACTTTTGATTCTTTATTCAGTTATACAATTACCTTAATTGTAATTGTGATTGTAAATAAAGGATTTTCATTTAAAAGAAAAGTACGTAAGTCAATATCTTTCATAATTTTCAAATTGTTTGTAGTTTTTTATTGATCATAATAAAATCAATTGTCAGTTTCTAATACTTAAGTATGTTGGCTGGGCAAGTTTTGACATCTTCAAGTCTAAACATTTTATTTTTTAAATCATAGTTTTATTTGACAACAAAATTGTTTCATTTTTTGCATTCTAGTAGATATGGATATAATGTAGGATTTGAGATGGTAATATACCAAATTTTAAGCAAATGTTTTTTTTTCATATTTTTTCCGTCATTTGTGCTCATTTTTTGTTGTCAACAAAATAGGGGGTATGGGTAGCTGTGAGTAGAATTTATCATTTTGCTATAGAATAAATCAGATTTTTGTGTTTCAGTAGTGGAATACATATATAAAAGTAGATACTGAGCTAATTTTATTTTCAATCTCCATGTCAATATTGTGTGTACAGTGTTTTACATTGTAAATGTCAAAATAACTCCAAAATGGGTGTAATTTAAAGAATTTTTAATAAAAAATCATTAGAAGCCTGGTGACCTATATATTTTTTTACTTGTTTTGAAAGAAATGTCATAGGACCTTGACATATACAAGTTTAAAAAAAAGTTGATCATTAGAACATAATATTTTATCTTGAATTAATTGTTCGGTAAAAAAAAAAGTGGGTGGGGTACGGTCCATGTATGTTTGCTTTTTAAAGTAAAAAGACGAATGAGGATTACAACTGTTTTTGTATGATTTGAAAGATATGTATATATGCAATCGAAAATTAATTGTTGTTTTTCAATAAACCTAATGTTATGAAAACAATTGTGAAAATGTCCAATGACTATATTTTTCCTCTTTTTAGTGAAATTTTGAAGTTAGAAATATGTGCCTTCTTCAATGACGTCTAGTGGGCAAAAAAGTGTGGTGACCTAGCCTTTTTTTGATAATTTTGTATCTAAATTATACCAAAGAAGCTTTAAATATGCATTTGAAAAAATCTCATCACTACATCCTTTCCCAGCCAACCTCCTTAAGAGTTTCAATGGACATACACCGTTTTAATTCGTTATTTCCTTTTTCACTTGTAATTATAAAAAAAATACAACTTTTATATGAAATGACAATATTTGATGATTTACATGTATTAGTAACAGAGACTATAACTACCAGTTATCGGAAGTTATATTATGGCAGACAGATGAAATGGGAATGCTAAAGAAAATAGAGTATGGTTTCATCGGGTTGGTTGACATTGCCTTTGTATTTGCACAATTGTAAATCATTTAATTGAAGAAGAAAAAAACTGTCAGAATGACTGGTGTACTCTAACGACCAGTTATCGGAAGTTAGAGTATGACAGACATATGAAGTGGGCATGCTAAAAAACAAATAGAGTATGGTTTCATCGGATTGGTTGACATTTCCTTTGTATTTGCACAATTGTAAATCATTTAATTGAAGAAAAAAAACTGTAAGAATGACTGGTGTACTCTGACGACCAGTTATTGGAAGTTAGAGTATGACAGACATATGAAATGGGCATGCTAAAACACATATATAGTATGGTCTCATCAGATTGGTTGACATTTCCTTTGTATTTGCACAATTGTAAATCATTTAATTGAAGAAACATAATCTGTCGGAATGACTGGTTTCTCTACCGACCAGTTATCGGAAGTTAGAGTATGGTAGACAAATGAAATAGACATGCTACAAAATAATAGATTATGGTCTCATCACGTTGGTTTATTTTAAACACATGATGTTTAATTCAGCACACTCGATACTTTTGGAAAACCCGATGTATAAATAGACGATGACTCATTGCTACGCTGGACTTTGAACCCTACTGTTCAAATCACTCGCTGTTGTTTAAGCCCCTCCTGTCAATAATGCCCCGACGAAGCTCCAGCTGTCAATTATGCCCCTAAATGGCGAAAAAAGAAAAACAAATCAGAAAAAAACTTTTTTTGTTATATTATATTTCTGTATAGAATAGACATGTATACAAACATCAAAACATATTTAAAAAAAAATAAAAACCGTACACCAAAACAATCCTACCCAAAATTCCTACCCCATAGTGGTCTCTTACATGGGGTATGATTGCTTTTGACTATGGTCTCTTACATGGTGAATGCTTGTTTTTGACTATGGTCTCTTACACGGCGTCGAATTGTTTTTCACTATGGTCTCTTACATGGGGTAGGATTGTTTCTGGTGTACAGTTTTTCATTCATTGATATGCTCTGATGTTGTGCTCTGCTGTTGTACATGTCTACTACAGTCTCTTACATGGGGTAGGAATTTTGGTGTACAGTTTTGCAATTATTTGATATGTTTTGATATTTGTATACAAGTCTAGACAAAAACAAACAATCAGATTTTTTGATTTTTTTAAGATCTTTTTGTCTTTAAAGATTTTTTTAGGTCCAAACGCGTTCCTTCAACCTCTGTTTCAATACCGTTCTTCTAGTTACAATTGATTGCAAATCGGGTCCTGATATGGTCTGGGATGTCGTGTTCTAAGGTGGATATAATATATCAGCATGGAATGTCTTCGATTCCTAGCACACATTCTCTAATTCACAAAAAGTGGAGTATACATCTGTCATGATGCTATGCATAACGTTCACGCAATAACTTTCACGCACAGTGCCGTAACCAGACATAAACTGACACCGAGGCAAAGAAATATATTGGGTGAGAAGTGGGTCGTGTGTCGGGGAGGGCAAGGGCATATCCGTGGAGTATGGGTGCACCAGGCTAAAATCTGAAAAGTAATAATTATATGCATATAGTAAGCTTTTGTTGGTTGGGGTGTACAGGTGGTAGTGGGATGGGTCTAGGGGCGGTTCCAGTGCGGGCACCGGGAGCACCCCTACCTAAAATCTGAAACGTATGTACTTTGATTGTTCTTTGGTTGTTAGTTAGGCAGTGGGGTGGGGACATGGGCGGATCCAGTTTGCATAAATCCATAAAATAAAGTCTTCTTACATTAGAAACAATCTGGGGAGCATGCACCCTCCTCAGGGGCGGATAAAGGATTTGACATTGGGGGTGGAGCGCAAGTTAAAAAAAAACAAGTTATAACCAAAACACACGCACTCACGCACGCACTCAAGTTAAGGGGTGATGCGCAACTTTAAAAAACACTATTTACAGCCAACCCACAACCACTGCCCCCTCCCCTCAAAAAACACAAACAACACTCAACAGCAACAACAACAAAAAACACAAAACACAAAACAACAACTATTTTTGTCACATAATGCGTACAAGTCACATATTGCATATTAAGTTTTGACGCATTATATGAATAATCACATTCGCCTCCTATTTAATAATTAGGAAGTAGTAACGGCTTAGGAAATAAACAGTAGGCGAATGTGAGAATACATACAGGGGAGAAGCCATATAAATCAAATATATTAAGCCATTCTGGTATATTTCGTTAAATGATAGCAAGTGATAATGTCTAGGTGATGTGATAGATATCCTGATAAGAGAAATACGATGTCTCTGTCATCTGTTAACTTTCATTTTGTTCCCCGTGAGGTTGCGGGGTAGACCCCCCTCCCCCACCACCACCACCCCCACACACATTCATTTTGTCATTTTTTATCATGCCCATCATGACACCGCGTATGCAAACATGGAAACGTGGCTCCATCGTAAATGGAGTGTCTACTATAGAATTTCCAGCAATTCTGCAGTTTTGCAGGTAAGAAGGTTCTAGGCCCAATCTTCATATATTATCTGGATGTAAATGGAGGATGAGCCTGGCACGTTCGTTCCTGTTAGGCGCCATATAAACGTTCATGTGTTGTTGCTCCTTAAAACACAAATCAATTCAATTAACTTTTTTAAACAGTAGTCGAATGTGAGTATGCATACAGGAGAGAAGCCATATAAGCTACATACATTAAGATATTAGGCGATGTGAGAGATGTTTCTATTGTCCTTTAATATTCCGAATATGCCTATAGTTACTCATTTAGCAAAGTAGAAGTTACTAGTGCTAATTAACTGCTATACCAGCCGCAGTTACGCTTTAATAGTGGATATGAATGTGTATGCTCTTTTTTAATTAAAATTTCCTAAGCAGTTACTACTTTCTAATTAGAAGTAGAAGTTACTAGTGCCTTGGAATTAACTGAACTATTAGCCGATACATTGAGTATACAGGAGAAATACCATATTATACCATTTAACGAAATAAAAACTTAATATATGTCACTTATTTGGATTTTATCCTGCATGAATACACACATTCGCCTACTGTTTAAAATAATTACACTTAAAGGGTGTTAGAGACATCTCTCACATCGCCTAGACATTACCACTTACTATTTTTTATAAATATCAATACAATATCAACAGCTGACGTTAGTACTGTCCTCTGTGGCCATATCAACAGCTAGTTTTAGTACCGTCCATAGGGGCAGTATCAACAGCTAGCGATAGTACTGTTCTATCGGTCAATATCAATAGCTGGCGTCTGTACCGTCCTTAGGGGCAATATCAGCAGTTGGCGTTAGTACTGTCCTCAAAGGCAATATCAACTGCCTGCGTTGGTATTGTCCTCAGTGGCAATATCAACAGCCAGCGTTAGTACTGTCCTCTGGGTCCATATCAACTACAGTTTTAGTACTGTCCTAAGGGGCAATATCAGCAGCTAGCGATAGTACTGTCCTACCTGTCAATATCAACAGCTGGCGTTAGTACTGTCCTTAGGGGCAATATCAGCAGCTGGCGACAGTACTGTCCTCAGAGGCCATATGAACAGCTAGGTTTAGTACTGTCCTCTGGGGCCGTATCAACAGCTAGTTTTAGTACCGTCCCTAGGGGCAGTATCAGCAGCTAACGATAGTACTGTCCTCGGGCTATATCAACAGCTAGGTTTATTACTGTCCTCAGGGGCAATATCAACAGCTAGGGTTAGTTCTATCTTCAGAGGCAATATCAACAGCTGACGTCAGTACTGTCGTCAAGGGACATATCAACAGTTAGTTTTAGTCCTGTCCCTAAGGGCAATATCAGCAGCTAGCGATAGTAAAGTCCTCAGAGTCCATATTAACAGCTAGCGTTATTACCGTTCTTAGGGGCGATATCAACAGCTATAATTTGTCTATCCTCAGGGGCCATATCAACAGCTAGGTTATTACTGTTCTAAGGTGCATTATCAACATTATTAGCGATAGTACTGTCCTATGGGCCAATATCAACACCTGGTGTTAGTACAGTCCTCAGGGGCTATATCAACAGCTAGGTTTATTACTGTCCTCAGGGGCAATATCAACAGCTAGGGTTAGTTCTATCTTAAGGGGCAATATCAACAGCTGACGTTAGTACTAACCTCTGGGGCCATATGAACAGCTAGTTTTAGTACTGGCCCTAGGCCAATATCAGCAGCTATCGATAGTAAAGTCCTCAGGGGCCATATCAACAGCTAGCGTTATTACTGTTCTTAGGGACAACATCATAGCTACGTTTAGTACTGTCCTCAGGGGCAATATCAATGGCTTAATAATATCATAAGGAGCAATATCAACACCTAGAATTAGTACTATCCTCAGGGGCCATATCAACAGTTAGCGTTATTACTGTTCTAAGGGGCAATATCAGCGGCTAGGTTTAGGACTATCCTATGGGTCAATATCAACAGCTGGCGTTAGTACTGTCCTTAGGGGCAATATCAACAGCTAGCGTTAGTACCATCTAAAGGGGCAATATCAACAGCTGGCGTTAGTACTGTCCTCAGGGGCAATATCAGCAGCTGGCGTTAGTACTGTCCTCATAGGCAATATAAACAGCTAGGATTAGTACTGTCCTCTGGGCCATATCAACAGTTAGTTTTAGTACTGTCCTCAGGGGCTATATCAACAGCTAGGTTTATAACTGTCCTCAGGGACAATATCAACAGCTAGGCTTAGTTCTATCTTAAGGGGCAATATCAACAGCTGACGTTAGTACTGTCCTCTGGGGCCATATGAACAGCTAGTTTTAGTACTGGCCCTAGGGCAATATCAGCAGCTATCGATAGTAAAGTCCTCAGGGGCCATATCAACAGCTAGCGTTATTACTGTTCTTAGGGACAACATCATAGCTACGTTTAGTACTGTCCTCAGGAGCAATATCAATGGCTTAAAAATATCATAAGGGGCAATATCACACCTAGAATTAGTACTATTCTCAGGGGCCATATCAACAGTTAACGTTATTACTGTTCTAAGGGGCAATATCAGCGGCTAGGTTTAGGACTATCCTAAGGGGCAATATCAACAGCTGGCGTTAATACTGTCCTTAGGGGCAATATCAACAGCTAGCGTTAGTACCATCTTAAGGGGCAATATCAACAGCTGGCGTTAGTACTGTCCTCAGGGGCAATATCAGCAGCTGGCGTTAGTACTGTCCTCATAGGCAATATAAACAGCTAGGATTAGTACTGTCCTCTGGGCCATATCAACAGCTAGTTTTAGTACCGTCCATAGGGGCAGTATCAACAGCTAGCGATAGTACTGTCATAAGGGCCAATATCAACAGCTGGCGTTAGTACTGTCCCCAGGTACTATATCAACAGCTAGGTTTATTACTGTCCCCAGGGGTAATATCAACAGCTAGGGTTGGTTCTATATTAAGGGACAATATCAACAGCTGACGTTAGTACCTTCCTCTAGGGCCATATCAACTGCTAGTTTTAGTACTCTCCTAAGGGGCAATATCAGCAGCTAGCGATAGTACTGTCCTATCGGTCAATATCAACAGCTAGGTTTATTATTGTCCTCAGGGGCAATATCAACAGCTAGGGTTAGTTCTATTTTCAGGGGCAATATCAACAGCTGACGTTATTACTGTCGTCAAGGGCCATCTCAACAGCTAGTTTTAGTCCTGTCCCTAGGGGCAATATCAGCAGCTAGCGATAGTAAAGTCCTCAGAGTCCGTATTTACAGCTAGCGTTATTACTGTTCTTAGGTGCAATATCAACCACTACGTTTAGTACTCTCCTCTGGTGCAATATCAACAGCTTTATAATGTCCTAAGGCGCAATATCAACACCTAAAATAAGTACTATCCTCAGGGGCCATATCAACAGCTAGCGTTATTATTGTTCTAAGGGGCAATATCAACGGCTAGGTTTAGGACTATCCTAAGGGGCAATATCAACATCTGGCGTTTCTACTGTCCTTAGGGGCAATATCAACAGCGAGCGTTAGTACCATCTTAAGGGACAATATCAACAGCTGTCGTTAGTACTGTCCTCAGGGGCCATATAAACATCTAGGTTTAGTACCGTCCTTAGAGGCAATATCAGCAGCTAGCGATAGTACTGTCCTAAGGGTCAATATCAACAGCTGGTGTTAGTACTGTCCTCAGGGGCAATATCAACAGCTGGCGTAATTACTGTCCTCAGGGGCAATATCAACAGCTTAGTAATGTCCTTAGGGACAATATAAACAGCTAGAATTAGTACTATCCTATCAACAGCTAGCGTTATTACTGTTCTTAGGGACAACATCATAGCTACGTTTAGTACTGTCCTCAGGGGCAATATCAATGGCTTAATAATATCATAAGGGGCGATATCAACACCTAGAATTAGTACTGTCCTCAGGGGCCATATCAACAGTTAGCGTTATTACTGTTCTAAGGTGCAATATCAGCGGCTAGGTTTAGGACTATCCTAAGGGGCAATATCAACAGTTGGCGTTAGTACTGTCCTTAGGGGCATAATCAACAGCTAGCGTTAGTACCAACTTAAGGGGCAATATCAACAGCTGGCGTTAGTACTGTCCTCAGCGGCAATATCAGCAGCTGGCGTTAGTACTGTCCTCATAGGCAATATAAACAGCTAGGATTAGTACTGTCCTCTGGGCCACATCAACAGCTAGTTTGAGTACTGTCCTCAGGGGTTATATCAACAGCTAGGTTTATTACTGTCCTCAGCGGCAATATCAACAGCTAGGGTTAGTTCTATCTTAAGGGGCAATATCAACAGCTGACGTTAGTACTGTCCTCTGGGGCCATATGAACAGCTAGTTTTAGTACTGGCCCTCGGGCAATATCAGCAGCTATCAATAGTAAAGTCCTCAGGGGCCATATCAACAGCTAGAGTTATTACAGTTGTTTGGGACAACATCTTAGCTACGTTTAGTACTGTCCTCAGGGGCAATATCAATGGCTTAATAATATCATAAGGGGCAATATCAACACCTAGAATTAGTACTGTCCTCAGGGGCCAAATCAACATTTAGCGTTATTACTGTTCTAAGGCGCAATATCAGCGGCTAGGTTTAGGACTATCCTAAGGGGCAATATCAACAGCTGGCGTTAGTACTGTCCTTAGGGGCAATATCAACAGCTAGCGTTAGTACCATCTTAAGGGGCAATATCAACTGCTGGCGTTAGTACTGTCCTCAGGGGCAATATCAGCAGCTGGCGTTAGTACTGTCCACATAGGCAATATAAACAGCTAGGATTAGTACTGACCTCTGGGCCATATCAACAGCTAGTTTTAGTACCGTCCCTAGGGGCAGTATCAACAGCTAGCGATAGTACTGTCATAAGGGCCAATATCAACAGCTGGCGTTAGTACTGTCCCCAGGTACTATATCAACAGCTAGGTTTATTACTGTCCCCAGGGGTAATATCAACAGCTAGGGTTGGTTCTATCTGAAGGGACAATATCAACAGCTGACGTTAGTACCTTCCTCTGGGGCCATATCAACTGCTAGTTTTAGTACTGTCCTAAGGGGCATTATCAGCAGCTAGCGATAGTACTGTCCTATCGGTCAATATCAACAGCTAGGTTTATTACTGTCCTCAGGGGCAATATCAACAGCTAGGGTTAGTTCTATCTTCAGGGGCAATATCAACAGCTGACGTTAATACTGTCGTCAAGGGCCATCTCAACAGATAGTTTTAGTACTGTCCCTAGGGGCAATATCAGCAGCTAGCGATAGTAAAGTCCTCAGAGTCCATATTTACAGCTAGTGTTATTACTGTTCTTAGGAGCAATATCAACCACTACGTTTAGTACTCTCCTCTGGGGCAATATCAACAGCTTTATAATGTCCTAAGGCGCAATATCAACACCTAGAATTAGTACTATCCTCAGGGGCCATATCAACAGCTAGCGTTATTATTGTTCTAAGGGGGCAATATCAGCGGCTAGGTTTAGGACTATCCCAAGGGGCAATATCAACATCTGGCGTTACTACTGTCCTTAGGGGCAATATCAACAGCTATCGTTAGTACCATCTTAAGGGACAATATCAACAGCTGTCGTTAGTACTGTCCTCAGGGGCCATATCAACATCTAGGTTTAGTACCGTCCTTAGAGGCAATATCAGCAGCTAGCGATAGTACTGTCCGAAGGGTCAATATCAACAGCTGGTGTTAGTACTGTCCTCAGGGGCAATATCAACAGCTGGCGTAATTACTGTCCTCAGGGGCAATATCAACAGCTTAGTAATGTCCTTAGGGGCAATATAAACAGCTATAATAAGTACTATCCTCAGGGGCCATATCAACAGCTAGCGTTATTACTGTTCTAAAGGCCATATCAACATCTAGCGTTAATATTTTTCTCAGGGTATTATCAACAGCTAAGGTTATACTTACTTATAGTACTATCCTACAGGGCAATATCAGCTGGCCTTAGTACTGTCCTCTGGGGTCATATCAACAGCTAGTTTTAGTACCGTCCCTGAGGGCAGTATCAACAGCTAGCGATAGTACTGTCCTATGGGCCAGTATCAACAGCTGGTGTTAGTACTGTCCTCAGGGGCTATATCAACAGCTAGGTTTCAGGGGCAATATCAACTGCTAGGGTTAGTCTTAAGGGGCAATATTAACAGCTGACGTTAGTACTGTCCTCTGGGGCTATATGCACAGCTAGTTTTAGTACTGTCCCTAGGGGCAATATCAGCAGCTATCGATAGTAAAGTCCTCAGGGGCCATATCAACAGCTAGGGTTATTACTGTTCTTAGGGACAATAGCATAGCTACGTTAATACTGTTCTCAAGGGCAATATCAGCAGCTTAATAATATCATGAGGGGCAATATCAACACCTAGAATTAGTACTATCCTGAGGGGTCATATTAACAGATAGCGTTAATACTGTTCTAATGGGGCAATATCAGCGGCTAGGTTTAGTACTATCCTAAGGGGCAATATCAACAGCTGGCGTTAGTACTGTACTTAGGGGCAATATCAACTGCTAGCGTTAGTACCACTTAAGGGGCAATATCAACAGCTGGCGTTATTACTGTCCTCAGGGGCCATACCAACCGTTAGGTTTAGTACCGTCTTTAGAGGCAATATAAGCAGCTAGCGATAGTACTGTCTTAAGGGTCAATATCAACAGCTGGTATTAGTACTGTCGTCAAGGGCCATATCAACAGCTGGGTTTAGTACTGTCCTCAGGGGCAATAGCAACAGTTAGCGTTAGTACTATCTTAAGGGGCAATATCAACAGCTGGCGTTAGTACTGTCCTCAGGGGCAATATCAGCAGCTAGTTTTAGTACCGTCCCTAGGGGCAGTATCAACAGCTAGCGATAGTACTGTTCTCGGGCTATATCAACAGCTAGGTTTATTACTGTCCTCAGGGGCAATATCAACAGCTAGGGTTAGTTCTATCTTAAGGGGCAATATCAACAGCTGACGTTAAAACTGTCCTATGTGGCCATATCAATAGCTAGTTTTAGTCCTGTCCCTAGGGGCAATATCAGCAGCTAGCGATAGTAAAGTCCTCAGGGTCCATATTAACAGCTAGCGTTATTACTGTTCTTAGGGGCAATATCAACAGCTACGTTTATTACTCTCCTCAGGGGCAACATCAACAGCTTAATAATGTCCTAAGGGGAAATATCAACACCTAGAATTAGTACTATCCTCAGGGGCCATATCAACAGATAGCGTTATTATTGTTCTAAGGGGCAATATCAACGGCTAGATTTAGGACTATCCTAAGGGGAAATATCAACAGCTGGCGTTAGTACTGTCCTTAGGGACAATATCAACAACTAGCGTTAGTACTATCTTAAGGGGCAATATCAACAGCTGGCGTTATTACTGTCCTCAGGGGCAATATCAACAGCTTAGTAATGTCCTTAGGGGCAATATTAACAGCTAGCGTTAGTACCATCTTAAGGGACAATATCAACAGCTGTCGTTAGTACTATCCTCAGGGGCCATATCAACATCTAGCGTTTGCGCTGTGGTCTAGTGGTAGAGCGTTGGACCCATGATCCAAAAGTCGTGGGTTCGATTCCTGCCATTGCCATATGCGTTGTGTCTCTGAGCAAGACACTTTATCTGCACTGCTTAGTACTGGTTCTACCCAGGAAGACATCGAGAGTGATTTAAATTTCATTGAGCTTTCGTTACAATCGATGTAAAATAAATGTGTTTAAACTAACATCTAGCGTTAATATTGTTCTAAGGGGCATTATCAACAGCTAAGGTTATAGTTATTTTTAGTACTATCCTACAGGTCAGTATCAGCTGGCGTTAGTACTGTCCTCTGGGGCCATATCAACAGCTAGTTTTAGTACTGTCCCTAGGAGCAATATCAACAGCTAGCGATAGTACAGTCCTAAGGGCCAATATCAATAGCTGGTGTTAGTACTGTCCTCAGGGGCTATATCAACAGCTAGGTTTATTACTGTCCTCAGGGGCAATATCAACAGCTAGGGTTAGTTCTATCTAAGGGGCAATATCAACAGCTGACGTTAGTACTGTCCTCTGGGGCCATATCAACAGCTTGGTTTAGTACTGTCCGTAGGGGCAATATCAGCAGTTATCGATAGTAAAGTCCTCAGGGGCCATATCAACAGCTAGTGTTATTACTGTCCTTAGGGACAATATCATAGCTACGTTTAGTACTCTCCTCAGGGGCAATATCAACAGCTTAATAATATTCAAAGGGGCAGTATCAACATCTAGTACTATCCTCAGGGGCATATCAACAGCCAGCGTTATTACTGTTCTAAGGGGCAATATCAGCGGCTAGGTTTAGGACTATCCTAAGGGGCACTATCAACAGCTGGCGTTAGTACTGTCCTTAGGGGCAATATCAACAGCTAGCGTTAGTACCATCTTAAGGGGCAATATCAACAGCTGCCGTTAGTACTATCCTCAGGGGCCATATCAACATCTAGGTTTAGTACTGTCCTCAGGGGCAATATCAACAGCTAGGTTTAGTACTGTCCTCAGGGGCAATATCAGCAGCTAGCGATAGTACTGTTCTAAGGGTCAATATCAACAGCTGGTGTTAGTACTGTCCTCAGGGGCCATATCAACAGCTAGGTTTAGTACTGTCCTCAGGGGCAATATCAACAGCTAGCGTTAGTACTATCTTAAGGGGCAATATCAGCAGCTGGTGTTAGTAGTATCCTCAGGGGTCATATCAACAGCTAGGATTAGTACTGTCCTCAATATCAACAGTCTGCGTTAGTATGGTCCTCAGTGGCAATATCAACAGCAAGCGTTAGTACTGTCCTGAAGTGCTATACCAACAACTAACGTAAGTACTGACCTCAGTGGCAATATCAACAGCTAGCGTTAGTACTCTCCTAAGGTACATTATCAACAGCCTGCGTTAGTATGGTGCTCAGTGGCAATATCAACAGCCAGCATTAGTAATGTTCTGAAGTGCAATACCAACAACTACTGTCCTCAGTGGCAATATCAACAGCTAGCGTTAGTACTGTCCTAAAATGAATACAGTCAGTACTACTAAACTCTACGAAAATATCACCTTCTGGCTTCCGTGGCTTTTGTACTGTCCTCAAGGACAATTTCAAGAATTAGCGTCACTAAAGTCTTGAAGGACAAAATAAATTGCTTAGGGACAATATAGTCAAATCCTTAAACGGTTTCTCACCAGTGTGTATGCATACTTGTCTTTTCGTTTACCCTACCTGTTTGCAAGCAATGTTTTTTCCCCAAGTGAGTTCGTTTCCGAGGAAGGCTTTGCTGGCATGTTGTCACTGATTAACACAGAATTACAGCAAAATGTGTAAGGAGCATAATTATATAGGGTGTGGCCCTTCCTGTACATAGGCCTGGTCAACGGCTTAACATCCCCTTCGAAGGATGGCAGTTTCACAGTACATGTACCTTGCCCGAATAGTGAACGGTCATTCATCAAAAGCGGCTGTCATGATAATCAGAAATGAATGTGTGTAGTTTAAAAAAAAAGAACAGTGGGCTAGCACCTCTCCCCATAACCTGAGACGGATGGACAGAGTATATTCCCCGCACCTCGTCTTGTTTCGTACTTGGAAACTCAGCCTATACACATATCTGACGTTTGCCTGTTAACGTTGTCGATTTGTGTTAGCTGTGTTCGGGTTTAAGTTTCAAAACACAGAATACGTGTAAGCGCGAGTTATGTCGAAATGTAAAAATTCCAGAGATATTCACCTTAAAAACATTAACTAGTCGTACGAAAATGTCTAGATCGATGAGGTATTCTTCTCTTTGGTGAGTTTTATGCATGCACGCTTGGTTGTTAACGTTTAATCTATTGCTGTATGGCGGTTGTTTATGCATGCATTGCTTGATCTCTTCATGAACCTGTCTTGATATTGTCGACCCTGATACCTACTTATTCTAAAAGGGCATCACAGTAACTCTGTTGTACGTATGCACCATAAGAGCTACTATTCTCGCTGCTAGAATATACCAAAAGTATTAATCAAGTCACATTGTACTAAGACATCATGTTCTTGCATTTAAAGCTACTGGTACTTTATAATGACAGCAAATATGTGTGGTATTTAAACTAAAGGATGTTTTTATTGTTAGAAATGGTCTGCTTTAATGTAATAAGGTTCATTTAAATCGTGTGTCAGTACAGTCCTCAGCGAAACAATAAACGGATACAGTCAATACTAATCTCTGTAAAAATATCACCTGCCAGCTTCTCTGGGTTCAGTACAGTCCTCAAGGACAATATCAATACAACTAGCGTCAGTACAGTCCTGAGGGACATAATAAACTGCTGAGGTGAATTGATTGATACGCGAAAGGGACGATATATTCATAAACTATGATATTGTACCTTAAACGGTTTCTCACCAGTGTGTACGCACACTTGTCATTTCGCTTACTCTAACAATTGCAAGCAATGTTTTTTCCGAGTGAGGGTTTTGGGCAAATGACCTTTCATTATTCTGGCAAGGTACTGTGAATCTTATGCCATCCTTCGAAGGAAATGTTAAGACGTAGACCAGTCCCATGTAGGAAGAGTCATATCTTATATATGCTCATGACATATCTCTTTGAATTTCTGTGTTAATCAGGCAAAATGCCCGTGGAGCTTTCCTCGGAAACGATGCTGCCATGATGATAATTAGACTAGACCGTGTGCAGTATCTATAATTAGGAACAGCGGGGACAGCACCTCTCCCCTAATCTGAAAGGGGTGGGTAGAGTATGTCCCTCCCCGCAACCCCACAACAGACACCCCACACGAACATTGTTCTTATATAATATGCAGACTCCCTATGCATTTGTACATGGTTTGATAAGGTTACAAATAATATACCAATAGTATTCATCAATTCACATGTAATTAATAAATCGTGTTCTTGCAAATAAACCGACTGGTACATTATAGAAGGAAGAGGTGATAATTAAGCTAAAAGACAGTTGTTTTTTTAAAAAAAATAGTAAGTGGTAATGTCTAGGCGATGTGAGAGATGTCTCTAAAACCCTTTAAGTGTAAATATGGTATTTCTCCTGTATACTCAATGTATCGGCTAATAGTTCAGTTAATTCCTAGGCACTTGTAACTTCTACTTCTAATTAGAAAGTAGTAACTGCTTAGGAAATTTTAATTAAAAAACAGCATACACATTCATATCCACTATTAAAGCGTAATTGCGGCTGGTATAGCAGTTAATTAGCACTAGTAACTTCTACTTTGCTAAATGAGTAACTAGGCATATTCGGAATATTAAAGGACAATAGAAACATCTCTCACATCGCCTAATATCTTAATGTATGTAGCTTATATGGCTTCTCTCCTGTATGCATACTCACATTCGACTACTGTTTAAAAAAGTTAATTGAATTGATTTGTGTTTTAAGGAGCAACAACACATGAACGCTTATATGGCGCCTAACAGGAACGAACGTGCCAGGCTCATCCTCCATTTACATCAAGATAAAATATGAAGATTGGGCCTAGAACCTTCTTACCTGCAAAACTGCAGAATTGCTGCAAATTCTATAATAGACACTCCATTTACGATGGAGCCACGTTTCCATGTTTGCATACGCGGTGTCATGATGGGCATGATAAAAAATGACAAAATGAATGTGTGTGGGGGTGGTGGTGGCGGGGGAGGGGGCTCTACCCCGCAACCTCACGGGGAACAAAATGAAAGTTAACAGATGACAGAGACATCGTATTTCTCTTATCAGGATATCTATCACATCACCTAGACATTATCACTTGCTATCATTTAACGAAATATAACAGAATGCTTAATATATTTGATTTATATGGCTTCTCCCCTGTATGTATTCTCCCATTCGCCTACTGTTTATTTCCTAAGCCGTTACTACTTCCTAATTATTAAATAGGAGGCGAATGTGATTATTCATATAATGCGTCAAAACTTAATATGCAATATGTGAATATGCAATATGTGACTTGTACAGTGGTTGTGGGTTGGCTGTAAATAGTGTTTTTTAAAGTTGCGCATCACCCCTTAACTTGAGTGCGTGCGTGAGTGCGTGTGTTTTGGTTATAACCTGTTTTTTTTTAACTTGCGCTCCACACCCCAATGTCAAATCCTTTATCCGCCCCTGAGGAGGGTGCATGCTCCCCAGATTTTTTCTAAAGTAAGACGACTTTATTTTATGGATTTATGCAAACTGGATCCGCCCATGCCCCCACCCCACTGCCTAACTAACAACCAAAGAACAATTAAAGTACATACGTTTCAGATTTTAGGTAGGGGTGCTCCCGGTGCCCGCACTGGACCCGCCCCTAGACCCATCCCGCTACCACCTGTACACCCCAACCAACAAAAGCTTACTATATGCATATACTTATTACTTTTCAGATTTTAGCCAGGTGCACCCATACTCCATTAGTCACCAAAACCACACACACAAAAATTTAAATAAATCCTTTTTTGTTTTTAATTCAGACCAACTTCTAATAGACTTACTATAATGACCAACCGTTGAGCTTCGTCATAGAGAGAAGTTGATCACAAAGACCTCGATCACTATGGATAGAGATGAGTACAGACCTGAAGCTGGTTGTATTAGTAAAGGTAAGGAGCGGTGTTGGATGTATTAGTAAAGGTAAGTAGTGGTGTTGTTTGCATTAGTAAAGGTGAGGAGCGGTGTTGGTTGTATTAGTAAAGGTAAGGAGCGGTGTTGGTTGCATTAGTAAAGGTAAGGAGCGGTGTTGGTTGTATTAATAAAGGTAAGGAGCGGTGTTGGTTGCATTAGTAAAGGTAAGGAGCGGTGCTGGTTGTATTAGTAAAGGTAAGGAGCGGTGTTGGTTGTATTAGTAAAGGTAAGGAGCGGTGTTGGTTGCATTAGTAAAGGTAAGGAGCGATGTTGGTTGTATTAGTAAAGGTAAGGAGCGGTGTTTGTTGTATTAGAGGTAAGGAGCGGTGTTGGTTGTATTAGTAAAGGTAAGGAGCGATGTTGGTTGTATTAGTAAAGAATTATATTGTACTATTGAGTTTATGAATATTGAGTTCTGCTCAACCCGGGGCTATGGGGCGTGAGCGGTAGCAAGCATATTTCAATACGTTCATGAACAGTCTCAATCAAATCAAGACTGCAATATTTCGTTTGTATCGTGTTCGGCCGTTTCTAAGGGTTCCCTATCATACTCTTTTATGTCATAAACTTATTTATCACATGGCTTCCCTTTTCAGTAGTGTCGAATACCCGTTTCATTTTTTTCACGTTTTCTATATCATAAATGGAATGCAAACTAGTTTAATATCAGATATATATAAAAGATAATATAATTTGGAATTTTCAATTTTTCTTCATTATTTTATCAATGGTTTAAATATAATTGGTGAACTATAATCAACAATTTGGGACAGGGCAAAGCCAGTTTACTTGCACAATTCAATTATTGAAGATGGGCTATGAAAGAGGCTCAATACTGAACTTAGTTTATATTTATTGGAATAACAAAGCCATGGCTTCAGCATAACATAACAAGAAACATCATGTGCATAACAAATGTGCAGTCACGATATTTATAACAATTTGAAAAATGGTCATAGCTCCGACCAAGTTTTGAAGTGAATGAAAACTGTACTCAATGAACCTTGGGACCAGATGTTCACAAAGCCAGATATTAAAAGTTAGTTGCTTTCCTTCAAATGTTCTCGTAAAATAATTACTACACACTGCTGTGACCGCGACATACTGCCACATGCCACATGCCACAAGTGGTGACAGAGGCACCACGAGAGGCACCGCCATTAAAATGGGAGAAGCAGAGCACAGCAGTGAAAAGTAACAAGTCCTCAAACGGAGGTATGGCTGACGCACTTCACAATCGAAGAGATTTGTCTCGCCAACAACAACATTCAACATATGACCCAAATATGGTCGACAACATTCAAAAAATGACCCAAATATGGTCAGTTATAACATTAACAGTAACCCAAATTGGTTAGCATACAAAATTGCCAAAATACAAATAAATCGATTTTCAACAACAAAATGGGTTATGACCCAAACTGGGTAAAGCACTATACTTAACTTAAAGGTTTAAAACTGATGAAGGATAAGCAGATAACCTTATATAGAGGTTATACATATATGCCCAAAAAGTGACTGCACATCAACAATAATTTGAATTCATTTTATTAAAGCATCGGGCCGTTTTCAAAAACTAAAGGCGAAATTCTGGCATCTGTACTTAAAAGATCCTGCAGTCCTTGTGCGTTTTAAAGGTTGAATGCAAAACTATTTTGTCATCATATAAATAAAGATGTTATATCGATTTGATTTAGACTGCCTGAATGCTATTTACAACCTTATTTAAAGCACCTAACTGTCCAACAACAGCAAGATTTTACAAGGTATGTACACCGGTTCCAAACCCACCGACGATGAGGTATATATATAACACAAATTTTGAGTATCCAAACACTATAGCCAGATATAAACGGCTTATGTCAGCCAGGCTAAACCCTAAAACTGTAGTGTCGAATTAAGTTACCAACTCACAACCCACTCCACGCACATTCAATCACGGGTATTTTAAGAACCCGTGAATAACAAACACCCTCAACCGGCACATACACCTCACCACCAGACCTGAACATCTGGATAGCTTTGACAACTATTTCTATTCTGTGCCTGCAAGAACACCTTACTAGGTTTATAAATGCCTGGCCTCCCTTTCTTCGGAGATAGTTATTAAAAGGAGGTTTTAAGGTGTTATATAATTGATGTGATGTGTTTTATTAAAATTAAAATTTGGATCATGCATAGAACAGTTTTATTTCGAGACACAAACATCCAAATTAAATAGATACCGATGCCATTTCATATGCCTTGTGTAAAAATGACAGGATAAATAATACACATCGAAGCAATGGAATAGCCATGAAATAAACATATGAAAAACATCTAAATTCTTCCAAGGTCTTGGAAAATGGAACGCCACTTGTAAAACCATTGTCAATGTAACAACCAGCTCTGGGGATATATTCCCGAATTCTACACCAAGTATTTGGGATACATTTGACATTCGCAATGTTTGAAATGTCGCTTTGTGATTTAGGTTCAACTTGTATAACTAAAAAATGGAACTTTACATACAATACCAACACTGGGCCTCTATGACCTGTCCACAACATCACGCCCGGCACATCAACTTTTTTGACAGGAACTTTTGAATGGCCCTAAATCAACTTGATAGTGACACAAACTGAAATATAAGGCAAAGTGTTTGAGAGAATGAAATAAGACAAAGCTTTAAATAAATGATAGATATCCAAATATAAGAAAGCCGCAACAGCAACCACACCAGTATACAAAAGAACAGCCACTATAATGAAAACATCACTGTATACACAAACAAATAAATGTGTAAAGTGGATCGCTAGAAAAATAACACTGGACATTTTATAAACCTTCTTATTAGCAGTGGCAGTCATCAACAGCAGCACGTAAAAATTAGCTGAAATCAACAAAAAAACAAACAACAAAACTGTTGAGGTATACTTATCAGCAGTTTGTTAAGTAAACCTATTGCAGAAACACTGCAATTACTGTCAACAGCAGCCACTCTTTCATGATCAGCCCTGGAGGGTAAACAATAGCAGCAGAAACTAAAAGCTAAACGACGACGATAACATCAATTGGCCAACATAATGGCTTGATTCAACATTTCATTAACAACATGGTGACAAAAAGCGTATTATTTTTATAAATTGTTTTCATAATAGTACTTAAATAATATATATGCATTATCAGCAGCAAGTTATCATTGACATCATCCTCATAATGACACCAGAGTTTTATTTACTTAAGTAGTGTTCTCATTTGTATAGCTCTATTAAAACAGTGATTAAAGCGACACACGGCAATAATATGTATTTATTTTTATTTTGTTGTTGTTTCTGTTGGTTTTTTTTGTTTTGTTTTGTTGGTGTATCCAACTTTGCCTCAGAATTTATTAATCCAGTATCATTTGGACTTTGAAGTTGCTTGCATACATGTTTTCTTATTATTATGCCATGTTTAAATATATAACTAGTGCAATATAATCAACAGTTAGTAATATCACAGACCTAATAACTTCTCAAGTGAATTTAAGTCTGCGGTAATATGCAAAAACAAAATGCCTTTTGTTTTCTCTTCTTGAAATTAATAGTATGACTGACCAAACGGAAGTCAGGCAGAAACACTAACGGGACGCCGTCCGTTTTTAACAATTCAAGAATCGCCGTGTGTGCCTTAAATAAGGTGATAATTTGTGTAAACAGTTGAACATTTAAAGACAACTTTTACAAACCAATTTTTATTTTTATTTTTTATTAACCCAACTGACTTAAACCACAGACATATTAATAAACAGATAGGAAACTTCCTATCTTAACCAATGAAGTAACCAAAATATCACGTGGCACCTTAACCTTTCCTTCTATCTCCTCTCTCAAACATTTACTGATTTTGATGAGAATACATTCAAAAGATTCACAATGAATAGCAAAATGGGATTATAATAATTTATGTTTGTTTTGAAAATAAGAAATTGTATAATAAGATGTTTAAAGTTAAAAATGTCATCAATTTTTGCTTTTCTCTTAAAAATCAAGATTTTGATATTGTCAAAGTTTCCGTCAAACTCCTTGTTTGCTCTAAATGTAAGAGAAAGAACAAAACTGCTATTGAAAAGAAAACTAAACTTGTGATGGGATTTGTCATGAATGAAACTTGTATCTTTAAATCTCTTCATGATATGTGTGTTTAGAGTTGAGGAAAACATTGTGAAATTTTCGCACTGTGTCACTTGAAATTTAGATAATTTTCGTAGTGTCAAATCTTTTTGTTATTAGGTCTGTGCTTAAAGCCATAATAAAGTATAAAACGAGTCCTGTTTTCGTAAGCGCTGCAACCTCTGTTCCTTCAGCCACAACTTGCCATCCGTTAACCGTATCGCTTGCATATTCCGACTACGACTTGCACATGTACTGCATCTTCTGTAACAATGTGTATCCAATCCACTATCTCAGGCGTCAGTTGCTTAACGATCTTCTCACGAACTCTGGAGATACCACCAGCTCCTGCTGTCCTATCTATTTTACTGGTAGGTTCAACCAGTTCCTGCGTCCCGAGTCGTCATCGCCCCTCTGGACTGCTTTACAGCAAGTATGGCTCTGTGACTGTAGCTTAGGCATACTGTATTTCTGAAATAAATTGCTAAAATAATGAACACCTTGCAGATTACTTTAAATAAAACTTTTTTTATTTTCATATGCATACATCATCTATTTGAAAACTGTCATATTTAATCCAGAGTTCAATCCTCGCCTTGGCCATGCAATTTATCCTTGAGCAAGGGACTTAATCCACGTTGCTTAGTACTGGTTCTACCCACGAAGCTAATTTAAGTTGCAAGAATGATGTACATGAAACATTTAAAATGAAGTGTTTTCTTCTCTCTTTTTTTCGTTCTTTTTTTCTCTGCACCAATGCACCCCTGGCACGCCTCCACAGCTCCCGACACGCCAATGACCCCATCAGCATATCTGTCCGTAATATATACAAGGAGATATTGAGATTGACTTAGCAGAATGCTGGTTGGAATGCTTCAATGCGCAATTCCCCTAAGCAGTACGGAGCAGTCGACTGCTCCGTGAGTTTATGCCCGCATCATGACAGTGATGTGATTATAAACTGATCTCCGAATGACCTTCACCTAAATTATTCGATCAACACTTGTTGATCTATTAATGAATATAACCACTAAAAGGTTATTGGTAAATAAACGGTATTCTCCCTTCTACAAAGATGATGAGTTATTGTCTTGATGATATAGATCTAGCTCAGCCGTCAACTCCAGCGCTGTGCCTTAGATGGTCCTTTACTCGTCTTCGACGGTCTTGCCGATCGTCGCTTAGGCATCTTGTATTACTGAAATAAACCGCTTAAATATAAACACCTGTCATTTACATTCCAAACGCCAAGATGTCAACACATAGCATTTATATTATTACCGGTAGATATTACTATAATTATTATAAACAGTGTTAAGCAAATTGCATTTGTCTTATTACTAATGGTTGGTTAGAATCAATATCACGTTAATAATATCGTAAACGTACTATGGCATGAGAAAAAAACAATGAAAACTTTTCATTTAATTACACTGAACTGGTTTTATAAATCGAGACTCAAATGCATGAAATGGACACTTCAATATTGCTGGGAGTCCCTTTAAAATATTGCAAACAAATTAATAACAAAGGCATGTACATTTCCTGCTTAATCTAGTAAAAACAAATACTTACATATTCAAACCTCTCTTTAACCACTTAAATAAACTTCTCTTGTTGTCTGTCAGTCGACAAAATAAGATGTAACTCATAAATTTGACAAAGGAACCCTTTCACTCAATGCAAATGGAGTAATAACGAACAAGGGAGATAACTTCTATATGAATAGCATACCTGACAATATGTATATGGTGTCAAACTGGTGAAAATCAGCCCATTGAACACAATGCAATATAGCCTATATTTGGAGATCAGTCACAAGTTCCACAACATTCGTTCGCTTAAATACACTTTTATTCTGTGTATTAAACACATTTGGCTAGCAAACAGTCCCATATCTGGAATAAAACACTGATTCAGTTTTTCAACATTCCGCGTCATTCATTCACACTATGCGTATTTTGAAATAAACATCTGTCAAATCCACATCTCTACCTAACCTCTGTGCTCATACTCTCCAAAGAAATAATCCTGACAAACACAGTAAAATACTTACTATTCATGACAACAGACATACTACTTTAACCTCAGGTTAGATTTAACAATGAAATAGGAACTAATCTTGGGGAAAACACATGCAGACTAGAAACTTTGGATTCTTTCAAGGAACTATTTCAGCACCCTACGACCCGGAAGTATTTGCTGACTGGTCTGACACCTAAATGAGTCGCGACATTTGTCAAAAATAGTTATCGAATACATCTAACTGACCAATAAGGTTGACCGAATGGGAAATCAGATGCTTTTGAAAGGACCTATTATCTTTTCGGCTCAATTCCTGCATGTAAAGTACCATTCGGCTAATAGAAATCAAGGATTTTAAGACGTGTTACACAAAACTAGAAAAAATGCCAAAATAAATTAACCGTTTGGTATATTTTCATCAAGTAAAGTTTTCAAACATTGCCTTCTATATACCAAACTAAAATATACACATCATTTGAGGTGTAGATATCAAAATCACTCATGCATGAAATTTCTTCATTTTTCCTGGAGAAACAGACATTCTGTTAAATTCCAACAATTTTGAGGCACACAATAGACCATAAGGCTGCTTTGGAGCACATTTACATGCACAATGTCCAATAAAATATACAGTTTGGCTATAAAATGCCAGAAAAAAAGAGACAAAATTGAAGTAATGACTCAAAAGCTAAGCCTACCCCATATGCCTGTATCAGTTTTAAAGGCAACTAATACATTCAAGTCTTTGGCAACAGCAAGACAAACTGAATCACACACCTGAATAGTATATATTTCAGTGGATTATACCATTATCTATAACAAAATACCAAATTAATGTGTTAATTTACAAGTGTATGCCATTGCATATTGATTTCATCTGAATTAATGAAAAGAAATTGGTGGGATTTACACCATGTTTAGCAAAAAACTAAAATAATGCTGAATTCCACCAATCTCTGTTTATTTCAGTTTCAGATTGTAAAACCCATCATCGCGTACAGAATTTACAGGTTCTCAGGCTTTCGATACAAAGTAAGACTCCTCCTAGAGTCGCGTCATGTCAAAATGTCAGTACCGATACATTTTCAGATTTTAGCCTCATAGGGTACCTTAAAATATAAATTGCCATTTATTGTAGGAATTGTGACAGATCTATTACCTTTTGCCACTAATCCACTTAAAGACACTTGAGAGCCTACTTAAAGTGCTTTAGGGCCACTCCAAATCACTAGGACCCCCAAATTCCACCCTAAAACACACACATTCTATTTCAATTGCAAAAAAAACATGTTCTGTAGTAAAATTCAAAAATTTAACATCAGCTTTTTTTTCTCACTCAGTTGCAAGCTTTCACAGGAAAAATCAACTGGATTTGGCCATTAATAATAAAAATGCATTTTGTCCATCTAGGTGTCAGACCGGTGAAAATCAGCCCATCGAACACAATGCAATATAGGCTATATTTGGAGATCAGTCACAATTTCCACAACATTCGTTCGCTTAAATACACTTTTATTCTGTGTATTAAACACATTTGGCTAGCAAACGGTCCCATATCTGGAATAAAACACCGATTCAGTTTTTCAACATTCCGCGTCATTCATATGCGTATTTTGAAATAAAGATCTGTCAAAACCACATCTCTACCTAACCTCTGTGCTCATAATACTCTCCAAAGAAATAATCCTGACAAACACAGTAAAATACTTACTATTCATGACAAAAGACATACTACTTTAACCTCAGGTTAGATTTAACAATGAAATAGAAACTTATCTTGGTAAAAACACATGCAAACTAGAAACTTTGGATTCTTTCAAGGAACTATTTCAGCACCCTACGACCCGGAAGTATTTCCTGACTGGTCTGACACCATATACCCAAAGAGGATGAATGGTAGACAACTGAATAGAACTACCACAGCCTGGTTTGTTTCCCTTGTTGTTAACAACCAAACTGAATACTCTGTCTTCACGGTCGTATTATACATCAACCAACGAGATGTTGGCTGAACAAAGACGCGAGACTGTTACAGGTGACCTTCACCTTGATTATTGAGTGACTGACTAGTCAACATACTTACCGACAGTTGTTCGTAGATTGTAAATAATGGCAAGGTTATTGGTAAATAAATATAAAATATACCCCATTATACAAAGTTAAGGATTTAATGGTGTCATAGTTCCGCTCCAAACTCCGCCCTGTTCACGATTTCGCCATGACGTGTTGATTTTCCCACGATCACCAGACCTTGACACAAAGAACATAATTAATAATATAAACTATAATAATATAAACTATAAACCAATGTGTTGAAAATATAAACGGGGTTAAAAACTTGACAGATCTGCAATAAAGAACTGCCGCCATTGATTTTAGTGAACATGTTCATAATTGAGTGAATAAATCTCTATTAAATAAAAAAACACCGAACATTTACTACAGCACATTTACGATCAATAATATCCGAAAATTAGCCATCTCAATTACTACGTAATTATTTTTCATAAATGAACACGACACATGCTAAAGTTTACAATTTACATCTGATACCACCTGCAGAAAATGGCCTCAACTTCAACTTCAACTTCTTTATTTCACTTAGGTTCACATATATGAACAGCATAAGCAACATGTTACAAAATACATTTACATATGAATGGCGACAAGTCATCACATTGGAAAAACAAAAACATGTATACATCAGAAAACGACTATATATATATATATATACAAACTATCTAGCAATGAAGTGGGTAGATGTCTATTCAATGTATAAGTATACTACTTACACATTGCAGCATTGCAAAATAAAAAGAAATAATAATTGGTGTAGCGTACGATTTACACACTCATTAATAAACCAAAAACAGGGCAGCCAAACACACAATAAGCAGGGTTGCCAAAATTGTTTATGAAAATTATCAATCCCACTTAAATAAAAGGTTTTATGTCGATGAACGACAAATCCCAATGTTTTTATAAAAGCAATGTTGAAAAAAAACAACGTAATGACGTAATTTTAAAAAATCAAGATTGTCATGTTTTTCTCCAATTTATGTATACCTAATAGAACTATAATTTTTGTTTTATGAAATTAATATACGACATGATTGAATTAAGCGAGACAAGTGTTAGTATAGTAACTGTTGTGAAACATGGAATATAATTATTTAGTCTGGGATCTGAGATTACATGTTTACCAATAGTTTCTTTCTTATTTAAACTTTAAGTAAGCTTTTTTTCGTATAAAACATGTGATATGTTGTCAATATGGATGCATTAGACAAATGAGATATAGGGTCCTATAGAAACCACATCGTCCAAACGCAATGGCATCGTAGGTCCGCACTGTATTACAAACAAGGAGCAATATTTAATTAATTATACAATGAAAAAGACAAAATACAACAGAAAGGGTGGTAAAGACAGGAACGGTCAGTAGGCAATAAAACCTGTAGGTTAGCTTGAATCGATTTTATGTGTACACAATCCTCGCTAATATCCTGTCATCAGCGCCCAAATAGACAAGACATTGTAAACAAACCTACATCTAAAGGAAATTTCTAACAATAAAGTCCACATCCAGAGAAACTAACAAAATAAACACTAAGATGTTGTTGTAAAGCTATATAAAATACAAAATAAGAACCATCTCAGGATGTATCCAGAATTGTACTGAACAACCACAGCAGTGGCAGCCAAAGAGAAAATCAATCAATGGTACGACCAGTAAACCCGAGGGACGAAAGCTCATGCACCTACCTCCGTTGGTCGGGGTTTCAGTAGGTGCAATCATAGAGTCCCAAGAGGTTGTCCAGTCATCGCACAAGGGTAAAGTGAGGCGAAGTGGCTGACTGTAGAGGGGTCAATCGCAGTGCGTTGTAATACTAAAGGATCATACCCTTTTCTGACGAACTTCCTGATTAATTAAAAAGTATAAGAGTCCATAGTTACATGCACGAAGGTAACGAGTTATCTTCCCCGCTTTCTATAGTATGACCAAATGTGTTACTTCTACATCACCCATGTTTGACATCGTGTTTAGACAAATTGTTGGTATCCCTGTGGGTACGAACTGTGCACCACTTGTCACAGATTTGTTTTTATATTGCTATGAAAGAGATTTCATGTTGAGTCTTTCACCATATACCCAGGAAGATGTTATTGAGGCCTTTAATAACACCTCTCGGTATCTGGATGACATATTAAACATTGACAACCCTTTCTTTTCTACTATGGTTAATAATATACTTCCTAAAGAACTTCAACTTAACAAAGCTAATGTTTCTGATATTAACGCTTTTTTCCTTGATTTACATCCCTCCATTGAACATGGTGAAATAATTAGCAAAATATATGTATAAAACAGATATACACGAAATACAATTTATCCTAATAAAATATTATAGCAAACCTATTACGGATGACATTCCGAAAGTATATTTTATCTCTCTAACCATACCACTTATAAGGTCCATCATCAGGCAGTCGTCATTTCTTTCACCTTCGTTCGAGGCACGTGTAAGTCCATCCAAAAAGCATTCATCAGACTCTCCAACATTTCTTGTGTATCGGATGTCCCAGTCGAATGATGCAATTTACAGTTTCTGTACCTTATCTTTTCAGAATAATTCGACTTTTGACGGGCGTACTATGTACCGTTTGCGGTGTTCTTGTCTTCTGTATTAATAAATAAATACAACTTCATATCAAATTAATTTTTTTAGATCATGCATGCAGACCGAAGGTACAATCAGAGCTGAACAAACGACAGTTCCAGAGTACAAGGTCAGTGTAATCTTGATATATTTGTATTGCAACGTGACACTAAGTTATAATATGTATAGAGTTGTGATTGATACAGTGCTAGTTTTACCACCAACGTGTCCTCTTACAGACGTTATATGGATAATTGGTTTGCTTGACAGCTCAACAAGTACTTGGCGAAATTTCCGTATAAAGTTTGTCAAAATACACTTTGGTAGTAGCCGAATACGTGTAGTGTATTTTACTGTATTTGACCTACAGCAGATAAATATTATGTTTAAATGCATATTAAGGAAATTAAACATACATTTATTTGAGCTATTTCCGTGCAAAATATTGCCGATGCCACAAACTAGTAAATCATACATAGTCGAATTGCACCTCATTATAATATAAGTAAAACAAATAGGTGTTGTATATGGACTTTGCTATATTGTGTATTGGCAAGTCATTTATAAATAACACAATAAAAAGCCCGATGCCCTAAATACGTCTTTATCGTTTGTCCTCCAAGATTTTACATTGACGGTGGAAGGAAACAGCCAAAATCTATCTGAACTGCTAACCATTATCACAGCGGGACAATTATATGAATTCTAAATGTATCCTGCAACCTGTTTTCATCAAAGTTTCTTTCAAATAAATTGTTATTTATTTGTGTTAATTTATCTAACGGGGTTATTTATAACAAAATCAATTTACAGCAAAACCAAAAGCTTCGCAAGAAAAACATTTAAAAAACATCAGTTTCAATAGTGCAGATATAATTCTTTCATAGCCACAAGGCTGTCTAAAAACATTCACATTAAATGGTGTATTTGTAAAATCAATCATAGTGAAAGAGACAACGCTTTGGATTCTAGAAATGTCATTCGTTGTGAGTGGTCACATGGGGACCTCCTATATTTTTATGAATGGTAAGTAGACTGCATAGAAGGCAGCAGTCAGTTTGGAAGAAGTAGTTAAAATTCCAACATATTATCAAGATCACATAAGTATTTATCGCAAACTTTGTTAATTTCTGCACTTTTGTTATGATATGGCGCCATGACACGACGTCACGAGTTATGTAGTGCCATTGACGGGACTTAGGGTGCATACTTATCAATGACCACATTTGTAGAAGCATAAGTGCTCGATGCAATGAATCAGTTATTAAGTTTCAACCGAACCCCGACGGAAATGTGTAAACGTGTACTGACACCGTACATTTCCAAAAATATGCATAGTGGTCCATAACTAAAAGTATAACTTTGAATATTGAGTTCTGCTCATTCAAACCGAGACTGCAATTTTCGTATGTGTCGTGTTCGGCCGTTTCCAAAGGTCCACTCTCATACTCTTTTATAATAGCAAACATGCATCACCATTTTAAGATAAATGTATGACATAAATAACCGCAATTCAATGACAAAGAGGCAATTTGTTGAGTTGATGCAATTTGTTATGTTATAGTATTGTGCAAAGGAACCGTTACTATATATAAAGCATTAACCAATATGTTGTTTTACAAAATACGCAGGCTCTAGAAAACATTTTTTGTCTGTATTAAGGGTACGATACCATGGTGCAGCTGTACCTGATACGGCTGACATATTTGATGTGCCAGTCTGTTTGATCGGAACAAATGCGCAAGGAAAGCTTCATATAGTCCAAGATGTTGTAGATCAAATCAGACACATCGACAAACATATGGTAATTGTTGCAATAGCCGGAAAATACAGAACTGGAAAGTCATATCTGATGAACAGATTATTTGGCAAAAACAATGGTAAGACTATGCTATCATATATCGAAATATGGCAATACAGCTAACTTTGCAAAGTACTCCGGGTAAACTTTCTTTATAGCGAATGGTATATTTGTATAAGGTCTCGCAAACAATATCTTAATATATTACATTTTCCATTTAAGAATCGGAAGGACATGCTTGATATAACTGTGCTGTAACAACTCAATACAGAAATATTTGTTTATTATATCAGTTATATCTGTTTATCGCTTTTTGTTTCAGGGTTTCCTTTAGGCTCCACTATTGAATCAAAAACGAAAGGTATCTGGGTATGGTGTCGCCAGCATCCAGTGAAACCTGACTGTGTATTAATGCTTCTGGACACAGAGGGTATTGGGGACATACAAAAAGTGAATGCTGACAACAGTGACAATAGGTTAATGACCCTGACATTGCTGATATGCAGTACTTTTATTTACAATGTACTGAGCACATTTAACGAGGAGGCTCTATCACGATTACAGTATCCTTTTACGTCACAAGTGTAATTATTACAAAATTCAGAAAAGAGAATGAAAATATATTGATTTATCACATTGAGGGTTGGGCATTAAATACAAATTATTTCGATCAGATATCTTGTATTTTCCATCGCAAATTGCCGGTAAAAAACAAGAAAAAAAGCAAATTCCTTCATCTCAAAGTAAAGCCTATCCATGTGTAACGAAATAGAATGGGGCTTGTGTCTCGTTAACCCATCTTATTAGGTTAGATTGGGACAGTAACCTCAAAGTGAAATGAGAAAGGATACTCTTTATCTCAAGGTCTAACTCATTGCTATGTCAAGTTTTTCTAATCATTTGTAAAAAGAAAAAGAAGAAGAAAATGATGATGAATGAGTCCTCGCTTTTCAGACGAGTGTCATTAATAAAAGTATTAAACTGTAGCTTTGGAGATCAAATAAACTTTTTAATATAGAAGTTGTGATGTTATTATATTCTTTAATTCAAACAATCTGTGTTTCTCATATCGCCAGAAAACTATCTGCGTCACATTTTCCAAGCTTTGTTTTGGCTCTTCGAGACTTTTGTCTTGATTTAGAAGTAGATGGACAATCTATAACTGCCGATGAGTATCTTGAAAACTATTGTCTCGGCCGATCAGAGACGGGTGCAACAGAAACGAAACATGATTTCAATTCAACAAGAGACTCAATTCGTGATAACTTTAAAAAAAGGGCGTGTTTTACGTTTGAAAGACCATGTGCCACTAAACAGCTTAAGAAGTTGGAGTTGCTCACTGACGAAGATCTGGATTGTGATTTCTTAGAACAAACACGTTTATTTGTAAGATATATCAAATACCAATCGCCAGTGAAGATGCACAACGGTTTACATGTTACAGGTGAAGGTAAGACACGCGAAATAGAGTAACGGGAGAAAGTAAGATGCACATACTGTTGACAATGTACACGTGTACAAAGTAAATGCATTACATGTAAATGCATGCATGTTATAATTGAAGGAGCATCATTTATAAACTGAGAGATGCAAATAGAATTCTAAGAGAATATTTTGCAATAAGTGTGTAGTTTGTTTCGTATATGCACTTATATAATTAGTTTTGCGTTGCTGTTTGTATATGTATTTATTACATAACTTAAGGTGTGGGAGTGGAATAACACCATTCTATATTTTCGATATACCGCTAGTTATATAAGAATGCAAATAAGCCTAGTATGCGCTGTCAAAAACTCCGATAAAGACTATGATCCAATTCCCACGGTTTATGTCATTTTCGCGTGTTAAAGCGACAGGCAAAATGCAATAAAATTCGATATGTGAGTTATGTAATAAATAAAATCTAACATTCGTTCTCATTCATTATTGAATTTATTAAACTCGTTAACGAAGATAATATAATGTTCGGCAAGAGCCTCCTCGGTTAATACATTCAATAATGAATGAGTATTCGTGTAAGATCCTCTATATATGGGTTTAACGTCTCTTTTAACCATATTTCAGTCATATCACGACGGTGTCCACTTGTAGCATTAAACTCAGTTCTTAGCCTTATATTACTTCCACACTGGCACATCACACCGTAGACACATGACGTTGTGTCATTTGTCATTTTATTAATATAGTAGATGGCATAACAGTACATTTCTAACAGGATATTTTGAATCACCAATGAAGTTGGCCCTTTGTCACTGTTAACTGTGTGGTGGGGAACCGTTTGGGTGTGGGGTAGTGGAGGCATTAGTTTTATACTAGTGTAGTACAGACTATGGTTTATAAAGCTTGTCTTCGGCGTCACTCACCTTTTGCTAAGCATCATAGAAAGACATTTTAAGGAACAAATTATGTCATGTTTATTAGTCTCATGGTATTGTGTTAATATCAGAGTTATTACTTATATATAATATACATATATAAAATCGCTGGCCTATGCCGTTTCATAACACTTTTTCATATTGATATTGCAGATGTGTAATATTATTGGATAACTTCATGCTCTATTAAACGGTAATATTGCGATGTGCACAATGTATTTAATTAAAATAATCAATTTGTTAGTGAATCACAAACATAAGAGATTTAATAATAACACCCCAAAAACTCGAGTTCAGCTAACCTCGTTATGGATAGTGTTGATAATATCCTCCTTATTGTTTATTGTTTTGAAAAACATTTCAGTGTTATCAGTAATGATAGAGGAGTATCTGCAGGAGATCAATGAAGGGCAAGTTCCAAATGTTGACAACATGTTTAGATCTTTGATCAGTAATAAGAACATTGAAGCAAGCAAACATAGTATAGCGCATTACGAAAAGTTAATGGCACAGTTGTTTCATCCACCTCGACATAAATCGGAGTTGCACGGTTTTCACGTGCAGTCTATGCAGATGGCAATGGATGTATTCTATCAAGAATTAGGACAAATACAGCCGATGGATTCGTATGTGGAGGAAGTTCAGGTAATCCGATTTAAATTTGGAAAGCCAGAAAGGCAGTGCAAGTTCAACAATCATGGTTAAAGAGAAACGGTCATGCACAGTTGTAAATACTAGTTCTCTTTTTTTCCGTGCATTCTGTTATAAGTTAAAAAATAAATAAATGATAGGTTAAAGTAGTCGCAAATAAAATTTAAATCACAATTTCGAAACTTAAAAACGAAAGTAAATACAAGGGTCGGACTAGAGGTGTAGCATTCACTGAACGCAACAAACCTGCAAAAGAAGCAAACTATATTGACAAACATTACATTGCTATCTGTAATAATAAAAGTAAAAAACGAGAAAATGGTTCAATAGAAATCCCAGAACCCAAGCGCAATGTCGCCGTAAATTCGCACTGTACCATAAACAGAGAGAAAATGAACTGCACAATGAAAAGGACACAGCGCAACACAACGAGTGGTGAAGACCGGGTTACCGACTTCGATAGGCAATACGACCCACTGGTTAGCCTAAATCGATTTTAAGTATTCACAACCTCGCTATTATCTTGTCTTCAGCGCTCAGATTGACACGACAGTGTAAATAAATGTACATCCCATCAAAAGGAAATCTCTAACAATAACTAATAAATTCCATATCCAGAGAAATTAGGAAACGTTATTGTAAAAATATTTAAAAAGAAAAGCATAATTAGAAACACCTCAAGGTGTATCACGAATGTTCATGCGCCAACCTCCCCTTTCAGGGTTGCAGGTGGTGCAATCATTGAGTCCCATGAGGTTGTTCGGTCATCGCACAAAGGAAAAACGAAGCGTAGGGAAGACTGTAGAGGTCTCACTACACAGTTCATTCTTACAATGTTGTCCTATGTGAATAAAGTTTGCAGGGCCATTCCAAACAGGAAGTTTCCAAGCTAAACGTTACTGTTTTATGTAACCAAGTCATTTGCTCACACAAAACTGTACACAATCTGGTACATTGACCAGGGGTTTTTTTAAAATTAGAGTGGCGTCCTCCAATGCACTATTTTGGGCTTTAACTCCAGAGTTCAGACTCTGTTCATCTTACCTGCAACAAAAATAAACATATCTGTCAGCAATTTTTAAAAATATTTAAAACCGAAGAACACACTACTACTTTTTAGGCGTAAGAATTATCCTACCGTGGGTTTCAAGGGAGCTAACTGTGTAGTGAGACCTAGAGGGGTCAATCACTAAGCATGAATTGCGTTGTAATACTAAAGGACCGTATCCTTTTCTGACGAATCTCCTGAATAATGTTGTAAAGTAGCCAGGAAATCCGAATTTTCCAAGTTTATAGATGACATATCCATAGAACAAAGGTTATGATATTCCTAGACGCAGAAAGGTATTTAGGCTGGTGTTGTACTTCTCCAGTAGGTTTTCGTTGCGGCGATAGAACTTTAAAAAAGAATTACGTCGCTTATGATAACAAAAACCGTGTTGAAGAAGTTTATTTGTAATAACATAATTTCAATAATTGAAATCCTTAACATTATTACATGCCCTGTCAAAACGAATTAGCTGGGAGATACACTTCAAGAAAGCACACTTATCTTTGATTTCGCTGTTCTATCACTAATTAATTTAATGTAATACTAGGTCGAACAGAAAGTAGCATCCACAGAACGCTATAACCCAAACAAATATATATTTAACAGTTAGTACATGAATTATACAGTTGAAGGTAAGGAACGAGATTTTACAAAGTGTTGACAATAGGATTAGGGGTTGACTGTCGTCTTTGAATGCTACTTTTCCTGTTCGTTTTTTTAATCCATATTCCACCTTTGAAGGGTCAGTGGCAAAATAAATGGTCTCTGAGCTCTGTATAACAGGTTTCTATATTATATTTTGCAGATTGCAATCGTTAAATGTCACTCCAACTTAGAGGATACCAACAAGACAGAAGCAATGGCAATCCTTTCAAAGCTGCTAGAGAATATGTACAATGATATCGAAAAGGAAATGTCCGCAGGACAATACCATAGGTCACGTGGATTTAGAAGCTATAAGCACCATATCAATAAATTAAGAAAAAACTTTCTATTCTGCGTTAAGGACTTACATGGAAAGGTAGGAATTATTGTCCACTGTATGCTTACATTGCCCACGTCTGACAATGTCGACGCAGAGCTCACCAAAGTGTCTATTGCAGCTTGAAGATTGTTTATCCACTCTTTAATAAACGCTTGACTAAGCTGGTTGACGTTAACGGGTAAATTTGTACTAGAAAAACAAATAAACTTCCGATTTTGCGCGTGGAGGCTATACACGCTATTGAAATGTGTGACTTTTGAAATCGACCCATAGTTTCCAAAAGGTCTGCGAGTTATTTCCATTTGATACAAATGGTAAAATGTCATAAATTTTGATTTTGGAAATCTTTTAAATATTGATTAATCTATACTTAAACATTCACTTCCGAAAAGAATTGCTTGAACACATGCGGATATACTTTATCTCGACATTTTAACACATTCGCCTGGATGCACAATTAAGATATACGCAAACATACATAAAATTATGGCTCAAATGAGTGGGATCACACTTACGGATTCAACCACCCACTTGCTATAGAAAGACAGTGATAATGGGAGGTTCCGGATTATTACGATATAAACAGGCGTCCGCACACGCGCATACACGCACGTACTACACACGCACGCACAGATGCACATACACGCTTGCTACCACGCTTGCGCACACAAAAATGCATTCATATACTTATATCCGTATATGTATGACCATATTTCTGTTTCTGTATATAGTTCATGAATGTTCCGATTTATAAAGCATGTATAACTTGGTTTCAGGCTGAAGAAGTGTTTGAGAAGTTTATCGCTCTTAAAGAATCAGAAGAGAATGCGATATTTCAAAGTGACGTTGCTATAACTGACAGAGAGAGGAAAGCGAGGGGTAATATTGTCAAAATCTACTGTCATGATTACATTTTACGTATGAACTGTACTCCGACAGCGAATTTGTTTCGATATTTCTATACTCTGACTGTCAATATGTAGTCATCCTTTAACTAGGTTCTAATTACCAACATGTAGTCATCACGGATGAACTAGTTTCATTTCGACGAATATCCAATAAGTAGGAATAAAAGCCGGATATCAATATTTAAAATATCATATTTTATCTAACCTTCGTACTTGTAACATCGATACATATACGGCTTCCGAATGAATTTACAAATAAATGTTGCCTTGAACAGGATTTGAACCTGGGACCTTGCGGTTTTATTTGGAATACATGAAGGTATTTATACATGACGAAGGTATTACCACTACATCGCAGAATCATTTCTAAAACTAAATATGCATTAAGTAATAACTATTTCGCACACACGCGCACAAAGGTATTATCTAAATAATAAAAGAGATTAAAGAAGTCACTGTAGTTCAGTGGTGAGATCGTCGGACTGTAAATTAGATGGAATTGTGTTCGAGTCCCGAAAGAGGCAACTTTTCTTTCTTCTGTAAATCGCAATACTACCTGTGTACAAGTACGATGTCCACTGCTCGATGTCTATATATTAAATGATGTTGTGCCTTAAATATGATCGCTTATTTACCCTATTTCGACATAAGCTGGCGAACATGAAGACACGCCTACAAAGAAGAAAGCTATTTAAATACAAGCCTTGTATTTAAATAGCTTTAAGCTGCCACCAACCTATACAGCCTATAATATGTATAACATACTTAGAAATGTTCTTCTTTCTGATTAATTGATCCATGTAAATTTGAGACTTATTTTATAACGCAGGTACAATTGCATGTTTCGTTCAAACCTGTTTACTAGAAATGTATCACAGAGCAGTTTTGATCAGTTATACTATTGCTAGTTATTTTAAGTATGTAAAGTAAATGTCAGTTGTAATAGAATTAAAAGCCGGAGTCACACGGTTTCACCAATGGAATCTATTTTTAATTTTCAAATGGTTGTTCTTCAATATCGCTCAATTTACTTTTGCAACTGAATGAGTTTTTTAGTAAGATGATACTACCTAGTGAAAATAGGATAACATAAAACATATTAACACGTCTCAAATTGGTATGGATCTGGTTGTATTTTATTCTACAAGAACTTCATTATTCTGCAAAGTTTTATGATATGTTGACATACATCAACCCATTTCCCATTTCTCATTCTAGAGGATCAAAGAAAAGCGCGCCAATCAGAGAGGAAGTGTGAAGTGTATGCATTGAAAACCGAGAAACTAGAGAGACAGAAGGTGTCTCTACACGAGTCATTTCAGAAGAAAGCACGTGACTTGAGATGGGAACGGCAAGCTGAACATGACCGACTACAAGGAGAAATGGATAAAAGATTACGTGCTTTTAAAAACAGAAAGCACGTTGACCATAAATAATGATGCGGCACACAAAATACACATATTCCTTAATTCCGTATTGTCGATACACAATTTTTGAATTCGTTCTTAGAAACCGTTTAAATTTTTTCAAAATAATTGGCTAAATGTATACAAGACTGAAATTCAAACTGAATACATTGAACATTATATAATGATAACCATGAACGATTGGTGTAGTACTATAATGTACACTTATGTACACCCTTATGTGGCAATTATATTTTCTTAAACGAAAACAGTAATACATTATATATATGTTTTAGGCCCCTGTTACGGAGCGTTAACTTGTCTATCAATCTCATTGGTGCATGCGTTGTATCTGAACCTTATGTGTCTAACTTCTTAATAAGGTGTTCATAGATGGTCTTAAACTTTACAGGATGATTTCGTATCATTCATAGTAGCGCATATTGTGTGCATATAATACAAACAATAATTTAAGTTCAGTAATTGTATATGATATGAATGCAAAACTGTGCCAGTTTGTCTGTTACATTCTGTTCTATAATATACACAGTCTCTCTTTTTTGCACAGTTTTACCTTTGAGTTTGCGACACTAATATTTAAATACTGTACGATTGTGTATTGTGTATAGACCAATTGATATCGAATTTCGCATACTAAGAACTCGATGCACACGGCCGGTAAAAACCAGATTGTTTAAAATGCTAAATGTAATAGTGACTTTTAACTGGTTGATTAATGTTTTTATTTCTAACTCCTTGCTTACAAATGAATAGCATTTTCTCAATTTCGTGTTCGGAAATAATGTTTTATAATTGAACAGAAATATCAGTTTATATATTTCAATAGTTTAAAATTTGATTTAGATAGTGGTACAGCGCGGACCTACGATGCCAGTGCGTTTTGGTGATGCGGCTTCAATAAGACCCAGATTTAAAGTTCTCCGGCCATGTTTTGTTTCATGAACATGTTTATGTTTACTTAAAGCTACAGAGTCCCTATATCAATCGATTTCTTCTTTGTAGGCGTGTCTTTATTTGTAACTTCATGTTCACCAGCTCATGTCGAAATCGGTTATTTAAGCGAGCAAATATAGCGAAGGAAATCATTTACTGTATATACATCGACAAGTGCACATCTTACCGATACACAGGTAACAGTATTTTTTACAAAAAAAAGTTAGCTTCTTTCGGGGCTCGAACACACGACCTTCTGATTTCAAGTCCTGTGCTCTAAACACTGAACTACAACGCTACTTGCGAAAATAGTATACTAACTACCATATATTATGAGGCAAAATAACTTAACCTATTTGAACGCAACTAATGATGGATCAATAAATATGCAGTCCATATTGTCGCACGTGTAAATTAACATTGCCTGGTGTAATACTGTATCTTATCAATATGAAACTAATACTTCGCCTCAAATCAACCATATCTCGACTTGTTATTTAGCGCTTGATGAGTTTGTGTGCGCGCTCTTGTTATTACGTAATGCCTAGTTAGTGTTAAAAATGCTACAAAATACCAATAAATAGCAGTGGTCTAGAGGTTCAGCGTACATCATTCAAATCTTACAAGTGCAAGGCTGTTGTTCAAATCCCGTTCCGGGCAACTATTTTTTTATCACATATATTCTGGAGCCGTATATTTATCGATGTTACCTGTACGGAGGCTAAATAAAAATGTGAAATTTTACTTATCGATTTCTCCTTATATACCGACTTTTGGGGTGTTCGTCGATTTGAAACTACTTCACACGTGACTCATTCATATTCATGAGTTATTACCAGTTAAAATAGGGACTGTACAGCTTTAAATCGAAATCAATACACAACAATAGATATTTACAATTCACACATTGCAATATCTGTGAAAAGCGAGATTAAGCTTTTATGTGATGACGTAGAAAACTTTGAACAGGTACATTAATCAACAGGTAAATGTATTTATCAATTATCTGGCAATAGTTGTGCAGCTATACAATCAGATTTACCTCATTTCCCCGTGCAGTCCCGCAGTGGTAAAAATAGGATCTATTTCATGCAAATAATACTTATTTTTACATACAACTTACATTAATCAACAGGTAAATGTATTTATCAATTATCTGGCAATAGTTGTGCAGCTATACAATCAGATTTACCTCATTTCCCCGTGCAGTCCCGCAGTGGTAAAAATAGGATCTATTTCATGCAAATAATACTTATTTTTACATACAACTTAGTAGCGGTTTTAACTATATGTTTCTCTCCGGGATTATCAAGAAATGTTCAGTTGATGTTTAAGAGTTAAATTTGTTAATTGATAATACTATAAAAAGGGTGGATATTCACTTTTAATACTGCATGCATTTACAATAACCTTTATAAATGGGTTGAGGTGCCAAAACATAAATGACGGAGATATACGTACACGTCATCAGTGACCTAACTGTTAAGATAAATAAGTGGCCTAAAGTATTAAATATATGTGCTTGTTTATAAGTTAACTTGTCTACACCACCATCACCATGTTTACTATTACACGTGTTGCTTCTGGGCAAATAAAGCATAATACATTTGGAAAGCATATATTTCTAGATTTCTCATCTAACTTCGTATTTGGTTTCTAACATTGATTACACGATTCCATATACATTTTGAGGTTTAATTTGCCAAGAGAAAGTTACTTTTCATTTCACCAGATACGCAAGCAGATTTTATCGACGCCTTTAAGAACACATATTGGTTTCCGAATGACATATTGAACATGGACAACCTTTTCTTTTGTACTATGGTTAATACCATCTATCCTAAAGAACTTCGGCGCAACAAAGATATCATTTCTAATACCGTCCCTTCTTTTCTTGATTTTCATCTCTCTTTTGAAAATGGTGAAATAATTAGTAAAATCTATGACAAAAGAGATGGGTTTAATTTTGATATTGTTAATTTCCCCCACATAGATGGTGAAGATTTGTTTTTATACTGTTATGAAAGAGATTTCATGTTGAGTGTGTCACCTGCTAGCCAGAGAGTCTTTATTGATGCGTTTAATAATACATCTCGGTATCTGGATGACATACTAAATATTGATAATCCGTTCTATGCTCATATGATTACTAATATTTATCCATCACAACTCACGTTGAATAAAGTCAAGTGTTCGGATTCCATAGAGGCATTCCTCGATCTTCATCTTTCGATTTGAAATGATTATATACATACTACGTACATACTAAATCTATGACAAGCTAGATGACTTTAACTTTGACATCGTTAACTATCCACATTTAGATGTTGACGTACTTCGTGCTACATCATACTGGCTACATCAAACCCAGTTAATTCGTTTTGATAGGGCATGTAGCGATGTTAAGGATTTCAATTATCGAAATAAGTTATTACAAGTAAACTTCTTCAGCAAGGTTTTCGTTATCACAAACTGCGTAGATCTGTTTCAAAGTTCTATCGCCGCAACGAAAACCTGCTGGAAAAGTACAACACCAACCTTAAAACATTTCTGCGACTAGGAATATCACAACCGTTATTCTATGGAGATGTGATCTATAAACTTCGGAAATTAAAGCGGTCTAACGGATTTCCTGACCACTTTACACAATTAATCAGGAAATTCGTCAGAAACGGACTTTTTCTAGTCGTACCCTAGATTGGTTTTCTCTTGTGCTGAGATATTTCTAATTATGTTATTGTATATATCTTTACAATAACATATACGTGTATCGATTCCTAATTGCTCTGTATGTGGACTTTATCGTTAGAGAACTTCCTTTCGATGGGATGTACTTTTACTTAAACTGTCTTGTCAATTTGAGCGCTGAAGGCAGGATAATATTGAGGTTGTTTACACTTATAATCGATTTAAGCTAACCGGTGGGCCATATTGTCACTGACCGTTCCAAGTAGGTAACCCCATCTTCACCACTCGTTCTCTTGTGTATTGTCTTTTCATTGTATAGTTAATATGCTCTTTGTGTGCGGTACAGTGACGATCTACGGTGCCAATGCGTTTGGGTGCTATGATTTCTATAGGACCATTTTACTCAATTTTTTAATATTCGTACTATTGCATAACTAAGAAGCTACTCGATTAGAGCTACCGTTACAATAAACTTCAAAAAAGATTTGCAAAATTGTATTGTTGTAACCCTCATGATAGCTGATATAGTGCATGGTATATACATCGTATCAGATATATTTAACAGTATGTGTTTAAATTCTGACATCAATACCATTAAGATGTTCACACAGTATCAAGTTTAATACCCTCAAGAATTGTATTGTCACTAGCCATTATCCCTATGGTCGCCTCTTGCCAGTCATATGGGTACCAAGTATGATGATAATCTCAAATGACGTTATTCCAGCCCGGTAATTACACCTGCACTTACCTGTCTGAGCTTATGTAATATTTCGTCATGCCATAGTGTGTCAAATGCCTGATGTTTGTCCAGTAAGCATAAATATCGATGGCTTAGTGCAACAAGATTGTAACTCCATGTTTAAGCTTACAAGAGAAACTAAACTTCCTCATTTAAAAAGAACTGTCTTCTTCAACATGTTATTGCAGACTATGATTTTAAAACATCCTGTAATTAACTTATTTGAATCAAAATGAACAAAAGGGAGATATTGGAAGAAGTCTGAGTTACAAACCTGTTGCACAATTTTCATAAATAATTTGATAATTATCTTTGTTTAACAAAGTTGCATCTCAAAATGTGACAGTATAAACATAACAAAAAATAACAGAAAGTTGTTAAAGTTCTCCGGCCATGTTCTGTTTCATGCACATGTTTATGTTTATTTAAATCGAAAATCAATACGCAACAATAGATATTCACAATTCACACATTGCAATATCTGTGAAAAGCGACAATAAGGTTGACGTAGAAAACTTTGAACAGGTAAATTAATCCACAGGTAAATGTATTTATCATTTATCTGGCAATAGTTGTGCAGCTATACAATTCAGAGTTACCTCATTTCCCCGTGCAGTCACGTTGTTACATACAACTTACATACAACTTAGTAGCGGTTTTAAATATATGTTTCTCTCCGGGACTATCAAGAAATGTTCACTTGATGTTTAAGAATTAAAAATTGTTAATTGATAATACTACAAAAAATCATCTTTAAATCTACATCATCATGCCTTTAATATTAACATCGTGACATCTTTTCTGTAACCATGAATGTATTCTTCTATGGTCAGGAATATTGTCTAAATTGACTAGACTGTTTTTCTGCAAATGTATAGGTCTATATTATAACATCTAACCTTTCAAACAAATATATTAAATAATGAATTAATTTATGAATGAAACTAATTAAATTAAATTGCCAGGGCTCAGTGAAACACAGTTGTAACTCAAATAATAATAATAATAAAAAGCACAAGACAAATAGCCCTAAATCATTTTGAAATCACATTTAACGGATATGCTCATCAAATTTATACAATAATTACTGCATTTCACAAAACAAGATTCAAACACATTGCAATGATAGTAGTTTATTTGGTTGAGCTAAAGTTGGTTGAAGAAATAAAACGCTATGAAGTTTAAAAAACGCTATGATGTAAGCAGTTTAAATGTGAAATAGTTCAAAGATATAAATGGAACTATAAATTACAGCAAGCCTTATCAGTCTAGTTTAAAATAGCTAACCTTGGCCGCGTAATCATCAGTAAGGAAATACTTTCTTCGGGTTTTCTTTTTTATTTTATGTGTTCAATGTAATTTGTTTTTCAGGTTTAGGGCTCATTAAGTTTATTTTTATAAATTGATATCAGAAATAATGTATTTAAACAGTTCTAGAAAAGATTACCAATTCAGATGTACTCTCGTTAAGCAAAAATAGTATGATAATGGACCTTTGGAAACGGCCAAGCACGGCACATACGAAATATTGCAGTCTCGGTTTGATTGAGACTGTTCATGAGCGATAGTGAAATTTACTAGCTACCGCTCACGCCCTCTAGCCCCGAGTTGAGCAGAACTCAATATTCATAAAAATCAACAGTATAGAATTTTAACCATCCCGAAGATGGCAAGCATATGGCAAGCATATGGCGGTGGATATAGCAATATTTGTATCCCCTATATCCAGCGGCGTATGGTCCCAGGATGTAATAAAATTGTATGCCCCGAAGAGCGAAATAAACAATTTAGGGCTAGTTGGGGGCAGCAGTTATGAAGCCTGCGTATCACAAATAACAGCCAAAAGACTCAATTAAAAAGCAAACAACATATACTTGACTCAAGTAGACAAACATTAACAGATTTTAGAAAAGCATACTGAGGCAATTGCATGTGGAAGTATTCCTTTGCCTCATTTTATCCAAATGAAATTAGAATGATAGTCATCTGCAAATATAAAAAAATTAACAAGAGCTGTCAGACGACAGCACGCTCCACTTTTGAAGTCTTGTTAATATATTGGGAAACTCAGCCGAATAAAATTCTAATTAAAAAGGGGCACAATTCTGATTAAATGCATACACAGTTAGGGGCCTACTCCCAGATTGTTGTTATCCCGAAAGAGTTCCTTTTATGACAGTGAATACATTTGTCAAGTTTCATTTAATTCAATAGTGCCCTTAGCCGACCAAGCATTTCACACCTTGGTAGGTAATAAGGTATTATTTATTTAGATAATATTTTATTTGCAGAATGGGAAATCAGTTGATTAGAGGTTATTATACATTTGTGTGTAAAGGAATGATGTCTGCTTATAATGGTTAGCATTGCATGCATGCATATACACCTTTATTTTATGCTTAGCAGTGAAATAGTGGGTTTTAGCAATGAAATAAAAGTGGTATTTCATACGTGTGAAATAGAGTTGTTGTTTTTTCAGCGCCCGAACTACTTCTTGTTTTCAATATCAGAAACAATTTTGTTTTTATTTGTTTAGATATAGAAAATAACTGTTTAATATATATCATTCGACTGTAAATGGTCTAACTAAGAAAATGAGCTATAGTTTTTACAACTGGTCAAGTATTTCAGAAGTGTTGTCTTTAAAGTGCTATAAAAGTTATATTATTGGATTGGACATAACATAACTAAGAAAATGAGCTGTAGATTATTGAAATCGGTTAAGTAGTTTAGAAGTTATGGGGAATTAAAAACAGCAATTTTATCATACTAAGCCAATGACGTCGTCAATTTGTTTTCGTTTTCTGCATACTGCAGTACACTTTGATTATAAAGCATCAAATGAAAAGAAAATATGCTGTTTTGTCGTGAATAACAGATTTTATTTCATCTCGAAGTGATCAAACTTCAATGTTTTCACTCATGCATCGCATTCGTGAAAATATAAAGTTTTCGCAATTCTCGATGAAATAAATTCTGTTATTCACTCCAAAACATCAAATATACTCTATGTGTTTGACAATATCATTATTAATTTACATGATTTAATGTATAAAGTTAGTGGTATGTTCTGTTCACTTTAAGTCAGAGGAAATCACATAAGTTCTAGTCATCATCTGGTTTGAGCGTGTGCCATTTAAAATATATATAAAATTAAACCTTGTTAGGTAAGGGCAAAACAACTGGGTTAAGGGTTAAGGGCAAACAAACAATGTTTTAACGCAGGCCTTAATTTTGTCCAGTTTGATGAATGGTAAGAGTTGAATATATAAAAATGGCAACACACTGTCTACCTCTCCCGTTGAATGTGGTATCACCCTGGTGCCCTAATACGTGCAAATTAATGAATTTCATAAATATAAATATACAAATGGAACAGGAAAAGCAGCATTCAAGGACGACAGTCAACCACAAACACAAACAGAAACAAAGAACAAATTTAAAGATGAATAAAAGACAAAATAAGACATCACAAACACAAACGTGTTGACAATAGGGCTACCGCCTTGGAATGGTCAGTGGCAACATATCCCACTGGGGGTTTAGCCAGGTTATAAGGTGCACCAAACATCACACTTACCCTATTGTCAACCCAATAAAACCGGACAGTGTAAATAAATAAATCCCCGCCATGAACTAATCTCTAACCAACAAGGCAACATTAATAGGCAATATAAGTAAAACACAAAGATGCTCGTGTATATATAAATACAAAAAACAATAGCTTAGAAAGCCACAAAGAAGGTACTTAATGACTTGGCAGAGGCCAGAGCAACAAGAGAATAAACCATTGAGGACAAGACAAGACTGCAGACAAATATCAAACGTCACCGTCCTTTTGGGATTTAGGTAGACGTCATCATAGGGTCCGCAGCCTATCCGGTCATCGCACAATTAAAGAGGAAAGCGAATGTAGTGGCGAACTGTAAATGGGTCCACCACCAAGCATGTAGTGCGTTGAAAAATGATAGGGTTATAACCTATTTTGATAAACCTTTTAACAAGTTTAACAAAGATAGTATGAAAGTGATCATGACCAAGGATCTTACGAAGTTTGTAAATCACGTCACCATAGAAGTCAGATTGTGATAGTCATTGTCGCAGAAGAGTTCTTAAATTACTTTATATTTGAAAAGAAGATCAGGGTTACGATAATAAAATTTTGCAATGTTTTACGAAGTTTATGGTAACGGTAACCCTGGTGGAGTAGCTTTATAGTTATACAAAGATTACGAATATTAATGTCCTCAACTCGAGTACAAGCTGTAGAAAAACGAATAAGTTGAGACACATAGACCCCATAAGAAGTTGCTCGGGGAATATTCCCATCTAAATGGCGATAATTAACAATATCAAAATTAAAATCATCTCTCTTGTCATATGTTTTGCTAATTATTTCAGCATGTTCAATGGAGAGATGTAAATCAAGAAAGGTGTGTCAATGTTTAATATGTCATCCAGATACCGAGAGGTGTCATTAAAGGCCTCAATAACATCTTCCTGGGTATCTGGTGACAAACTCAGCATGAAATCTCTTTCATAGCAATATAAAAACAAATCTGCGACAAGTGGTGCACAGTTCGTACTCATAGGGATACCAACAATTTGTCTATAAACGGTGGTACCATACCTGACAAAAATATTATCTAGTAGAAAAGTGAGTGCTTTACAAACTTCTTGGCAAGTAGACATAGTGTAATTGTCTAAACTGCCATTAGTTAAAAAAGCTTTAATATTATTACAGGCCAAAAATGTAGTATTTTTCCTAGCAAATGTTTTTTAATAAGAGCAATAAGCTTGGCTTTGATAAGGTGATGTGATAAGGTTGTATATAGTGTAGAGAAGTCATAAGTGCTAATAGATGAAACTAGACGTTTATTGCAAATTGTATCAAGAACGTCTCCTGCATTTTTTACAGACCAAAACAAATTAATCCCAGAGTTTTCATAAGCTTTATAACAATATTGTTTAACGTGATCTTTAAAGGCAGTAAGACAAGAAGTTAAAAGTAAGTTGACATCTCAAAATAAACATTAAGCTAACATCAGTGTTTGAAGGAAACATCAGGACTTAAAGGAATTCAAACTGCCGCATGCGATTGGAATCATGTTTCTGTACCTATTTAGAGACTAACGCATAAAAGACCCTTTCTTGTATAAGAACCATATTGCAAACAGAATACAAGCTTGTACATAGTTTCACATAGACTGTACTTTTAAAATTAAACGTTCAGTGTATTGCAAAATGATAGAGTCATAACCTCTTTCGATAACCTGTTTAACAAGTTGAATACAGAATGTATGAAAGTGAGTAACCCCAGTGGCCTTTGTTGCCACTGACCGTTCCAAGGCTGTAGCCCTATTGTCAACCCTTTTGTGTTTGTGATGTCCTTTGCATTTTTATTTCTTTTGCATTCTCGTTTGTCTGTTTGCGTGTTTGTTTTTGTGTTTTGTGTTTTGTGTCGTCCTTGAATGCTGCTTTCCCTGTCCGATATTTGTATCTTTCTTTACCGTAGTCACCATAGAAGTCGGGATCTATATTGTAAAAGTAGATCAGGTTACGATTTAAATTGGTGGCCCTCTTATTCTTTCTACTATTTTCCATCTGCATCGCCAGCAAAAGTTCGATTAATTTTTACCAAAAAAAAAGAAATATCTAAATAGGAAATGTAGAAATCACTGGATTTCCTTTATAAATCCTTTTAATGAAAGATTGGTTCTAATTTTTTCAATCTAGAATTCTGATCAACGTATATTTAATTATACTTACAACATGGTCATGACCATCAATGTATTAAATGCTTTTACATGATGAAATATCTTCATTGCAAAACTCATTTTACGTTCTTTAGTAATGGAGCCAAGTGAACACAAACACGTAAGTAAGCAAGTAAAAAGTTTATTTGACTGGCATGTAGAACACTTTAAACAAATAATTGTAGGAGTTAACAACCTACATCAGAAAATAATAATAAATGCCGTGCATGTTCTTATAATAACATCATAAATGAAGTAAATATTTTATTCATTAAATATGACAATATCCGACTTGGGGAATACATTAAAGAAGGCTAACACCATGTCCACCGCCATATGCATGCCATCTTCGGGATGGTTAAAATTTTGTGCTGTTGATTTTATGAATATTGAGTTCTGCTCAACCCGGGGCTAGAGGGCGTGAGCGGTAGCTAGCATATTTCACTACCACTCATGAACAGTCTCAATCAAACCGAGACTGCAATATTTCGTATGTGTCGTGCTCGGCCGTTTCCAAAGGTCCATTATCATACTCTTTTTGGGTATAGATCTGAACAGTAATTATTTAGTCCTTTCGCCGCCAAATTTCAGATGTCGTCTGCTAACATTTTGATTTAAACCTTCGAGATATATATTATATCAAAAATGTCTTGGAAATCTGTCTTACTAAGTGGCTAATATTGTCACTATAATCAGCCTGCACATAGTGTGCATGTTGATCTGGATCTACACTTGTCGTTAAATCAATGTGTTTGACTGTAGCAGCGAAAGAGTTAGACATATATGAGCCGCAACACACGAAAACGACCCTTCGGACATTTAGAGGACAACGTCATAACGTAACAATTTATGACGTCGGCCGGTAATCAGTTAATTACTAATCAAATGTCTCGTCACTTCTGTGTTTTAGAAAATGGTAATTGTTTATGTTTTTTGTTGTTATTTAATCAACGACGTCGTCCAATACGCCGACGTCAACGTCAAAATTAATGGTGAGTACAATCTTTAATTTTCAAATTGAGATAAAATCATTTTTAATTAAGATATCAATATAAAATAAAGAGATTTTTAAAGAGAAAATCTCCGTGTTTCATAAACATCAAAAAACACTATGATAAATTGTAAACATTTTGTCTGATGGGTCGTTTTCGCGTGTTTCGGCTCATATATGTTTGTAGTTCTTCAAAACAATGTTAACAAAGATACTTATTGTGGACATGTAGCCTGAGGTATATACATTAATGACCTGTTACATTTTGCCTTTGAATAGATATATTAAATTACTATCGTAGCTATAGCTAATATACTGACTTACAGTTTATTTATATAAAAAAAATACAAGTACTCATTTTAGCTATTCCGAATAAAATAGCTAAATTTTCGTTTCTACGATTGTAGTCCGTTTGGAATAATGAGGGGTGTAAATTAATGACCGATAATATTTCATTGATAACATTTAGGTCACACAACATAGTTAGCCCCCTTGAAACCCACGGTATGATAATTCTTGCGCCATAAAATTCATCGGTTTTAAATATGTTTAATAATTGCTGACATATATGTTCGCTGTTATTGCAGGCGAGATAAACACAGTTTGAAATTTGTTGTGCGGAATGGCCCAGTAAATTTCTAAAGCCCAAAAGGACAGTGACGTTTAATGGTTGTCTTTTTTTTTGTAGCTTTTTTTTTCTATTCCTAACAATGTTGTTGATAAGTTCTACCTATATGCATGCATCTAGTGAATATATTATCGTGTTATTATTATTTGTTTCTGGAAATATTATATGAACCATGTAATAAATCAAAGTATATTTTTCTAGCATGTAGCTAGTACGGTTACAACTAATGATTGGATTTGTGACATAACAGCCCTTTATATCTTAACATGTCATTATTTCTGCCTAATAACTATCATAATATTCAATGTAAGATTAAAAGCACTACTGACTCTTAGATGGCCGACATGATCTGTCATCAGATTTTTGTATGTTCAGTATTTTGATACTGGGCTTTTGTTTCAATCCCAATCATCTATGAGTAGTTGAGCAATTACAACAATATGTTATAAAGATTTATTTAATGAGAACTCATTTGAAACTAGTCAATGATCCATGTTAAACGTACTCCATGAGTAATATCAAATGTATTACACATCAATGTTACATCTAGTTCACTTATATAAGAATAAGAAAGTATATTTCCATAGTCATGTATAGCAAGGGAGATAAAGCGAGATATTAAATTGCCCTGTATACAGAGGCGATAACATGAATAGCATTAAAGTTTAGCTTTACAACTTTGTCTGCAGTCTTGTCTTGTCGTGCCCTAAATGGTTTATTCTCTTGTTCTGTGGCTTCTGCCAAGTCATTGCGTACCTTCTTTGTGGCTTTCTAGGCAACAGTTTTTTTGTATATATATATACACGAGCATCTTTGTGTTTTACTTATATTGCTTATTAATGCTGGCTTGTTGGTTAGAGAATAGTTCATGGAGGGGATTTATTTATTTACACTGTCCCGGTTTATTGGGTTGACAGTAGGGTAAGTGTGAGGTTTGGTGAACCCTAGAAACTGGTTTAAACCCCCAGCGGCCTTTTTTGCCACTGATCGGTCCGAGGCTTATTTGGCCTTTTATTCATCTTTAAATGTGTTCTTTGTTTCTGTGTGGTTGACTGTCGCCCTTGAATGCTGCTTTTCCTGTTCGATTTTTATATCTATATTTATTCACAGAAGCCAACATAATAAAAGGGTAATGTGTTGAGAAACCTAAAACTGTACACTCCTATAAGGGGATCTTCGTACAAATGATATCTGACTAGTGTTTTACGGGGTAAACAAATGAGTCCAAGATACTGAATTCTCATATTTTTGATTGAAAGACGTATTACTCATATACATTTATATTAGTATTTTAGTTCTTTAATTGATATGTCGATTTTCCTTCAAACATCGCTCTCTCTTTGTTAAATGGATTAATGAGTTATAGGTAAAATCGGGGAACAATACTAATAGTATCATTGTTTTCATTTACTCTAATATACATAATTTATATCATAGTTCATGCAACATTTATATTAAAAACAAGCACATCTTACATACAAATGCGTGTGCAATGATTAGCGCTATAAATGAATAAATATTGTTTTGCGGCACGTCGGAATACAGATGTTAAATTAGGCACAAGCAATAGAGATATGGAATACTTATTTCTCAAGATTTAAAAAAAAATCGTGGCATGTTTCAATGCTATGTTTAGATTATGACAAAGGAACATACGACAATCTTGATTTTTTTCCTCAAAACTCGAAGCCTCCTGTTAGTTTTCTACATGGATGAAAATGAATATCAATAATTGTTTAAATAGTTCAAAGCTAATTGTGTGTCCCTATTACTAATGGTTGATTGTATTGGACCAATACTATATTTACAAAGTTGGTAAATTACTAAACCAAAGAGGATAACACCAAATTTTATTTCATTTTTTTACTTTTCAGATTGATATTGATTAGTATATCGATGTTCTAATAAATACTTCAGGATTGCCATGTGTCCCTTTCATATCAGAACGTTTCTATTTAAGGAAATAAAACAAGAACAAAAATCAACTTAATAATTGTTCAAGTAACAATGTTGTCTCATATAGTTTTAAAAATGTTTGTACTTTCAAAGATCGGAAAAATAATAAGCATGAGCATAAAGCAACTCTAAAAACCAACACTCTCTCGGAGTAGTCATTCAGTACTTGTACAGAATTACATCAGTTATGCTGAATCTTAAGCTAAAAAAGCGGTTCCTGTTATAAATATAGACGAAGAAGCTCCACATTTATCGGCTTAAAGCTACAGACCCTTTTTCTTCTTTCTGGACTTTCTTTGTAAAAGAGAATGAGGGTGGACCTTTTGAAACGGCCGAACACGACACACACGTTCACCAGATCATGGGGCGAAATCGGGTATTTAAGCGATCAAATTTAGCGCAGGACATCATTTACTGTATAGATATCGAGTAGTGCACATCGTACAGGTAGCATTATAATTTGCAGAAGAAAAAATGTTTGCCTCTCAAGGGACTTGAACACACGATGTTATAATTGACAATCAGTTACAGATTGCCGTTCTAGCCACTCAGCTACTGGCGCTTCTTGAAAATATGGTATATTTAGTACCATCTATTATAATGCAATATAACTTAATACATTTGAACGCACCTCAGACGTAGTACTTAGTACATCATGTCGCTCATGTAAATTAACCATGCGGGATGTAATAACATATTTTATGAAATTAAAACTAGGATCCCGTTTCAAAACAACTTTTTCTCGATCTTTCAATGTGCGGTTGATAGGTTTGTGCGAGTGTCTGCGCTAGTTATTGAATAATACCTATTTAGTGTTAAAGGTGCATCAAGGTACCAATAAATATCCGTGGTCTAGTGGTTAGATCTACATAAACAGGAACATATAAAAGCGAAACGTTACTGGTTAAAATCCCGTACCGGGAAGATATTTCTGTTTTTGTTCTTTTTATGAATTATAATCGGAAGCCGATGATCGATGTTACCTGAACGAATGCCAGATAAAATGTGATGTTTATATAATTCGATTCTGACTCATATACCGCATGTTTGGTTGCTCGTCGAATTGAAACTACTTCACCCATAACTTGTTCATATTCATCAGTTAGTACTAATTTATCAATAGCGTCTGTAGCTTTAAGAAACGCAAAATTAACTTAATATGTACAGATTATATTTTAAGATAATTCTTAGCTAAGATTGTATTGTAGAAGTTAATAGAAAATAAATATAAGCTAAGTGAGAATATCCAAGTTAAGTTGTCTTAACAATCTTTATGAATAGGGGCTATAACAATCTTTATGACTACGGACTATAACACTACTTATGTATACGGGCTATAAATAAGGATAAAAATATCGGACAGGGAAAGCAGCATTCAAGGACGACAGTCAACCACAAAACACAAAAACAAACACGCAAACAGACAAACGAAAAGGCAAAAGTAATAAAAAATGCAATTGACATCACAAACACAAAAGGGTTGACAGTAGGGCTACCGCCTTGGAACGGTCAGTGGCAAAGTAGGCCACTGGGGGTTAAACCGGTTCTAGGGTGCACCAAACCTCACACTAACCCTACTGTCATCCCATTAAAACAGGACAGTGTAAATAAAGAAATCCCCGCCATGATCTAAGCTCTAACCAACAAGGCAGCATCAATAGGCAATATAAGCAAAACACTAATATGCTCGTGTAAGCCTAGAAAGCCACAATGAAGGTACTCAATGACTTGGCAGAAGCCAGAGCAGTAAGAGAATACACCATTAAGGGCACGACAAGAAAGAACATGGACAAACATCAAACGCCACCGTCCCAATGGGCTTTAGGTAGGCGTCATCATAGGGTCCACAGCCTGTCCGGTCATCGTACAATTAAAGAGGAAAGCATAGTGGCGAACTGTAAAAGGGTCCACCACCAAGCATGCAGTACGTTGCAAAATGATAGGGTCATAACCTCTTTTGATAAACTTTTTAACAAGTTTAACAAAGATAGTATGAAAGTGATCATGACCAAGAATCTTACGAAGTTTATAAATCACATCACCATAGAAGTCAGGTTGTGATAGTCCTTGCCGCAGGAGAGTCCTTAAATTACATTTATATTTGGAAAGAAGATCAGGGTTACGATAATAAAATTTTGCAAAGGTTTTACGAAGTTATGGTAACGGTAACCCTGATTGAGTAACTTTTTAGTTATACAAAGATTACGAATATTAAAGTCCTCAACTCGAGTACAAGCTCTAGAAAAACGAATGAGTTGAGACAGATACACCCCATAAGATGTTGCTCGGGGAACATCCCCATCCAAGTGGGGATAATTAACAATGTCAAAATTAAAATCATCTCTCTTGTCATAGATTTTGCTAATTATTTTACCATTTTCAATCGAGAGATCTAAATCAAGAAAAGAAGCGTTATTATCAGATATATTTTCTTTATTAAGCCGAAGTTCTTTAGGATAAATATTATGAACCATAGTTGGAAAGAAAGGGTTGTCAATGTTCAGAATGTCATCCAGATACCGAGAGGTGTCATTAAAAGCTTTAATAACATCTGCCTGGGTATCTGGTGAAAGACCCAACATGAAATCCCTTTCATAGCAAAATAACACTCTTTATGAATATGGCCTATAACAATCTTTATGAATATCGGGCTATAACAATCTTTATGAATACGGACTATAACAATCTTTATGAATACGGACTATAACAATCTGTATGAATACGGACTATAACAATCTTTATGAATACGGACTATAACAATCTTTATGAATACGGGCTATAACAATCTGTATGAATACGGACTATAACAATCTTTATGAATACGGACTATAACAATATTTATGAATACGGGCTATAACAATCTGTATGAATACGGGCTATAACAATCTTTATGAATACGGGCTATAACAATCTTTATGAATACGGACTATAACAATCTTTATGAATACGGGCTATAACAATCTGTATGAATACCGGCTATAACAATCTTTATGAATACCGGCTATAACAATCTTTATGAATACGGGCTATAACAATCTTTATGAATACGGGCTATAACAATCTTTATGAATACGGACTATAACAATCTTTATGAATACGGGCTATAACAATCTTTATGAATACGGGCTATAACAATCTTTATGAATACCGGCTATAACAATCTTTATGAATACGGGCTATAACAATCTTTATGAATACGGGCTATAACAATCTTTATGAATACGGACTATAACAATCTTTATGAATACGGGCTATAACAATGTTTATGAATACCGGCTATAACAATCTTTATGAATATCGGCTATAACAATCTTTATGAATACGGGCTATAACAATATGTATGAATACCGGCTACAACACTCTTTATTAATACGGGCTATAACAATCTGTATGAATACCGGCTACAACAAACTTTATGAATACAGGCTATAACACTCTTTATGAATACGGGCTATAATAATCTTTATGTATACGGGCTTTAACAATCTTTATGAATACGGGCTATAACAATATTTATGAATACCGGCTGCAACAATCTTTATGACTACGGACTTTAACAATCTTTATGAATACGGGCTATAACAATCTGTATTAATACCGGCTACAACAGTCTTTATGAATACAGACTATAACAATCTTTATGAATACGAACTATAACAATCTTTATTAATACCGGCTACAACAAACTTTATGAATACAGGCTATAACACTCTTTATGACTACGGACTATAACAATCTTTATGAATACCGGCTACAACAATCTTTATGAATACGGGCTACAACAATCTTTATGAATACGGGCTATAACAATCTGTATGAATACCGGCTACAACACTCTTTATTAATACGGGCTATAACAATCTTTATGACTACGGGCCGTAACAATCTTTATGAATACGGGCTATAACAGTATTTATGAATACGAACTATAACACACTTTATGAATATCGGCTATAACAATCTTTATGAATACCGGCTAAAACAAACTTTATGAATACGGGCTATAACACCCTTTATGACTACGGACTATAACAATCTTTATGAATACGGGCTATAACAATCTTTATGAATACCGGCTAAAACAAACTTTATGAATACGGGCTATAACACCCTTTATGACTACGGACTATAACAATCTTTATGTATACGGGCTTTAATAGTCTTTATGAATACCGGCTAAAACAAACTTTATGAATACGGGCTATAACACCCTTTATGACTACGGACAGTGCAGCAGCAGCTGAAGCTTTTCACGCGCACACACCTCTTAACTCACTTTTGAGTTTCAAGTGTTTTAACACGAAGTAGTCCCAATTTGCACTCACGTGCAGTTACGCGGAAATTGCAGTTGTCTTTTAAAAAACGTTAGCTTAAGCCAATTTTGAATGCAAAAACAACACAGACAATGAACAAAGTAAGTTTATACGTTAAACATCCCCATAGCATTCGTTTTGACTACTACTGGCATATTTTGCATAGCCTAAATCGCTGTTCAAATGTGAAGACCGGACATTTTGAGTTTTTTGAAACTGCAAAATTGCCGATTTCTCAAAACGGTCACAAAAAATGGGTAGTCACCAATTTGGCTTAAATTAACAGGAATGATAGATCAGTACCTCTACTACCTTTCCTGAAAATTTCGGCAAAATTCATGACTACCCATTTTTTGAGACCGTTTTGAAAGATGGTCACCCTTTTTTCTCACTCAAAACACACATTATTCAAAATGGCGGCTACAAGCTAAATAAGCAAAACTGAAAATCAATAACAGAAACGTAAAACATGAATATTTTCTACTCCCGGATATAGTTATTTCCTGCCCCGGATAAAATGTCAGTAAGTCAACCTTTAAACACTTTTCTGCCTTTCCTTTAGCATGTTTACGGTAAAAATCAGCGGCTCTGGGCGCTTATTAAAAATCGCAATTACACTATAGGCCTAGTCGGCAGTAATTTGTTGTGTTGATTTACGGTCGAATGTACTATGGATAATTGCAAGTGAATACTTCACAATTCCAGGATTTAATGAGCAAAAAGACAGACCTAGTCATGTGTTAACTATTGTTATGGGTAAATGATGTAACAAATAATTGTAGAACATCTACTGTCAACGCCCGAGTCAAGGTCATGTCATGTAGACCACATGAGTCATGAATGTCACGTTCGCCTCGATTAGGGACACCGACAACTTTGGTGAATAGACATATAGGAAAAACAAAGGTTGAAAGGTATGTACAGCACTCGGTACTGACCCATACATGTGTTTTATTTCGTGCATGTTCATGTTTAGTGTCTCGATCCGTTAAAATTTAATAATAATATAGCACTGATGTATTATTTCTATGATGAGACCCTTTCAGTGGGGTCTATGTTCACTGAAAATATGACCCAATGTTCCCCAAATATATTTTGCTTTGTTCTCCAAAAATATTTTTCCATTTATTTTTATTATTATGTTCCCTTGTTCCCCAAAAATATTACCAATAACAGACAATGTTTCATTGTTCCCCAAAAATAATTGGCCTTGTCCCCAAACCCCCTCTATGACCGCAGAGCAGAAATGCACCGTTGGCATTGCCACCTCCCCTTCACCTTCCCCACCCACAAAATCGGTGCCCTTGCACCACCCCCGCCCCCCTCCACTGCCCAAAGTTTGCATATAGCTACAGCAGTACTGTAAAGGATTAACACATCTACCGTATGTATGTATATGTATAAAAAAAATAATTGATTTTCTTTCAGGGATCTTTGCAGATGTTGCCACCTTCTGTCAAGTGGCATCTGCCACCTTCTGTCAAGTGGCATCTCCAAGTTCCAGCTCTGAGACTTAGCCTAGTCCTGGGTAAGCTAAAGCTATAAACTTTAATATATTTGACCCCTGTGATATAGGTTAATTAAGCTAATAATATGGCAATATTTCGAGCCACCCGGGGTCCCCAGAGTGGAATTCAAAAAATGTACCTAAGCTACTCGATCTATCTTACTAGCAAATGTTAACATTTTGAGCCGCCCCAAATTCGGGAATACATTTTTATGGTTCTTTAAAGTGGTTTTTATAAATGAAGATTTTAATAAGCTTGATAAGCTTGAGAAACATTAGATTTATTTGAGTGGCAGAATCCGATTTGTAGATTTTTTTATTATTCTCATTAAAGTAACCATCCCGCCAACAACAGTCAAATTTTTTAAACATTATGTACACTGTTTCTAAACCTACTGATGACGAAGTATATATATATATAACTTACATATTTTGAGAAACCAAACTCATACATACACAGTATAAACGGCTTTAACCAGCTGGACCAAACCCCAGAACTGGAGTGTCGAATTACGAGTTACCATCATTTTACGGATATTCAATCACGGGTATTCTAAGAACCTATTTATAAACTTATACTTTTAATCAGCGCATATACATTGTTATATGGATAGAGTTTCGATAAACGGTTTTCTAGCGCAATTTTGTAGTTATTTGGCGGGATAGCTACTTTAAAAAAAAAGAGGAGTGCCTAACTATAAGTATAATTGTCCCAGTGTCCCAGCTCATTGGGATACTTTACTTTTTTGTTTGTTTTGTTGAGATATTGTGAAATTCCATCACATAAAACAATGGATACACATGATACAACATGAAAGTTTCTCTGTGATGTTGTCACTTTACAGCGATATTATTAAAGACTGCCCCAGTTAAATTACAAATAAAAGGACACTTTAAAGGGACATATGGCAATCTTGAAGATTTTGTCGAACATTAGTATCACAGTGAGTTTATTAGTCCAGTATCAACATGATCAATTTCACTTTAAAACTGCTTGCATATAATTAAATAAAATTTAGATGTATTATTTGTCTTCGTTATTCTACCATAAGTTTAAATATATGATTGGTGCAATAATATCAGCAATTAGTAATAATATATAAATTACACAGTTATACTATAATTATAGAGAATAATATACAGGCATTTCATATCTCATCCTTTCCGTCGATGTGTTCTTGGGAAACACACTTTCCCTTAACCTCGTCCTTCGGATGGGGACGTAAACCGGGCGGTCCCGTGTATCAGTCTATCCTCCAAGCACGTTAAGGAACAACGGGAATCTATTCGATAATAAGAGTAGGGCACGGTTCCCGGATTCCTATGTATCCTTCTCCTCTCTCTGGGGCGGCTCTAAATAACCTATACTTTTCGAAGGCCGGGCACGATATAAAAATGTAATATTTCATCTGTATGACCTAAAAAAATTATGTACTTCAGAATATTTTGTTGATTTTAGCAGTGATGGGAGAATAATGATTAAATATTTATTTCTCGGCGGATATAATAGCTGATCTTCCATGATCGAGTGCGGATTTATTAAACGAGTTTGCAAAAATATACAATGCGCGGCTTGTCGAGCATCAAATAATGTTTAATGTTTACTGACGAGTTTAAAAAATAATAGATGATTTTGTGAGATTCTATTTATCACACAAAACTCATACAAGTTGATGGTAAAACTTTCACATTTCTCTGTGATGTCAATTTACCTATATATTAATACCGTATTTCCTCTATTAGAAGAGCCCCCACCTGGTTTAAGAAACCTTACCGTCTTCAATATTAAAAGTTCCTAAAAACACACAATGTTTTTACCGCTAATGGATTTGATTAAATTAAAAGTTCCTAAAAAAACACACTGTTTTTACCGCTTATGGATTTGATTACAGGAGTTTTTTACCTTCGACACCAGTATGGTCTATGACATAAACCTTAAAGCGCTATCATCATCAATACAATTGCCGCTTTATTTATCTCGTTCCTTTCAATTTACTATTTAGTTTATCTTTTATTATTATTTATTTCATAGGCAACCAACCCGTTTTGTAATTGTCAAGTTTGACAGAAATGTGTATCATATAGATGCAGAGTGATGACAGTAATATACTCGGTACAGTCATGTTTAGGTTAAGTCAATACCGGTGTAACAGTAAAAGATCGCCTACAGTAATTTAATAATTTAATAAGGAAACAGTCGGGGGGGAAAGGAGGTGAAATATATTGAAAATTTGTATCATAATAGTAGCCCCCCCCCCCCCCCCCCCCCCCCCACTTCGCACTTTCCATAGTGCCCGGGTGCTACTGTTAGAGGAAATACGGTATATACGACAGCCCAAGTTAAAATCCCTTTAAAAATAACAGGACACTCTATTGATTCATGTGAAATTCCATGCATATATCATATGGCTTATATATTTTGTACCACCAATCCATCCTTTTTAACAACTTGTTTTGTTCATTTCAGAGACGCATCATCTGGTTTCCAGATGCCCTTCGTTCTTCAAATACCAATGCAACCCTGAAAGACGTGGATTTAACCAAAAAAGTTGACAATACTGTGATCGCAAGATTCTAAACTCCAGGAAATATATTCATTTAATTTGGCCAAATCCGAAACGCGGTTAATTTTTCTTCGGCCTTATGTGTTACAGTGTATACTTGTTACTGCGTATCCCGCTTGAGATGTGTTCGCCTGATCATGATGGTGACCAGTTTGGCAATCCCTAGGACTGAGCAGACATTATTTTTTTAAAGAACCAAAATGAACATAATCATACCTCACAGAGACTATATAATATGTAAAGCTGTTAAAAAACACCAAATGTATACAATGTCGTACATTGACAGTAGATGCTCACATTCAAAAAAACTTTTGGTGTTTTACATAATTTTAACACATTTTAGGCCATATATGACATTGATTTTTTTGTGGTAAGTGAAGTAAATTTCATTATTGTATTTAATAGATGTTTAGTTTATAAATATAATATAAATAAAATATTGTATTATTTATTCTTTGGTTCAGTTGGATATACATTGTATGTAAAAAAAAGTTTCCATTTGCGTACAGTCATGTATCTGAAACTGAAAAACTGCCTTTTGGGAACACAAGGTCATTTTAATCTATTTATTGTTTATTCAAGCTTTTGAAATAGATCTTTTGTAATTAAAGTGACACATGGGCCGATGATGGCAATCTTGAAGTGTATATCAAGCACTGAATTTGAAATTAGCATCTCGAAACATGTTTTGCTGTACTTAGCGGTACTCGTCTGATAAAGCAAATGTCACTGGTCTAGCCTGGTCAAGTAAAATTCATTGGGTTGAAGAGTGCATAAAAAAATATCCGCATGACGGATATATTTATATGAGAACTGAACACTTATTTTTGTGTCAACTGCTTAGGATGGCAGACACTTATCGATCACTTTGTCCGTCGTCGTCCGTCCGTCTTGCTTTAACCTGCAACCTAACCTTGGCCATCAGTTGAAAAGTATTTTAATTGCGTTCATGAAACTTCACCCACGTCTTCATCTCAATGAATGTTGTTACACATGTGCAATACCTCTGACTTTCATTTTGGCAGAGTTATGCCCTATTTATCAGTTTAACCTGCAACCTAACCTTGGAAATAAGCAAACAGCAGTGTCAGCAGGCGAAGCAAGTGTTCATGGGTGATGGAACACACTTCTAGTTCAAGGTCGACTATCCCAGATTCCAATGAGACACCTACCCTGACCAGACCCGCATTTTTAATTTTTTTATGGGTGGGGTGGGTGAGGGATAACCAAATAAATTGGACTGCAGCTTTGTTTTAGTATAATTTGATGTTAAATATGGCTGCATATGGTGATACTCGCCAATAAAAAATAAATAAAAAAACATTTGCGGGTGGCCAGTTGAGTTCCATAATTCCAGATTGGCCATCAAAATGGACAACGAGAAGCTGAACAGCGGTCAGCCTTTTTAAATATAGGCTACAGACTACTTTTCAGACTTTAGTGTGAGCCCCTTCACCGAATACCGAATACGCATCTGTAGACGTTCAATGACTTTACACTCGTTATATTTTTTGACCGACAGTGCCGTGTCGAACATTTTATCGTTTTAGCGTGTAAATTTTATAAAGAAATACCATGATGTTCGTAACATGTAGTACACGCCATGTACTATTTAAGCTTAAACAACATATGTTTATTATCTCCTTGTATTTCATAAGAAAAGAACACAAGTGTTACCATTTTTAAACGCATTTTAACAATGACATCTCTTACGAGTTACTTCCCCTCGCTTCGGAATTTTAAATGGGTGAATCTCGAAATTTCTCGCGCAGTAAAGCATCTAAAAGTCAATACACCTGAAGATGACGAATCTTAAATGGGAACTAAAATTTTAAGCATGTAAACTTGTTACAATCTTCCAGATTACGCGTTTAAAAAAAAAGAAAATGGCGGCTGTTTCACTTTTTTTTGACGTTGACGGAAAATGACGTACTACTTTCCGTTGTCATGTGTTGCTATGATAAGTGGACGGCGGAGCTAAAAACCACTCTGCTTCCCACCTGGGACTATAACAATCTTTATGAATACGGGCTTTAATAGTCTTTATGAATACCGGCTACAGCAATCTTTATGAATACCGGCTACAACAATCTTTATGAATACGGGCTTTAATAGTCTTTATGAATACCGGCTACAGCAATCTTTATGAATACCGGCTACAACAATCTTTATGAATACGGGCTTTAATAGTCTTTATGAATACCGGCTACAGCAATCTTTATGAATACCGGCTACAACAATCTTTATGAATACGGGCTTTAATAGTCTTTATGAATACCGGCTACAGCAATCTTTATGAATACCGGCTACAACAATCTGTATGAAAACGGGCTATAAAAACCTGTATGAATACCGGCTACAACAAACTTTATGAACACAGGCTATAACTCTTTATGACTACGGACTATAACAATATTTATGTATACGGGCTTTAACAGTCTTTATGAATACCGGCTACAGCAATCTTTATGAATACCGGCTACAACAATCTTTATGAATACCGGCTATAACAGTCTTTATGAATACGGGCTATAACAGTCTTTATGAATACGGACTATAACACTCTTTATGAATACAGACTATAACACTCTTTATGAAAACCGGCTACAACAATCTTTATGAATACCGGCTACAACACTCTTGATTAATACGGACTATAACACTCTTTATGAATACGGACTATAACACTCTTTATGAATACAGACTATAACACTCTTTATGAATACCGGCTACAACAATCTGTATGAATACGGACTATAACACTCTTTTTTAATACGGACTATAACAATCTTTATGAATACGGACTTTAACAATCTTTATGAATACGGGCTATAACACTCTTTATGAATACCGGCTACAACAATATGTATGAATACCGGCTACAACACTCTTTATTAATACGGACTATAACACTCTTTATGAATACGGACTATAACACTCTTTATGAAAACGGACTATAACACTCTTTATGAATACGGACTATAACAATATGTATGAATACCGGCTACAACACTCTTTATTAATACCGGCTATAACAATCTTTATGAATACCGGCTACAACAATCTGTATGAATACCGGCTACAACAGTCTTTATTAATATTATTTATTATTTTATTACAATATTTTTATATTTTTACAAAACTATGTCTGCTGAAAATGTTTTATCAATTTTACCAGTCTATATAATATATTTAAATAGCTAACTGTTGAATGCACGTTTGTTTTTTATAATCAAATATACATATAATAGTAATAACATTATTTTTATGTAATCTAAACATGTATGAAAACGTTCTAAACATGTATGAAAACGTTATATACAAAGTTGAAATTACAATTAATCAGGTAAACGTATAGTACATTTTACATCAGATAGATATTTCATTTTACATAACATGGATATTTATAATAAAGGCAACCACGTATAATATAAACCGGTGAAAGAATTCTCCTACGTTAAAAAGTAAGTTTCGGTGATTTATTTGTTGAAAGCTTTAAAAAACGAAGACGGCTTTAAATAGTGTTGCTACAATCTTGTTCATTTTCTACTGTTGAGGTCATTAAACTAATTTGAAAGTATGTATAAAAGTCTAGCAGGAAATGTAGCTTTCACCGAATACAGTCAACCAAAAACACGCATTAAAACAAACAAGAGTTTCAATGTTAATAAGAAGCAAGTCATGTGACATCGCAAACACAAGCAGGTTGACAATAGGGCGCCTTGGAACGTTCAGTGGCAAAAAGGTCGCTGGGGGTGGTTAAACCATCCACATATCAAATGTAGACATTAAGCAATCAATGGACTGCTCTATTAAAGAATTCATAAAAAGTGTTCAGTATTCCAAAGAACTAAGAAGTATTTATTACGTCTCTGAATAGTCTAACCAATTGAGCGATGAATTTACGTGATTACTGTGTGTGTGACAAGGATAATGTTTGTCTCCGATTTTGTTCTTGATGTTTTGGAATGCTATTGAAAATGAGTTTATGCTATATGAGGGCACTGAGGTTGATATGATTCAATTGTTCTGTTTGTTTATATGCTGATGACATTTTATATTTGATTGCTTCTAAACGTGGAAAATGCTAACAAAAAGACGTTTATATATGTTCAAATATATCAAATTATTGCTCTAGATGGAAAAAAAATCAGAAAATGTTATTAATTGCAAAGATGTTTACATAAATTGGTATGACAATAGATCGAGAAAAACTTTTACGTATCTTTATTTACACTGTTTTCCATTTGGGCGCTGAAAATAGAATAATAGCGCGGTTGTGTACACATGCAATCGATTTAAGCCAACCAGTAGACCGTTTTGCCTACTGATCGTACCGAGTCTGACAACACTGCCACTCTTTATGTGGTATATTTTCCTGAGTAATGACATGTTTAATTTGCTCATTTGATTTAGGATTTAGTTTGTGGTATAGAACAGACCTACGGTGCCATTGTCCTAGGGTTCTGTAGTACCTATAGGACCGTTTTTTTTAATTTATGTACAGCGGAGTGTATGACTATATGAGGATATTGGCATTTTGTATTATGTTTTATGTTAATATTAAACTTTATGAAAACCGTGTATCGGTGTTCAACGTTACGTATTTCCTAAAACATAAATTAAAAGCCTTCCATTGTAGATATAAATTTAACATCAGTCATTGTTTGCATAAATGAAAGGCCTTCCACTGATATTATAGCCTTTACATCTGTTATCTTCATCATAAATTAAAAGCCTTTATTGCTATACATTTAACGTCGTTCATCGATATCATAGTTTAAAGGCCTGTCATTGTTATAAAACTGATAAAAGTGTTACTTGAAACTAAACAAAGTCATTTCATTGGGATGACAATAGGGTAAGAGTGAGGTTTGGTGCACCTTAGAACCTGGTTTAAATCTCACCCCCAGCGACCTATTTTGGTCACTGACCGTTCCAAGTCGGTACCCTTTTGTGTTTGTGATGTCTTATTTGGCCTTTTTATTCATCTTTAAAGTTGTTCTTTGTTTCTGTGTGTGTTTGTGGTTGACTGTCGTCCTTGGATGCTACTTTTCCTGTTCGAGTTTTAAATCTACTATTTTGAAACAACTCCTTCTACTGTCATCATTCACTTTATCAATGTAATCATAGAATAGCAAATACAAATATAACTTCAGTCATTACATATTTCATTGTTGAATTATAAACTGAACTCTCTGCATTGTTATGTTAGTGTTTACCCTACTTTTTCAACCAATCCGTTGTCTCAGATGTTCAAATTGTTGCACCATTTATTCATGAAAGTTTTACTACAAGCAGTATTTGCGGCGAAGAGATATATATAGAGACTTTCGATAAAAGCAATGGAAAACAGCAAGTCGGATAGAATCTATAAAGAAAAATCTTCACCATTAAGAAACCGCAGTCGGTCGCTAAGCTCCCTCTCATTCGGTTTCTTAGTGGTGAATATTTCACTTCAAAGCCACTATCCCATACATAAATTAAACAACTTCTATTTTATAGTCAACAAAATCGGAATAGTAACGTTTAAAGGTACGCATGGCAAATTTGATTTTTGTAGAACTCGCGGCGTCCGACCCGTTAGTTTTTCTACATAAATTGTACTTTTCAATCATTAATATTAATTATAATAATAATATTATTAAAGCAAATTGATTTTGCATATTTCTAACTGTTAATAATATTTCACCAATAATGTATTTAAACCTATTCTAGAATAAGACTGAACAATGAAAACTCAAACGTTTGTTTAATTATATGCAAGCAGGTTTAAAGTCAAAATGATACTGGATTAATAAATTGAGATGCTAATTTCAATGTTTGATAAACACTTCAAAGTTGCCATTTGTCCCTTTAAGAAAACAGCTAGATACGAAAGAACATCATTTACCGATTTTTTTTAAACTAAGAATATTTTATTTGATTCCTGTTTTAATTTATATTCTAATACACCCGCACTATATAGCCTAGTTTAAAATATCTCGTTATATTCAACGATATATCACTGTAACGTTAGCAACGTTAGGAGAATAAGCAAGGCAATGCGAATGATATCACTGCAACGTTTGCAACGTTAGGAGAATAGGCAAGGCAATGCGAAAAATATCACTGCAACGTTTGCAACATTTGCAACGTTAGGAGAATAAGCAAGGCAATGCGAAAGATATCACTGCAACGTTAGGAGAGTAAGCAAAGCAATGCGAAAGATATCACTGCAACGTTTGCAACGTTTGCAACGTTAGGAGAATAAGCAAGGCAATGCGAAAGATATCACTGCAACGTTTGCAGCGTTAGGAGAGTAAGCAAAGCAATGCGAATGATTTCAGATGTGTGCGTTATTTTCACATTTTAAGCGTATTAGAATAGAAATAGAACATCGTTTACGGTGAATTATCTTGAAATATATCACGGTTTGTCGTTCAATTATAAACAATAAATTCACTCAACCTTCGGTCTCGTGAAATTATTGTTTACAATTGAACTCCATACCGTAATATATTACACGATAGTTCACCGTAAATGATGTCCTATTTCTTAACTGAAGGGAAAAAAACGAATTTCCGCTATGAAATTTATATTCTACACACCTAATCCCATGTAATATTCCAGAGAAATCCGAAAAGGAACTGCAGCTAGTTAGAGAAAAGACAAAACTGTGCCGCTGTAGACTTTTAACCACAGTACACTCTGTTATACGAAATTCATAAATGTTGAAGAACCGCTTTGACATTTTGAACCATTTTGGTAGTGTGTTTACTGATTCATTCTTCTGAACATAAGCTTTGTTGACTTCAACGACTCTACACCTTTCCAACCTCGATTAATCATTCCTGCAGCGCCTTTCAGATATGCTGATTTTTGACCTGGAGTGGCATAGTCTCCGTTTGGGTGTATTTTTGAGCAACGATTGTACCACCAACCCCCACGATGTCGTACTGCGCAGTTACCAACGTCATATCCGTCTTGATCTAGGTCTTTTGCGCTAAAGTCGTCTCCATTGTTAGCCAGTAAACTATCTATATAAATACATATTATAATATATCATTGAGACAGTCTAAGGATAACTCATATATAATTATTTAGGTATATACAAATGTGATTTTTTGTTATATCATATTTATTGATTTTCTGAAAGAATAAATAATGTATTAGTCTAACATATTAATACTATAATATGGAATACAAACTGCATGACGGTGAAATAATTTATTTAGTTAAGCACTACAAAGAAGGATAACTATTGGACAATCATATACATGAATAGTTATGAATACCATCTCAAGTTCAACACCTGAGATGTTCGTGTTAATCATGATCATGTTATGTTGATATAGTTAAAGCATAACAACAACATACAAAGTAATCACTCAAATTCAAATTTACATGCTCAAGTGTAAATTTATTTTTGAATGTGATTCATTGTGTTTATTTATTCGCCGATTCCCTTTGGAATCATCAAAAACATTGCATTAAAACAAACTGCTATTTTGTCTGCTACCGCTTGTTCATCTAACTTTAATTGTATATTTTATATAATGTGCATGCGTGTTATATACATGGCTTAAAGTATATTAAATAGATCTAAAAGTCTAACAGAAAATGTAGCATTCAAGGATCACAGTCAACCAAAAACACACAAACACACAATAATTACGAAGTTGAGTAAAAGCCAGATATGACATAACAAACATAAAAGGGTTGCCAATAGGGCTACCGCATTGGAACGGACAGTGACAAACAAAAAAAAGGCCGCTGGGTGTTTAAACCCGATGCTAGGGTGCATCAATCCTCACTCTTACCTTATTGTCATCTCAATAAAACGGGATAGTGCAAATAAAGATAACCCCGCCAGGTTATATTCTCTAACGAACAAGGCAGTACTAACGAGCAATGTAAACTAAAGAAAACGGATGTACAACACGATCGAGGCAATCAATGCCGACTCTGCTGGTGAACACATTTACATTGAGAGAGCAAGGTGTTTCTGTGACTATTCGACTAAGAAAAATGTGTGGTTGTATATGTTTTCTTTATTTATATACACTTAGGATATAATGAGGGTATACATCGTTAAGATTAATTTGTATAATAACATAACATGAATGTACGTTATGGTTTACATTTCAACTTTAATAAAAATTATGACAAATTGAAGTTAGGTTGAACAGTAAGCACTAATTTAAATCACCTCGGTTTACACTTAATTTGAAAGAATTGGAACTTTGAAGGAAAAAATGTGTATGTAAAACTCAGAACGAAAATCAAACTGAGCTTTAGTAGTTCATACAATGTAACATACACACAAGACCGTACTTACATTTGGGTATAGTATCATTCTGTTGCAAAAGTTCTCCCACATGTAACATGTAGTTGGCACCGGAAGATATGTAAAAGTCACTAAATCGTTCCATCGCAATGTTGCCATCACTGTCAACGAAGTTAAGGTATATTTCGCTTTTTTTTCGGTCAGTCATAGCATAAATATGCTTCAGTCCTAATAGAAAAACAATAAAATGGAATGCTTAAAACGAGTGTTTATTATGTGTAATGTTCACGATCTTAATATGTTGACATATGTTTTAAGATTACCAAACGTAGGCTCAAACCCATAAAATGTTCGTTTTAAACTTAAATGGATATGTTAAAAACTGCGTGTCTAGCATTGGTATATATTATGACAAACACATTTGCATAAATCACCCGATGTCCCTAAATGTTAATTGAAATAACCCATTTGAACTTTATCCACCAACAATGCGACATTTTTAGCAAAATTATGTAGACACTGCCTATATTATAAACAAAACCATTTGGTCCTACAAGATACACGTTCTTTAAGGACCTATTTCGAGCCTATTGTATTTGTGGGGTAGAGAATTCGTATAGGTAACTCTGTAAATCACTGTTAGATATACAATTGCATGAGAAACTGTGGTATTTAATTTTGTTTCAGATGAAGATACGACGTTTAATAAGCAGATTCTGCCTTTAACTCTTAACCCGCTACATATATATAACGGACTGTTTCTTTGAATTAAGACCATTCCATTTATGTGACAAAGGGGTATTTTGGGGGAATGACTGATCAGCAGCCGTACATTGTAAAAATTGATCAGCCCGCGAGTTACTGCGGTTTACAATGGATGCAAAGGCTAATATAGGTGTGCTTAGCGGGTTAAGGGTTAACAGTGTTATGTCTAACATATTAATCTATTAACTATTAGTAACGCTTAAATTGCAGAAAACGTTAATGACCGATGTTCCTTACGAAGATTAAATTTAATTGATATTTTATGCAGTCGATATCTATTTTTGTTTATGGTATTCGAAGTTAATTTGATAAGTTTTGATTGTTTAGCTTTGAAGCAGTTGCATTAATTAATATAACAATATCTCTTTGAAAATATTACCACATTAAATACATAAATAATGTTTTTGTGAAGCAAGCTTTTGTCTAAACCAAGTCATTTTGGTTCACCTACCTATCCAAAACTCTCCATGAACGTCACCAAACCCATTTTCGTATTCAGCAAATGTTGCAAAAAAATCCACAGATCCATCATAGCGGTATTGAAAGACCTGAGAGTGTAAAAAGTCGAAAGTAATTTATAATATGAAAGAACATTACTCAAACGGGAGTTTAGCCGATTTACATTTTATATAATGTATTTAATTGTATTTTTAAAGCTAGGTAGTTAAGAAAGGTTTTCTTCTAGTAGACCCATTCATCGAGAAGAAGTTGTCCTAGCTCGGTGCAGGACAGGGCATACACGTTATACTCATTCATATTTATTACAAGCTGAGCAATTACCAGAATGTATACCCTGCTTTGCACCGTTAACGGTCAAACACATCTTGTTGGAATGTGTAGACTTTGATCCTATGCGTCAAAGGTACTATTGTACAATGTTAATACTATGAAAGAGTTATTTGATACTATAAATTTTGGTCTTGTTTTAGATTTCCTAAAACAAATCAGACTATATAAATCATTATAATGTGTTCTTATATATATTTACTTGTTTATATACCCGTTGACGGGCATTTGTTGATTAACATATATAGTTTATATTACTTCCATATCATATCATCCCTTATTTTTTATTAGTTTTATCTTTATATATATTTACAATAAATTATAACTACTACTTAATTTCTTCATCTTTCGTCGTTTTTTGCGTACAATATGACCTATTTATTGTCGACGTGCCGTAAAACACCATTCATTCATTATTATTGATCGGCATGCTTACATACATGCATTCGACAGCAAGCGTGTTACACTGTGCACCAGTACTACCTAAAGGAGTAAGCATACAACTCAGACAATGGTATGATAATACAGGACCTAGACTATTGAATGTTTAAGTTAGAACCGTGAAATGTTTATCATTTTGAAGTTATTTAATAAACACCGAAAATGGGATCTCTTGGAAATAACACACACAAACAAGAGATAAAAGTTGCAGACTCGGTTTTATTGAGTCTGTTAACTCGATGTTCTGGTAAAAAAATAAGGATTTCTATTTTGGAATAACTGTTGAGTTGTATCTGTTCTAAGACATACAATGCAAACACGTGTCTACGTGTTAATTTGCATACTCAGTTTGCACGTGTTCAAATTTGCTACAAGCAAATGAGTATTGTCAAGGGGTCAATGGGTCAAGTGGAGCTGTTCATGTCTAAATCAAAAGTGAAGATACTATTGTCTCAGTTGGCTAAACTTTTAAAACGTGTTTGAGATAAGAAAGGTCATGCGCTTTATTTCCTCGGATTAATTCCTGTATCATATCCCTTTTCTTTTGAAATACAATAGCATCTATTGGCATTTTACTTTCCATTACAAATAAAACAACCACACGAATTGATCTGTTAATTAAAAAGGCATCAGATTCATTGATACAGTCACATCCTTGACAATTACACAAACATAAACAAAAATGATATTAAGCATGTATGGGGTTTGGCGGCGCATTTAAAAATCGTTAAGTCAAACCACGACGGCCTCTACTAGAAGAAGTTAGCTTAATGTCCAACTGTATAGTGTAAAGAATTCCCACAACTTACGATTTGGTCTATTTAGCAGTAATATCAAAATACACTTTTTTGACAACTCCAAAAACATATTTTCTTAATTTGGCTATCACTTTCTGTGTTGTTTCCTTATTAATCGCCACTTTTTTGAGCAGCAAAAAATTAATATTTGCGCTTTACTCGTATAACTGTTATGTGACTGAGACATCCACGTTTAAAAGAAAATTAATGTCAGAGAAATATATTGCGGTCAATATACGTATGTAGGCCTATATGTATTCTGAAAATATATTGGTATTAATACAAAGTAAATAACTCATTGTTTGTAGTTGTACAGGATTACTTACAGTCCAGCCGCCACCGTTAGTGGTCATGTCGCAGTAAACTTTAAGTTCTGTGTTACCCTGAGGATACACTGTGTAAACCCCACTGCTTGTTCCACCGTCTCGTAGGATATCATAACAGTCAACTGCAGTACAAATACACAATTTGTATTTTATAAGTAGTTATAAACATCGAACAAGAAAAGTAGCATTCAAGGACGACAGTCAACCACAAACACACACAGAAACAACGAACAGCTTTAAAGTTGAATAAAAGGCAAGATAACACATCACAAACACAAAAGGGTTGATAATAGGGCTACCGCATTGGAACGGTCAGTGGCAAAAAAACAACGCCGGGGGTTTAAACCAGGTTCTAGGGTGCACCAAACCTCACTCTCACCCTATTAGCATCCCAATAAACGGGACAGTGTAAATAAAGATATCTTTGCCAGGTTATAATCTCTAACAAGCAAAGAAGCATTATATAGGCAATAACAAGACGCCAAAGCTCGGACAAGTTCGAAAACCAGCCATATCGGACCAGTAACAACGGAGATATGGCACTTGATTTAGTTATAAATGCTATATTTTGCCTCGTTAAGACGTTTTCATCCGATCTTTAACAAACTTTACTAGATTGTTAATATCAATGAAAGGTCGGACATGTTCTAAAACCAGCCAGATCGAACCAAACATATTTTATTGCAACATTTACATTAGTTTGCAAAAGGGTTTGGCCACAAGTTCTTCAACATTAGTTACGGTCCGTCCCTATACAGTTTGTTTACAGGCACTTTTACAATCATAAAACATTTTAAACGAACAGTATAGGAAATGCATTCAGTGCAGCAGCAGCTGAAGCTTTTCACGCGCACACACCTCTTAACTCACTTTTGAGTTTCAAGTGTTTTAACACGAAGTAGTCCCAATTTGCACTCACGTGCAGTTACGCGGAAATTGCAGTTGTCTTTTTAAAAACGTTAGCTTAAGCCAATTTTGAATGCAAAAACAACACAGACAATGAACAAAGTAAGTTTATACGTTAAACATCCCCATAGCATTCGTTTTGACTACTACTGGCATATTTTGCATAGCCTAAATCGCTGTTCAAATGTGAAGACCTGACATTTTGAGTTTTTTGAAACTGCAAAATTGCCGATTTCTCAAAACGGTCACAAAAAATGGGTAGTCACCAATTTGGCTTAAATTAACAGGAATGATAGATCAGTACCTCTACTACCTTTCCTGAAAATTTCGGCAAACTTCATGACTACCCATTTTTTGAGACCGTTTTGAAAGATGGTCACCCTTTTTTCTCACTCAAAACACACATTATTCAAAATGGCGGCTACAAGCTAAATAAGCAAAACTGAAAATCAATAACAGAAACGTAAAACATGAATATTTTCTACTCCTGGATATAGTTATTTCCTGCCCCGGATAAAATGTCAGTAAGTCAACCTTTAAACACTTTTCTGCCTTTCCTTTAGCATGTTTACGGTAAAAATCAGCGGCTCTGGGCGCTTATTAAAAATCGCATCTATGCTATAGGCCAAGTCGGCAGTAATTTGTTGTGTTGATTTACGGTTGAATGTACTATGGATAATTGCAAGTGAATACTTCACAATTCCAGGATTTAATGTGCAAAAAGACAGACCTATTCATGTGTTAACTATTGTTATGGGTGAATGATGTAACAAATAATTGTAGAACATCTACTGTCAACGCCCGATTCAAGGTCATGTCATGTTGACCACATGAGTCATGTCACGTTCGCCTCGATTAGGGACACCGACAACTTTGGTGAATAGACATATAGGAAAAACAAAGGTTGAAAGGTATGTACAGCACTCGGTACTGACCCATAAATGTGTTTTATTTCGTGCATGTTCATGTTTAGTGTCTCGATCCGTTAAAATGTAATAATAATATAGCACTGATGTATTATTTCTATGATGAGACCCTTTCAGTGGGGTCTATGTTCACTGAAAATATGACCCAATGTTCCCCAAATATATTTTGCTTTGTTCTCCAAAAATATTTTTCCATTTATTTTTATTATTATGTTCCCTTGTTCCCCAAAAATATTACCAATAACAGACAATGTTTCATTGTTCCCCAAAAATAATTGGCCTTGTCCCCAAACCCCCTCTATGACCGCAGAGCAGATATGCACCGTTGGCATTGCCACCTCCCCTTCACCTTCCCCACCCACAAAATCGGTGCCCTTGCACCACCCCCGCCCCCCTCCACTGCTTAAAGTTTGCATATCGCTACAGCAGTACTGTAAAGGATTAACACATCTACCGTATGTATGTATATATAAAAAAAACAATTGATTTACTTTCAGGGATCTTTGCAGATGTTGCCACCTTCTGTCAAGTGGCATCTGCCACCTTCTGTCAAGTGGCATCTCCAAGTTCCAGCTCTGAGACTTAGCCTAGTCCTGGGTAAGCTAAAGCTATAAACTTTAATATATTTGACCCCTGTGATATAGGTTAATTAAGTAAATAATATGGCAATATTTCGAGCCACCCAAGAGAGTGGAATTCAAAAAATGTACCTAAGCTACTCGATCTATCTTACTAGCAAATGTTAACATTTCGAGCCGACCCAAATTCGGGAATACATTTTTATGGTTCTTTAAAGTGGTTTTTATAAATGAAGATTTTAATAAGCTTGATAAGCTTGAGAAACATTAGATTTATTTGAGTGGCAGAATCCGATTTGTAGATTTTTTTATTAGTCTCATTAAATTAGCCATCCCGCCAACAACAGTCAAATTTTTTAAACATTATGTACACTGTTTCTAAACCTACTGATGACGAAGTATATATATATATAACTTACATATTTGGAGAAACCAAACTCATACATACACAGTATAAACGGCTTTAACCAGCTGGACCAAACCCCAGAACTGGAGTGTCGAATTACGAGTTACCATCATTTTACGGATATTCAATCACGGGTATTCTAAGAACCTATTAATAAACCTATACTTTTAATCAGCGCATATACATTGTTATATGGATAGAGTTTCGATAAACGGTTTTCTAGTGCAATTTTGTAGTTATTTGGCGGGATAGCTACTTTAAAAAAAAGAAGAGGAGTGCCTAACTATAAGTATAATTGTCCCAGTGTCCCAGCTCATTGGGATACTTTACTTTTTCGTTTGTTTTGTTGAGATATTGTGAAATTCCATCACATAAAACAATGGATACACATGATACAACATGAAAGTTTCTCTGTGATGTTGTCACTTTACAGCGAAATTATTAAAGACTGCCCCAGTTCAGGGGCGGATCCAGGATTTCAGCTTAGGGGGGGCGTAAGATTTTGGTAAATTTTCGGGTCCGTTTCTAGCCTCATAAAACGGTTGCGGTAGTGCATTGATAGGGTAAAAAAGTCCGTTTTCAAATAAAAGGAATTATCAATGTGTTAATTAAACCACTCATTAGCCATTATGCGTCGAGCGAGCGAAAATTTTTTGTTATACTGAGGGCGTGCATCGAAATTGTTTGATATTTTATCTACAGTAACATGGACATACATGTATGAATAAAAAAAAGTCCGTTTTCAAATAAAAGGATTTAACAATGTGTTAATTAAACCACTCATTAGCCATTATGCGTCGAGCGAGCGAAAAAAAAAATTATACCGAGGGCGTGCATCGAAATTGTTTGTATAATTAATTAATTAAACCACTCATTAGTCATTATGCGTAAAGCGAGCGAAGCGAGCGAGAATTTTTTTTATACTGAGGGCGTGCATCGAAATTGTTTGATATTTTATCTACAGTAACATGAACATACATGTATGAATAAAAAAGTCCGTTTTAAAATAAAAGGTTTTAACAATTTGTTAATTAAACCACTCATTAGCCATTATGCGTCAAGCGAGCGAAAAAAATAAATACTGAGGGCGTGCATCGAAATTGTTTGATATTTTATCTACAGTAACATGGACATGTATGAATAAAAAAAGTCCGTTTTCAAATAAAAGGATTTAACAATGTGTTAATTAAACCACTCATTAGTCATTATGCGTAGAGCGAGCGAAGCGAGCGAGAATTTTTTTAATACTGAGGGCGTGCATCGAAATTGTTTGATATTAAATCCACAGTAACATGGACATACATGTATGATCCGGAATTTTTAGGGGGGGCGCGCGCCGGGTGCGCCCTCCCCTGGATCCGCTAGTGCAGTTAAATTACAAATAAAAGGACTCTTTAAAGGGACATATGGCAATCTTGAAGATTTTGTCGAACATTAGTATCACAGTTTATTAGTCCAGTATCAACATGATCAATTTCACTTTAAAACTGCTTGCATATAATTAAATAAAATTTAGATGTATTATTTGTCTTCGTTATTCTACCATAGGTTTAAATATATGATTGGTGCAATAATATCAGCAATTAGTAATAATATATAAATTACACAGTTATACTATAATTATAGAGAATAATATACAGGCATTTCATATCTCATCCTTTCCGTCGATGTGTTCTTGGGAAACACACTTTCCCTTAACCTCGTCCTTTCGGATGGGGACGTAAACCGGACGGTCCCGTGTATCAGTCTATCCTCCAAGCACGTTAAGGAACAACGGGAATCTATTCGATAATAAGAGTAGGGCACGGTTCCCGGATTCCTATGTATCCTTCTCCTCTCTCTGGGGCGGCTCTAAATAACCTATACTGTTCGAAGGCCGGGCACGATATAAAAATGTAATATTTCATCTATGTATGATACTTCAGAATATTTTATTGATTTTAGCAGTGATGGGAGAATAATGATTAAATATTTATTTCTCGGCGGATATAATAGCTGATCTTCCATGATCGAGTGCGGATTTATTAAACGAGTTGGCAAAAATATACAATGCGCGGCTTGTCGAGCATCAAATAATGTTTAATGTTTACTGAAGAGTTTAAAAAATAATAGATGATTTTGTGAGATTCTATTTATCACACAAAACTCATACAAGTTGATGGTAAAACTTTCACATTTCTCTGTGATGTCAATTTACCTATATATTAATACCGTATTTCCTCTATTAGAAGAGCCCCCACCTGGTTTAAGAAACCTTACCGTCTTCAATATTAAAAGTTCCAAAAAACACACAATGTTTTTACCGCTAATGGATTTGATAAAATTAAAAGTTCCTAAAAAACACTGTTTTTACCGCTTATGGATTTGATTACAGGAGTTTTTTACCTTCGACACCAGTATGGTCTATGACATAAACCTTAAAGCGCTATCATCATCAATACAATTACCGCTTTATTTATCTCGTTCCTTTCAATTTACTATTTAGTTTATCTTTTATTATTATTTAATTCATAGGCAACCAACCCGTTTTGTAATTGTCAAGTTTGACAGAAATGTGTATCATATAGATGCAGAGTGATGACAGTAATATACTCGGTACAGTCATGTTTAGGTTAAGTCAATACCGGTGTAACAGTAAAAGATCGCCTACAGTAATTTAATAATTTAATAAGGAAACAGTCGGGGGGGGGGGGGGGGGGGGGGGGGGGGGGGGGGGGGAAAGGAGGTGAAATATATTGAAAATTTGTATCATAATAGTAGCACCCCCCCCCCCCCACCCCCAACCCCATCCCCACCTGGGTGCTACTGTTAGAGGAAATACGGTATATACGACAGCCCAAGTTAAAATCCCTTTAAAAATAACAGGACACTATTGATTCATGTGAAATTCCATGCATATATCATATGGCTTATATATTTTGTACCACCAATCCATCCTTTTTAACAACTTGTTTTGTTCATTTCAGAGACGCATCATCTGGTTTCCAGATGCCCTTCGTTCTTCAAATACCAATGGTGAATGCAACCCTGAAAGACGTGGATTTAACCAAAAAAGTTGACAATACTGTGATCGCAAGATTCTAAACTCCAGGAAATATATTCATTTAATTAGGCCAAATCAGAAACGCGGTTAATTTTTCTTCGGCCTTATGCGTTACAGTGTATACTTGTTACTGCGTATACCGCTTGAGATGTGTTCGTCTGATCATGATGGTGACCAGTTTGGCAATCCCGAGGACTGAGCAGACATTATTTTTTTAAAGAACCAAAATGAACATAATTATACCTCACAGAGACTATATAATATGTAAAGCTGTTAAAAAACACCAAATGTATACAATATGTCGTACATTGACAGTAGATGCTCACATTCAAAAAAACTTTTGGTGTTTTACATCATTTTAACACATTTTAGGCCATATATGACATTGATTTTTTTGTGGTAAGTGAAGTAAATTTCATTATTGTATTTAATAGATGTTTAGTTTATAAATATAATATAAATAAAATATTGTATTATTTATTCTTTGGTTCAGTTGGATATACATTGTATGTAAAAAAAAGTTTCCATTTGCGTACAGTCATGTATCTGAAACTGAAAAACTGCCTTTTGGGAACACAAGGTCATTTTAATCTATTTATTGTTTATTCAAGCTTTTGAAATAGATCTTTTGTAATTAAAGTGACACATGGGCCGATGATGGCAATCTTGAGTGTATATCATATCAAGCACTGAATTTGAAATTAGCATCTCGAAACCTGTTTTGCGTGTATTAGCGGTACTCGTCTGATAAAGCAAATGTCACTGGTCTTAGCCTGGTCAAGTAAAATTCATTGGGTGTGAAGAGTGCATAAAAAAATATCCGCATGACGGATATATTTATATGAGAACTGAACACTTATTTTGTGTCAACTGCTTAGGATGGCAGACACTTGTCGATCACTTTGTGTCCGTCGTCGTCCGTCGTCTTGCTTTAACCTGCAACCTAACCTTGGCCATCAGTTGAAAAGTATTTTAATTGTGTTCATGAAACTTCACTCACAGTCTTATCTCGATATGTTGTAACACGTGCAATACCTCTGACTGTCATTTTGGCAGAGTTATGCCCTATTTATCAGTCTAACCTCTCAACGTTAACCTTGGAATATGAAGCAAACAGCAGGTCAGCCAGCGAAGCACTGTGTTCATGGGTGATGGAACAAACTTCTAGTTCAAGGTCGACTTTCCCAGATTCCAATGAGACACCTACCCTGACCAACCGCATTTTTAATTTTTTTATGGTGGGGTGGGTGGAGGATAACCAAATAAATTGACTGCAGCTTTGTTTTAGTATAATTTTATGTTAAATATGGCTGCATATGGTTATACTCGCCAATAAAAATAAATTAAAAAAACATTTGCGGTGGCCAGTTGAGTTCCATAAATTCCAGATTGGCCAATCAAAATGGACAACGAGAAGCTGAACAGCGGTCAGCCTTTTTAATATAGGCTACAGACTACTTTTCAGACTTAGTGTGAGCCCCTTCACCGAATACCGAATACGCACCTGTTGACGTTCAATGACTTTACACTCGTTATATTTTTTGACCCGACAGTGCCGTGTCGAACATTTATCGTTTTAGCGTGTACATTTATAGAGAAATACCAATGATGTTCGTAACATGTAGTACACGCCATGTACTATTTAAGCTTAAACAACATATGTTTATTATCTCCTTGTATTTCATAAGAAAAGAACACAAGTGTTACCATTTTAAACGCATTTAACAATGACATCTCTTACGAGTACTTCCCCTCGCTTCGAATTTTAAATGGTGAATCTCGAATTTCTCGCGCAGTAAAGCATCTAAAAGTCAATACAGCTGAAGATGACGAATCTTAAATGGGAACTAAAATTTTAATCATGTTAACTTGTACATTCTTCCAGATTACGCGTTTAAAAAAAAAAGAAAATGAGCGCTGTTTTCACTTTTTTTTGACGTTTACGGAAAATGACGTACTACTTTCCGTTGTCATGTGTTGCTATGATAAGTGGACGGCGGAGCTAAAAACCACTCTGCTTCCCACCTGATTACTGAAGTTAACAGATATATGTAAAGAGAAAGGAAGACAGACAGTTAAAGACGTCTCGTAAGGATCAAATGTGAACATAGTGAGTTTCATCGAAAACGCCTGATATCGTTAATATATTGTTGCACTGCTATAAACACAAGCTCATTATCGCTATCGTTCAGGGTGCCGTTTCACGAAGCGTCGTAAACTTACGTTCAATATTAACGTAAGTTTTTCACTTACGTAAAAGTTAAGAATTTCTTACGTGCGTTTCTCGAACGTCATCGTAAGTATTTGCGTACGCTTACGATAAAAAAAATCGTAAGTTTTTCGTAGGATACTCTTTAATACAGAAGATAAGCATTTCATCGTAGCAACGACGACATCCTGTTGTTAATTGGAGAGCACCTGTCCAACAAAACTGAGCTTATTAACTTCAAATCTATACTTTGTACTTGGAAATCTATAATTCTATGACGCTGCAATATGACATTAATGACGTCAAGAAAAAAAGACGCATCTTGACGTCATAATGCACACATTACGTCGATTTTTAACTGTTTTATTGGGTCGTTAATTGGATGTTGTACACTTTACTTCAAAAGTATGTTATGTTCTCTTTAATGCGCGATGATTATTGTGGCAGGCCAATGGCAAAGCTGCCTTTACGCCAAAACACTGGGCTTGCTCATTATTTCACCCTAAAAATATATGGGTACGACTTAGTAGAAGGACACAAAAACTGAAGCTGCGAATCTACAAGGATGTTGAAATTAACACAGTCTTAGTCAGATGCCATTGTTGACATATTTGCCGATCTTAAAAGGGAATAGTGTAATGTCATGATTTAACACGTCAGGCACATAAACAATCCAACATCTTCAAAGTTACGGTAATGTAATAGTATGCTTGTATAATGTAATAGTGTACTTGTATCTAGAGACACAATAAGTCAATGATTAATTATAATTTAGAAAATATTATATCAAACAAAACGTAAGGTTTTGCAGAGACGTGTAATAAACCATTCTTAAATCACTGGGTTTTGGTATCGCGTTTGCTTTAATTGGAGTGTACATTGTTTTAGATTAACAGTTTACTCATATGAAAACATGTATTAGCCAAGATCCGTTCCGTTCAAAAGCATATGCATCTAGGTCTAATGCGTAACCAGCAGTGTGTGAACGCTTTTTACTTCTTCAGAATGTTTGATGCACCTAGTTACGTGTATTTCTATCCTATTAATGTATGCCGTCGTTGTACGTTACAATAATAATCGCGGTCTAAGATGTTAACGATATAATAACAAGGGTATACTTGAAGTAACATATATGAAGACCGTCTTCATATATGTTACTTAGTATACCCTTGTTATTATATCGTTAAAATAAAGTATATTTATATCACAAAACAATACCAAACTAGCGTTATAATTAAATCCCTACGAATAAAGTGTCCTAGTTCAGTTCGTATGCACAAACAATGCAGACGCTAGTGTATCTATATACATTTAGGGTGTCATAATGGTTAAAAGGCTGAGGGACTATAATCCTTTAGAACCAGACTCACGCAAACACGCATGGCAGATCTATTTGAATTGACACCCATCCTCTCCAGTAATACTTCTATATGTGGACGTGTACATGTAGGCATGCAGGTCCTTTGAATAAACATCGCGCGCGACTTTTATCTTTACCTATATAGATATTAAGACTCTTTCATAAAGAAGATAGGGAATTTCAACCCGAGGAATACGTGTTTTTTATTTGAACCGAGGCTCGGCCGAGGATCCGATTAAAACTCCCTATCTGAACCGATTACCCATGATAAACTCTTTTTCTTGCATATCAGAGACATGTTGTGTGTTTACGCCGCCAGCTACTAACGTTTTGCATGTTTTCCTGCGTACCGGATGTTGGTGCGTGTGACTTTTATCTCGACCCTAGGGTGAGATGGAAATATCTAGCCCCGGTAAAATGACGGATTTCCTTGTCCGGTATGCAAGAACAGTCTTTCCATCCCCCATGTACAATGTGGATAGCCTTTTCCGGTATGCAAGAAACTAATAGGCATACAGTAAGTAAATCACCGTGGTCGATAAGGAGTTCCCAAATATATAATCCCCTCACCCTTTTTGTGATAAAATGCATTTTTGAGTATTTAAGGCCGGTTTTTTTTTTGTGGCTGAAGTTACTTTATTGACTTTTTTGTGAGAGCTAAGAACCATTTGCATGGTTGTATGATGATTTTATTTATCAACTTGAAAGTTTTGAAAGTGAAAGTAGAACACATGTAAGAGGTGCTGAATGAATGCAGTTTGTTCAAGGTGTCAGCAAAGATCAGAATTTTATTTTTATGCCACATGACCCCTACTATTCTCAGCAGTTTTCTAGAGAGGAGGGTCTCATGATTAAGAATATATAAGTGAATCTTAGTTTGAACTTCATTTTGAAAAATAGCTAACTTGAAAGCTTGGAAAATATTGTACAGGACTCAATGGTTTTCGTTTTACTTCCGGTACACCTATATTCATGACATGTTATGCTCTCTGATAAGTTACGAAACACATTTACACGGTTACATTCTAATATACTAGTAGTTTGTTTCTCATGTAAAACTTATTTTCTAAAAACAACAACACGTAAATCAGGTAGACTAGCCGATCGACGCTATAAATGTCTGACAAATTACACTACTCCATTACACACTACTCCATTACGATTAATGTGGCCCAGTGGATAACGCGGTGACTTGAAATCCGGAGGACACGGCGTCAAGCCTCACCGGCGCCACTCAATATGTCGTTGTGTTCTTGGGTAAAACACTTGCCTATTACCTCCACTCCACGCAGAACCAAATGAATATAGGCAGGTTCCTCGATGGATTTCTATGTATCATTTTTGAGGCAGGTCTAAATAACCTATGATGTGTTAATGGGCCGTTAAACAACTTGCAATTCAATGCAATTTCGAGTTTTGACAAATACGACACAGTTAAAAGTGATCCCTGTACGTCAGCCGCGATAAACAGGCCCGACAGACATTGAGTAAATTGGATTTTTTTTCAGTTATGGCAGGTTTTATTTCAAGTTATATAGTTGAACAGTTTAAAGTCATAATGCGAAACGTGTCAACCATCCTCTGCTGTGCGTCTGGAATCGTCCCTGAAAGAAATAAGAATGGAATACAAGCAAAGTTTTACGCAAGCGTAAAATAGCTGCCGAGAGGAAATAGCATATATCTGGATAGAGACTGGACACGAAGTTTAGCATAATAACACATCAAGTCACGGGTGTTAAAACAATATTGAAAAAATAAATAATGTTGACGTAAACACGCCACGACTTTTTTTTTCTTACCAGACAGACACATTCTTCCCGAGTTTTACCATCAGTTGTTCCTACCAAACATTTTGAATCAATGTGGGCGACCTCGCTTCTCTCTGTTCAAATACCTTGATTTGCCTTACATACTGATAACAATTCAACTTTGGACCACGACGTGCTAGAAGTTCACATCAGCACAGAAATACAGGTGTTGACATGTAAGGGATGCGTGTGCGTTAGCGTGTGCATTACAACAGACGTCTCACTGCTACGATGTGCAATTATAATATTGCGTTATCAAAGTGAAAAACTCAAAGAAATTGTTCATTGCTACCTTACCATTACATGTGCAATTATGAAAACCATATAGGCAGCGAATATACCCATCGACTAGTGTATAACATGGCGGTATTTGGCGGTATTTACGAGAATACCGCATTTTAAATGGGTATTATTCAATAAAAAGGTATTATTCCATTAAAATACAGATTTGCACTTATTTCATTCCAATACTCGCGTTTCATTCAGTTTCATTATGCTCCGTAAAAAATCCCGGACGTGAAGATCCCGGAAATATTGCCGCATTCTACACTTCAGTAGACTGCTCTACGAAAACGTCATTTGAGGCAATAAAACGGCAAGTTTTGAACATTGAAGTTATTATTATTATTGATCTGAAGTTATTGTCCAGACGCAAAAAGTGTGACTACCGATAGACGACTGATGACGGACAAGGTGAAACCTATGTGTCCACCAACATAGAAATAATACAATAAATAAAAGATCAAATAGGACTTTTTGTTTTTATTTCATGATTTTAATTGTCCAACTCAATATATATCTATTACATTTTAAAAGTATAATAGTGAATTTGCCTTTCTTAAAAGCAGAGTGGCCACAGAAATCTCAATATAAAATTCCCTGATATTTCCCTGATTTTTGGACGATGCCCTCAGGCAACCGTCCTAAGTAGTGGGAATTCTGGCGCACAAAGAATTTCTACTAGAAACCAAAGAGCACCAGATTACAGAGCGATAAATGTAGTACCATTTTCAAGGCTGTAAATGGGCAAAAGATCGGTATATTGATAACATAATAATGCAGGGGCGTAGCTAGCCCTCTATTCATGTGGATTCATAATTGTGCTAGGGGGGTCCGGGGGCATGCCCCCACGAATTATTTTGAAAACAATGGTGTAATCCGGTGCATTCTGAGGTGCTTTTGTCAGAATCATGTGGATTCAGCCGCGTACTCGCGTATAGGCAGCTACGCGTCTGCATATATTGATAAATATGTAAGCGTTGGTAAACATTAAGTGATTTTAACTTAGGTTTAAGTAATACGCTGTTTTTTAAGGGATTTGATCCTGTACAAATTAATGCGCATATGCCTTAAATAACGTAAACAAGTGTCTAGGTTTACCACCATTAATTACATGAAAGCCTCCGAAACAAGTGTCTAGGTTTACCACCACTAATTACATGTAAGCCTCGAATGTAGTTCCTATAATAAAAAGTAATCCCTCCTTTTTTGATGAAAACGGGCATTATAAGTAGGGGAAAACTGCCAATTTGTATTCGATTTTGTGCTTGTATGTATAAGAATCGTATTAATAAGTTTTACTGGACCACTAATGAACATTTTCGAAATTTCGACTCTATGCTTACACTCTGTGAGCAATGAAAACAGTCAATCAATGAAAACAGCTGTACCCTTGACCTGTTTAGTAAACAAACAAGAACTTTCTTACATGTCTTGTGACACCACCTTTTCTGGTGATTTTTCAAGTGGAAAATTAGTTTTCTATGCTGAATTATCCATACTTGAGTTGAATTTGCAGCAAATCATTAATATGAGACACTTTCACATTGGTGTCTATGGGGAAAATAGTTAGTGGTATAATACCTCTACATGAGGTTGGGAGTAAAAGCCGTCCCGTACATTCCGAAATATAATGAAAACAGCCGGTGCGTAGTACGAAGAATACCGAAAGTAGCAATTAATAGTGAGTAACGACTCTAATAGTATAGAGATTCTCTTTATAGTATCAGTTTATGAAGGATGTATATAACGACAAACGATAATGTTTATTAATTTATTTATATGATATATTGGGTCGATCATAATTTTTTTTTGTTAGTTTGCTGTTTCCATACCTACCCACAACCTTTTATAGCAATTTTTAACATCATTTTTTTTTATACTATTTTTCTTTAATTTCTTAAGGTTTTTACTGTCTTTGGCAAAAAAAATCACCTACCTACCTACTTACCTACCCACCCACTTATAAAATCCTGGGTCCCATTAGTTTTCTTACATCTTTTGCATATCAGTAATAATATGTTTGATTAGTTCAAAGTAAAATATTTTAGCATATATTAGTAATTGTTGATTAAATGCATTTTACATTATTAATATTGTTAAACCAAGGATTTGTCCATAAAATATGGACAAATCCTTGGTTAGACCTGTGGTATCAATGTATCTCTTACCTCACTAATAGAAGCTTGCACTCTATATATAGCCTCCAATGACAAACAGTACTACCGATAGATCACATTCTTACATCAGCCTAAAATAAAAATGATTAAAATAAGAAGTGCAACTGTTTTACTGTAATGTTGCCCACTCCACTTTCGAAGCCTTGTCTATTTATTGGGCAACTACGTTGAAAAAGGGGCATATTAATTCTGTTAAAATATCATGTAAATATATATATGCTAGCTTTTAAATAGTATTACTTAAAGTCTTAAACAGGTTTATTTGACTAATATGTGCGTGTGAAGTTTAATTCTAATCTGCCCAGTGGTAACACATAAGATTTATAACAAAATGTACCCAAGTTAAAAAAAGGGGAATAACTGTGCCAAAAAAGGTTTCAGAGTTGAACAACTTTTGCATGGAATGTTGTTATTCATTCTTACCAAATACATGTGTGCAGTTTCATTCCAATCTGTGCAGTAGTTAAAAAGATACAAGTTAACAAGGATTTGTACAATAACTTATTGTACAAATCCTTGAAGTTAACTACACATACATTCTGCCTAAGTAAAAAAGGGGCATAACTGTGTCAATATACGTTGCAGAGTTATGTGACTTTTGCGTGGCATGCTATTTACTGATAATGAATACAGGTGTGAAGTTTCGTTTCAACCTATCCAGTAATTAAACAGTTTATTTTAACATTAACATTTTAACATTTTATTTCAAATATCAAGTGTACATAATTATAATTTAGACGTCATACATTATGCAGATGTTATAAATTTGTATGACCTCGTACAATACAGATGTTACTTTTAACAGTACCTCTCTGCTCACGCTATTAAGAATTTGATCATATAGCGAATGGTTATACAATATATATACCATACAGCTAAATTTCTGCTTAATATTAAACCTATAATTACATGTAAGATATCCTGAATTAAATTCCATCTTTTTTCTATTTATTTTTTTAAATATTTTATTGCCGTTTGCTAATGAGTACATGTGTATTGAGAACAGTTCAATATGTCTAAACCGTTTAACTTGTTATAAATTGGAAGACATATTTTAAGTTTGAAAGAATATATACTTTATATAGATAATTAAGCAATAAAATAAATAAAATAGTGTCAATTTCACTTAGTGCCTAGAATAATATCCTCTGGTTTAATTTCTACCAAAATATTCATTTATTGCATTTTTCCTTCAAATGAACTAAAAGCTCTATTAAAGAATATTTCTGGAAAAGATGCAGTCATACAGTAAAAATAAATGTAAAATAAATTTCTTCAGAAATTTACCCAAAAAAAGCACGGTTCGTTTTCAGGCATTTCACATTACTTGTAAAAATAATTCTATGTAAAATTTTGAATTGCAAAGATTGGAGATAATTATGTACTGTCAGAACTAAATATTTATTCATAGAAGTATTTCAGTCCTACGATTATCAGTTTACATACTCATTAAGGGTGCCCTCTGCTGAGGTTTTGGATTTTTGCACTTCCGGAAATTTACATTTGTTATATTTCAAAAATTATAATAAAACTGGAAAAAATAATTATACAGTAACAAACTTATGCCCAATAGGGATATTTTAGTGCAAAAAAAATATAAAAAAATTAGAATTTTTTTTGGACCTCACATGTTGTGCCCAAAATTGACAATTTTTAACATAAGCCAAAATGGGGGGTAGGGGTACAAAAGATGGTATTTCTCAAAAACCATTTAAGATATTCACTTAATTTAAACTTTATTACAAAGACATGTGTTAGCATATACATAGACAGGAATACAGAGTATTTTCCTATTATTTGTTACAGACCTATGCCGTTATATGTCAGAGCTCGTCGAAATCTAAAAAAGCACATTTTTTTCTCAGTTTTTATTGAATATCTTTCTTATATGCACACCGACCCCCAATTTTTATTTTTTCATTCTGATACTCAGGTCTTGTATATATTGTAGACAAAATATCTCAAAAAGTTATCTGTTCCTTTATCATGAAAAATTTATGGATCACAAATTTAAAAATGCTATTTATAGTAAACTGGGTGGGGTAATGACAAGGGCTGTACTAATTTTTCAGATGGTGATAAAAATACCCCAACCCTTAATTTTTCGTCCTAAAGTATGATCTATTACATTAAAAAAGACGGAAAATCGATACCTGTTCTGCAAACCACACTACACACATGTAAGTTGCCATACACAATTTGCAGCTGATTCAGAATTTAAAACCGCACTGTGAGAGTGTATTACTAAAGATTAATTTTGCGAAAAAGTTAAATCACCGACCCATCATTATTTTTCCAGAAACTAACTAGTAATATGTTAGTCTTCATAAAAAACAGGGAAATAAAAAATTCTATCTGTTCTGATATTCACCAGAGGGCACCCAAACAAAATTTGACTAAACACAATTTGACTAAGTATAAAACAGGGGCATAACTTTGTCAAAATAAGTTACAGAGTTATGTAATTTGTGTATATAGTATGTTGTCTATTTTATTATTTACCTAATAATGTATGAAGTCTCATTGAATTCTACTGGTTAGCCAATTCTGATTGTAGACCGAGCTGAACTGAAAAGAAAGTGATGATTCAGCATTCATTTGCATATTTATTACACTAGTTAATGTATAATGCTATTTATATCATGAGAGTAATGCAGAAATGAACGGGTCGACATCTCTTTGAAATTGAGAGTAATGCAGGAATAACAGTGCTCGACATCTCTGTAAAAGTGAGAGTAATGCGCAATGACAGCGCTTGACATCTCCATAGAAATGGGAGTGATGCAGAAATGACAGCGCTCGACATCTGTGAAAATGAGAGTAATGCAGAAATTACAGCGCTCAACATCTCCATAAAATGGTAGTAATGCAGAACTGACTGCGCTCGACATCTCCATGAAAATGGGAGTAATGCAGAAATGACAGCGGTTGACATCATCATGATAATGGGAGTACCGGTAATGCAGAAATGACTGCGGTCGACATCTCCATAAAATGGGAGTAATGCAGAAATTTATGACAGCGGTCGACATCTCCATGAAAATAGGAGTAATGCAGAATGACAGCGCTCGACATCTCCATGAAAATGGGAGTAATGCAGAAATGACAGCGCTCGACATCTCCATGAAAATGGGAGTAATGCAGAAATGACAGCGGTTGACATCATCATGATAATGGGAGTAATGCAGAAATGACTGCGGTCGACATCTCCATAAAATGGGAGTAATGCAGAAATGACAGCGCTCGACATCTCCATGAAAATGGGAGTAATGCAGAAATGACAGCAGTTGACATCATCATGATAATGGGAGTACCGGTAATGCAGAAATGACTGCGGTCGACATCTCCATAAAATGGGAGTAATGCAGAAATGACAGCGGTCGACATCTCCATGAAAATGGGAGTAATGCAGAATGACAGCGCTCGACATCTCCATGAAAATGGGAGTAATGCAGAAATGACAGCGCTCGACATCTCCATGAAAATGGGAGTAATGCAGAAATTACAGCGGTTGACATCATCATGATAATGGGAGTAATGCAAAAATGACAGCGATCGACATCTCCATAAAATGTGAGTAATGCAGAAATGACAGCGGTCAACATCTCCATCATCTCCATAAAATGTGAGTAAGGCAGAAATGACAGCGGTCGACATCTCCATAAAATGTGAGTAAGGCAGAAATGACAGCGGTCGACATCTCCATAATATGTGAGTAATGCAGAAATGACAGCGGTCGACATCTCCATAAAATGGGAGTAATGCAGAAATGACAGCGCTCAACATCTCCATAAAATGGGAGTAATGTGGAAAGAGAGTAAGAGATAACACTTGACATTTCCATGTACATGAGGATTTGCTTTTTACACAAGTCAGGAAAGGATTTTTTATTGTATTGCTTAAATGTCAACTTTGTAAGTTAGAGATTAGAAGTTTAATTTACAGCATTTATTTTGTATAAATTATTCATCTCAACACCCCATTTAATGATAAGATCATATTTATTTTAGTCAGTTTGTTCAAAATGAATAATGACAACAATTATTCCAACTTGTTATAGGGTGCCGTGTGTAACAAAACTATTTAGCTCAAAAACATGTTGTTTTTTCACTATTTAATATAATGGACTGCACCATATAAAAAAGTAAATCAACATGATTTAAATAAATTGACACTTAATAATTTAAAATAAATCCTCTTGATTGAAAGTATATCCTTAAGATTTAAAATATATTGTCACGATTAAAATATATCCATGCGATTTAAATCATTAGAATATATGTAATTATATTAAAATATTTTTATTTATGCTCATAGAGGATTTGTTTAAATGGTGTTAATTTGTTTAAATTGTGTCGATTTATTTAATTATAGTGAATTTAATTAAATTGTTGCACATTTATACTATAAAGAAGGTCGATTTATTTAGATCACAAACGAATAATTACATCAAAACCATTTAGTTAAATCATATGGACAGATGGATAAAATTATATATTTAAATCGCGCGGATATAATAATCTAAATCGTAAGGATATACTTTAAATCGAAAGCATTTATTTAGTGATTTAAATTTGGTGCAGTCCATGTTAAATAGTGAAAAAAATTGTTTTTGAGTATATGTATTTTTTTAAAACGGCGCACCATTGTTTCATTTCATAATTTCAGTCCATTATTTATTTTGAAAACATTTGCCGCGACGTGTTGGCGAACATTGCCGCAACTTTGCAGCGAACATCACCACAAGCATCGTCAGAACAGTGCAGAGAAACATTTTATGCAAATGAAGTTTGCTGCAAAGTTGCTGCACACTTTTACCAACCAAACGAGGTCTGCGGCAAAGTTGCAGTGAACATCGCCAGAACATCACCAGAACCTCATTTGCATAGTTGTTCGCTGCAACTTTGCCGCAGACCTCATTTCATGATAAAAGTGTACCGCAACATCGCGCAAACTTGTCTGCCGCAGAGTTGCAGCAAATAGTCGCCAGAAGCCTATATTTTTAGTAAGGGCATGCATTGTATGGACAGCTCTGATACATTTGTATATGGATTCAAATAGATCAAAAATGTCAGCATACACGATACTAATATGGCACAGACGGTCAATAACACAGCTTGGAAATCCATATACTTTAATAAATGTCACAGTCCGTATAGTTGCCTACTTATTTCTCAAAATAATTTAGTGGGTGGGGTAAATTAGCATCCCTGCATTATTTTCATTGATGGATCATTCATCATTATAATCTTACCTGATTGTATAATACAATAATATAGCATTAATGCATACATACACTTACCGGTACAATCGAATCCATCCATTGGGTTCCTTTGGCATTCCATTATAAACAAATATTTGTCATTTTGGCATTTTTGCAACTTCAGCGGAGACGTCGACCTTGACATCTACCGACATGCGCTTTCGTATATAAATAGGCCATCACGTGATGGATTGAAATCTATTTTCAGAAAACGAAGCTAAAAAGCTGGGTCGGTGTCAGTTCCCGGTTTTCATCGATGAGAATTATCTACAATAACTGATTGAAAATGAACTATTGTCGCCATTTTGTTTTTTTTACTTACGAAAAAAAAATGCGTACACCACCTAAGGTGTTGGTGTAGACTTACGTAAAAACTTACGATATTTTCACTGGAAATCGTAAGTTATTTTCTTTGTGAAACGCCCGTTATCACTTACGAACTTCGTACGCAAAAACTTACGTTAAAAACTTAAGTACGATGCTACGTGAAACGGCCCCCTGCTCTGGATTACCAGAACGCAACTTATCAACATTTAACGGGTGAAACGGTCGTGTCGAAATAAAGAGCCTACGCATTTGTTTACTATATTGAAATAAGTAGTGTTCAACGTCCTCTCTTTGATTTCCATAGTCACAACTTGGTGATAAGCGCAAAGGATTTAAATACAAGTCATGATTTAAATCGCTACATGCATTTCTTAAACGAGCATTAATGACTGAAAGATATCTTGAGCCACATAAGTAGTATTTTGGAACAATGGGACATTGGAACGCCCTAAGAAGAGAACTTTTAAATGTGTATAATGATAATGATTCCTTAATATGTATCAATAAATCATTCTAAAGGCTTAGTAAAGGCGGAGTTATGACCCTTGGTTTAGTTCAAAATGCTCTATTTTGCCTCGTTAAGACTACAGGGCCTTCATTTTCCATCCGATCTTTACCAAACTTTAAGAGATTGTTAATATCAATGAAAGCTCAGATAAGTTTGAAAACCAGCTATATCGAATCAGGAACACCAGAGTAATGTGCCCTTGAATTATTGAAATATGCATGTTCAGCCTTGTGAACACTCTAGTGCCTTCGTTTTGTATTCGATATTTCCCAAACTTGGTCAGATTGTTGATATCAATGAAAGCACTAACGAGTTTAAGAACCAGCCAGATCGAACCAGTAACATCGGAGTTATGGAGTTTCAATGTTTGGTGATGTACACTGGAAACCCAAGGGGGCGTGGGTTCAAATCTCATTGGAGGCTTTTTTTTGTATTATTCTTTTGTTGTTGTTTTTGTGTTTTTTTCCGTCTTTTTCTCATAAGATACCTTTGTTCTTTTTCTTTAATTGAGATCTTATGGGCCCTTGTTGGATCAGTTTTACATAGAGTTATAGGGAAGAACTTCTTCTCTGAAACTACAAGAGCTAAAGGTTTAATATGTTTTTATTTATTATCAGCTTTTGGTTCCTCTACCAATTTAGATTTTTTGTCTGGAGCATATCGTGTTCCCCACCACAGACTCCATATAGCCAGTATAGCGATACAGACCCTCTTGAGCCTCTTGTCATCATTGTGAAGATCCTCAGGTGATCGATTCAGTGCCATATTGGCCCTCTTGTTATTAAAATATTGACGGCAGGTTGAAACGGGTGTTTTGTTTTATAGTTTGTATTAACTCTGTATAACATAAACTTCACGTTCCCGTTCAGGCAAAAACACAAACTTGATTGTATAGTACAACTATACCTAGGCTAGCGATCAGTTGTAGAATTGTCACTGAATATGTAGTATATAGCTATACATAGTGTAGTGCTATCTATCTATAGATCGTGTAGTGCGGTTCTTGAGACGAAGAGGTTGGCTATTTTAGTTACTTGAATGTTGGATTGACCTAGTGTTTATATATTGTACACTCTCAATCAAAAGCGTCCAGTTGAAATGTTATTACAACTGACAATGCGGTTTCGGAGAAAGTGTTGCTAACGGATATCATTTGTAAACTGACATTGCGATGCGGTGCGGACCTACGCTGCTATAGCGTTTGAATGATGTGATTTCTATAGGACAATTATTCTCATGCAATACGTTCTACTGTTTCAATCAAATAGAAGGTGTTTTATCGTGCAGATATGCACTTTTCTGCCTAATAAAGTGGTGACCTATTAAATTTTGCTTTAATTAGGCATTGACCAATAAAGCAAATCAATGCGGAATCCGTCGGCGTTTATTGTACTTAACGTTATCTGACGTCATGCACGTAACGTTGCCTGACGTCATAAAACAAACAAAGTGCTTTCTAATTCATTAATTATCTCTTGAAATTGTGGTTTACATGATTTATCATACTACTCTTAACATGGCAATCTCGATTTTTGAAAACCTCGCGGCGTCCCGTTAGTTTTTCTACATAGCCGGCATGTGTTCAATTATTAATACTAATCATAGGAATAGATAAAGCAGATTGCATGTGTTCAATAATTAATATTAATCATAGGAATAGATAAAGCAGATTGCATGTGTTCAATAATTAATATTAATTATAAGAATAAATAAAGCAAATTGATTTAGCATATTACTAACTGCTGATACTACTGCATCAATAATATATTTAAACCTATGTTAGAATAAGAAAGAGAAATGAAATCTCAAATTGTTATTTAATAAATCGAGAAGCATATTTTAATGCTTGATACAACTCTTTAGTCTTACTATCGAATGTTTACCGTTCGCAATATCACCATAAATATGTCGTTAACATGACTAGTGGTTGACCCATTTACAGTTCGGCACTATGCTTTCCTCTTTGATTGTGCGATGACCGGACAGATTGTGGACTCTATGATTACCTAAATCCTCATAGTCCTCATGTTTGTCTTAAATCTGGTCTTGTCTTAACGGTTTGTTCTGTTGTTGCTCTGGGTTCTGCCAAGTCAGTGGGTAATTGCTTTTGTGGCTTTCTAGGCTTTTGTTTTTTATATTATATATACCCGATCAGTCACGCGGCACTTATATTGCCTGTTAATGCTGCTTTTTTGTTAGAGATTATAACCTGGCAGCGTTATCTTTATTTACACTGTCCCGTTTTATTGGGATGACAATAGTGTAAGAGTCAGGTTTGATGCACCGTAGAACCTGATTTAAACCCCCAGCGGCCTTTTTACTCGTGTCAACCCTTTTATGTTTGTGATGTCATACCTTACCTTTTATTCATCTTTGTAGTTGGTCCTTGAATGCTGCATTTCCTGTTCGACTTTTATATCCACTTTGAATCACATTATTCCTACTGTAGAATAAACTGTTTGCGTGTATGCAATTTACTATTATTAGTACGGAATTTTAAGGCATCCAAAATTACGATTAATTATATTTGTCTTATCATATTATATTTTAACAACAACGTTTACAAAATACTAATGAAGCAATACCTTGTTTGCATAGAGGAGCTATAGGAGTCCACACTCCTGATTCACATGTTGCCGTGTCAGAACCAACGAGAGAGTAACCAGAAATACAGGTGTATGTCGTGATTTCTCCTTCATAACTGTTTGGTGCTGATACCTGTCCATTTGATGGGGCTACAGCTGGTGGGCATACTGAATTATTAAATAAACATATAGATATATAAATAAATTCACTTAGATAACTTTCGAAATGTGGGAAATACATTTTCACAAAACATAATAATATAACGGACAGACAGACTTCAGACGAACTACGGCGTGGCGTCTAAATATGATGAGAAACACATTATTTGATATATACTGAATTGACAGAATCCCAATGACACGGTATCATTCAGCTGCCAGGCAGCTGATCCTTATATGTTTAAGATTATGGTCCTCTACCAAGTTTGTTTAAATGGTGACCGTGGGCTCATATATGTCCCCACCCCGGTGTCACGGTTTTACATAGAGTTATATAGGGAAAATCTTTAAAAATAAAAAATATTCCCAGAAAACGCATGGTCAGTTTTGACCAAACTTCACATGGATATCCTTAGGTGAATGTTTTTCAAATCTGTTAAAATTAGGTCAGTGTGATATCCGAAAAAACATGTTTTAATTACTTCTAAACATAGGGCCGTGGGATCAAATCCAAATGGAGGTACGCTGTTTTTTTTGTTTTTTTTTAATTCTTCATTTGTATTATTGTTTCCTTTTGGTTGCTAAAGAAAACATGCTTTTTCTTTTGTTCAGATATTTTTTCATTTTATCTTTCTTTTTTTTTAAATTAAAACTGTGAGCATGTGTTCATGGTGTTACTTTTTCACTTATTTTTTTACAAAAGTGTTAGGTCGGGTCGTGGGTTTAAATTTCGGTTGTGGGCGTTGTTGTGTTTTGCACTGGCCATAAAGTATTGAATGGAATTTAATGATGAACCCCCTTGATATAAGAGCCATTTTAGTTTGTACATCATCCACAGGCCCACATGAGCCTCTTGCTCTTTATTATTATTAATGATCACTAACCCCTGGACTATCAAGTTTGCTCATTTGATGTCTCTGGGGTCAAAGATGACCGCGCCCATGGGGTCCACAGTTTGTATATAGTGATTGTTGCATGTTTTTTACGCAGACTTGTCTGTTTGCGTGTTTGTTTCCGTGTTTTGTGGTTGACTGTCCTCCTTGAATGCTACTTTCCCTGTCCGATCTTTTTATATTTCTTTTGCATAGGGAAAAACTAAAAACATCTTCAATTAGCATTTGGGAGGGGACATTGTTTTCATCATTGTGAAGATCCTCAGGTGATCGATTCAGGGCCATTTTGGCCCTCTTGTTGTTAAAATACTGACGACAGGTTGAGAAGGATGTTTTGTTTTATAGTTTGTATTAACTCTGTATAACACGTTCCCGGTGCAGAAGTGCAGGTGTATGTATAACACGTTCCCGCTCAGGCAATATTGAAACATTTACGAAGACAAAAGCACAAACTTGATTGTATAGTGCAAATATACCTAGCGATTAGTTGTAGAATTGTCACTGAATATGTAGTATATAGCTATATCTAGTTTAGTGCTATCTATCTATAGATCGTGTAGTGGGGTTCTTGAGACGAAGAGGTTGGCTATTTTACTTGAATGTTGGATTGACCTAGTGTTTACTTACTTATTGTACACTCTCAATCAAAAGCGCCCAGTTGAAATGTTATTACAACTGACAATACGGTTTCTGAGAAAGTGTTGCTAACGGATATCATATGTAAACTGACATTGCGATGCGGTGCGGACCAACGCTGCTATTGCGTTTGAATGATTTGATTTCTATAGGACATTTTTTCTTATGCAATACTTTCTACTGTTTCAATCAAATAGAAGGTGTTTTATCGTGCAGATATGCACTTTTCTGCCTAATAAAGTGGTGACCTATTAAATTTTGCTTTAATTAGGCATTGACCAATAAAGCAAATCAATGCGGAATCCGCCGGCCTTTATTGTACTTAACGTTATCTGACGGCATGCACGTAACGTTGCCTGACGTCATAAAACAAACAAAAAAAAAGACATGGCGACGTCCTCGATAAGCGTACCATTCTGAGAAATAGGTAATAATAGTAATTCATACAGAAAATATGGACAAGACTCTTTGTAGTTGTTGTTTGTTTCTGTGCGTGTTTGTGGTTGACTGTGGTCCTTGAATGCTGCATTTCCTGTTCGACTTTTATATCCACTTGTTATCGCATTATTCTTCCTGTAGAATAAACTGTTTGGTTTTACTATTATTAGTACGGAATTTTAAGGCATCCACAATTACATTTAAATATATGTATTATCATATTACATTTTAACAACAACGTTTACAAAATACTAATGAAGCAATACCTTGTTTGCACAGAGGAGCTATAGGAGTCCACACTCCTGATTCACATGTTGCCGTGTAAGAACCAACGAGAGAGTAACCAGAAGTGCAGGTGTATGTCGCGATTTCTCCTTCATAACTGTTTGGTGCTGATACCTTTCCATTTGATGGGGCTACAGCTGCTGGGCAGACTAAATTGTTAAATAAACATATTGATATATAATCAAATTCACAAAGATAACTTTCGAAATGTGGAAAAGGCGTATTCACAAAACAGGATAATATAACGCATAAGCAACTTTCAGACGAACTACGGCGTGGTGTCTAGATATGATGAGAAAGGCATTATTTAATATCTACTGAATTGACAGCATCCCAATGACACGGTATCATTTAGCTAACAGGCAGATGCTCCTTATATGGGTTTTGTATTTGTCTATGGTTAACAACTGTGAATCATGTAGTGGACGATAAGCATGCATTACAACTTCAATTCCTCGTCTTAAAGACTTGAATGGTATAAACACATGTTTTGCAATGTTGGAAGGTTACCTTATACTTGCTGAAATGATGTTTTCGTAAATCCGTCTACTGAAGTTGGAGCATGTTACAATTATTATATGTATATTAGCAACAAAACTTTCATTAGCCTCTGTAGTGCAGCTGGTTGAGGCGGCGTGTTAGTGCTAGTTCCTTTACATTTTTTCACTTTGATAACGCGATCTTACAGAAGTGAGATCCAACGCATTGAGCTTTAATGCTATGCATGTATGCGTGTATATGTTAATTTTGTCTTCAAGTGAATTTTTTATGATGATCAAAAACAAACATGTTACCTGTTGATGGTATTTAACACTATATTACACATGCATATATGTTTCTTTGATTTAGATAAAACGATATTGAATACTATCAGATACATATATATAGATACGACTTTCTTAGTTTATCTCATATTTATTTTATTGTTTCTGAGTATAGTGTATGTTGTGTTTGAAAATGTTCGTGGTACATGTATATCATAAAAATAAATGCATGCGCACATTTTCTTTATCTGGTTAAAATGTATAAGAAAAAATGTTGCCATGTATCTAAATAAACGCCGTATATTGTTTTACTGTAGATACATGTATTTGAAATATACATGTACTACATTATAAGAAAAAAAAATATATATACGAAAAAGAAACTTATTATTTCGTTATTTTATATTAAATTGTTTTATTGCTACTTACGTCCTTTGCAAAGCAATGTTGGTTCCCATTCTCCTGTTAATGAACATGTCGTGTATATATTTCCTCCTACGGGTACGTAACCAGGCTGACACTTGATCAGACATCTGGATCCAAATGTCATCATGTTTCCGAAAATCTCAGCATTTTCGGCAGATAAGGGTTGACATTCTATACAACACAATATATATAATATACAATTGTATTCTATGTAAGTACCTGGTCTATCTATACAACAAAATATACATAATATACAATTGCATTCTATATAAGTATATGGTCTATTTGTACAACAAAAAATATATTATATACAATTGTATTTTATGTAAGTATATGGTCCATCTATACAATAAAAATATATGATATACAATTATGTTCTATGTAAGTATATGTTACATAAATGTACATAGTGCCATATAGAAAAACATTAAACACTTTTCTCTGAAACAGTCAGAGTCTTATGTCTAGTATTTTGAATGTAGCATAAGCCTATGGTTCTCTACCAATTTGTTCAAATCGTGACCCTGGGCCCGGTCCTGGGGGTCACAGTTTTTTCAAAAAGTTATATAGGAAAGTCTATTAAAATATTTTCTCTGAAACTACAAGAGCTAGAGGTCTTAGAGTTTGCATGCAGTATGAGTATGGTTCTCTAGCAAGTTTGTTCAAATGATGTCCCAGGGGTCACAGTTTTACAAAAGTTATAGGAAAGCATATAAGCATTTTTCTCTCTGAAACTACAAGAGAAAGAGGTCTAATAGCATAATAGCATTGTCCTCTACCAATTACTTATGGTGACCCTGAAATAAAGTTTGCCTGTCACTGGGGTTACATTGAGTTATATAGGAAAACCTTTTAAAAACCTTCTCGGATACTTCAAAAGCTAAATGTCTAATATTTTGCATGTATCATAATCTTATGATCCGCAATCTAGTTTGTTCAAATGGTGACAATGTTTTTAGATATGGTCCCTATGGTGGTCACAGATTTTGCAAAGATTTATATAAAGAAATTGTTATTGTTTCTTAAGAAAATGAGATCATTTTCTAGATAAGGTCAATGGTTGATTATGGCTTGTAGTTGTACACTTTTCATAAAATCACTTCAGATTTAGTTTATACTAAAAACTAACTAGCAAGGTTTTACGCAAGCGTAAAATAGCTGCCGAGAGAAAATAGCATTATTTCTGGGTAGGAACTGGGAACAAAGTTTAACATAATAACAGAATAAGTCACGGGTGTTAAAACAATATTAAAAAAAAGAGTTGTCACGGAGACGTAAACACGCCATGACCGTTTTTTTTTTACCAGACACTTTCTTCCCAATTTGTGCTACCAAACAGTTTGAATCAAGGTGGGCGAATGCCTGACATGCCTTAAAAATTGATTACATATTCATCTTTGTAGCACGACGTGCTAAAGTACACATCAGCACAGAAATACAATTATTCACATGTATGGGATGTGTTTGCGTTAATGGGCATTACAACACAGATAAACTGTTCATTGCTACACTTTAGTAGACTGCTCTACGAAAACGTCATTTGAGGCAATAAAACGGCAAGCTTTGAACATTGAAAAATATGTGTTTCTACCATTCAAGTTTTTTAGACGGGTTCCCTAGGAATTGAAGTTGTAATGCATGCTTATTGTCGGCTACATGATTCAAAGTCTGTTAACCATAGACATATTCTAAAGCCATATAAGAGTCAGCTGCCTTCGGCAGTTGAATAAGGGAGGTCCTTTGGAAGCAACAAACACAACCAATCGAATAAAGTAGCAGTGAGGCGCGATTTTATTGAGAATGTTCATTAGAGGTAATGTAATAAACAACACCTCTCACGCCCGCTATCATCAGCTAAAGCGGTATTCTACGTCAAAGCCACCTATACTGGGCTCGTTGATCCCAAAGGACCAGTAAAAATAACACTACTAGCGTGCAGGTAATTTAACTGCAATATTTATAAAGAATGGGACATTTGATAAGGTATTACATTAAAAAGACATACATAATTAAAAACACTTCAGTAAATGTCAATTTTAACGATGTTTAGAGATCGCATATTAAATAAATCAATGAACTAAATTCACAAAGGAGACCACTGCATGTTTTCGGTGTTTGTAATACAGATTTGCATTATTAATTGTAGTAGAACCGGTATGTCAGACTGGGCTTTATGGTTAGTATAACTCTGTAAATATAACCGTGATCACTAAATGTGAACTATCCTGATCCTCTGTGTACCGAACCTACGTGTAAGCGTTGTAAAAAAAAAAGTGTAATAAGAACTGAGTATTCTTAATTGTCTTCTATAATCCCAAAACCTTAATTGCCAAATTTATCAAAACAGCAATGCGCCCAGCAAATATAAGGCTTGAAGGCATATTGCTTCTCAACATACAGGAACTTGACTCCAACATGTTTGATAAGAGTGACCGTTGTGACCTTCTTGGATATAACCTTAATGACGTTTTTAAAACATTTCTATTGTATTTATTTTAATACAATCTCCCTGCTTGAGCCCATACAGCCTGTTAATGTAGCACGGGGAATTTGAAATCCGGAGGACCCTGTTCAAGCCTAACAGGCGCCAGTGAATTTCATTGGTGTGTTCTTGGGCAAGACTCTTTCCCTTACCCTCATCCGTCGGATGAAGACGTAAACGGTGTATCGCGTTTTTTCTCCAATCACATTAAAGAAACATATGAATATATTCATTAGTAGAAGTAGGGCATGTTTCTAGATTCCTATGTTTCCTTCCCCTCTCTCTGTCTATGTGGTTGATCTAAATAACCTTATGTATGTTGATGAACCATTAAACCAACATTAAAATCTGTTTCTTTAAAAGTGCATATTGAAAAGTCTCACCCACAAAATAATAAAGGGTAAAACTACACATTTTCACAAAATATTTTGAAGTAAATACTCATATTGAGATCAATCACGACCACTTTAAGGCAATACAAGTCTTCGTCAGCGTTGGCAACTACTATGTACTCCGTCATTAGCAATAAATCTTTTTTTTTAGATAATTGTTTACAACTTGCACTTGCCTGCGTAAAAATGGGGTTCATGCTTACTAACAATCCCAATCCTACGTTAATTCCATACTATAAGTCAAATATATTTTTCTTCAAATTAAGAAAACAAAACAATTGGGTGGTCTGCCTCTACCATAAAAATATCGACCGTACATGTGCTACGAATAACGTAAACACCATTCAAACAAATAAACATAGCAAGACACACACCTTAATGGATGATGGATAAGACAGAGCATGGATAAGACAGAGCGAATAAATGTTGTAATTGCGGTCTGAACAAGGTTTTATGTTTTTGTCGGTGACATTAAAACAAGCTATAAGCAATTAAGTTAATATATTACGTAAAAATGCGTCCCGATCTAAGCCTTTGCTCTCAACAAGTGATATGGTAAACTTATCTATAGTTTCTTCCGAATGACCTTTTTTATGATTAATTCTCTTTCTTTTATTAGACAATACCGATATTGACATGACTTCCAACCTCAAAGTCATTCTGTAATTTAAAGTGACACACAGCAATTTTGAAGTGTTTATCAAGCATTAAAAATCCTGTTCATGACAGGTAACTAAAACCTAACCATATATCACTAGAGTGACACGTTATTGCACGAGTATGCCATATGATTTGTATTAGAGGTCTTAGTCACTAGAAAATCATGACACATATGGTGTTTCTAGTTGTCGCGGAAAATCTCATAATTAATCACGAGAAGAAGTGCCTTTACCAAAATACCAAGTGCCCTAATCGTCGTCCCGAATCGTCCAGTGCAGAAGAACAGCTAATGCGTAAAATATATCATTCTATTAATTAGAGAGTAAACTATTTTATTTGAGTCATAAAAAAGCGTACATGAAGCTCCGAACAGTCCATTACTTAAACTCACTCTCAAATACCGCCAAATACGAGGAACTCAGATGTGCTAACCTGAAGGTAAAAAATTAGATATTAGGGCTTAATGTAGCATTCTCAGAACAAGGTTAATAAAAAAAACACGCAATCAAACTGCAATTACGAGGAATTCTAATACACCCGCACTATATAGCCTAGTTTAAAATATCTCGTTATATTGAACGATATATCACTGTACTTTTTCAGATGTGTGCGTTATTTTCACATTTTAGGGATATTAGAATAGAAATAGAACATCGTTTACGGTGAATTATCTATAATATGTCGAGGGTCTAATTGGTAAGGTGGTTTAAAACTACACAGACAGCCGTGTGTCTTTTTTATTTTTGAAGTGAATTTAATAGATATGGTTGTCTTCTTCATTTTAAGATACTCAGCAATTGTCATGAGGTTGCCATTATTTGCACAATGTCGATTGTATGAACATGTATTCGGGTAAAACTAACTTAGGAGATGCTCGGGTGTATAGTGGACAGGCAGTAGGTGTAATGAGAAAGCTGGTGCTATAGAAACCACAGCATCCAAACGTAATGACACTGAACCTCAAACTAATTAGTAAAGTAAAGTCAATGAACGTGTACACAACATACAGGAGTTACCGACTTGGAACAGTCAAGCAATACGACCTGCTGGTTAGCTCAAACATGACTAATTTTAATTATACAAATACGCGCAGCAAGCATGTTCTGTGAACAGGATCAATATCCTTTTATTAGATGGGATACTTGTTATATCAATTATTTAAGGCGAATATTGAATTTTAGTTGCACATGATATGGTCTGTTGATTGCAAGCCTTTTACTGGTTGACTTTTAATACATCATTGTCCATGTGTTTTAATAATTATGCAGGCTTATTGAAATACTGCTTTGAATTACATGGATTAGGGGTAATTGTAGCATGGGCACAGAAATTCCTTTTGTATTTGCGCAGGTGTAAATCGTTTAATTGAAAATAACACGTCAGAATAAATGATGTACTCTAATTACCAGTTATTGGAACTAGAGTATGGCAGACAAGTGAAATAGACGTGCTAAAAAACAAATATAGCATGGTCTCATCGAGTTGGTTAATTTAAACATCTCGATGGGCTACCCCCCATCTCGATGTTTAAATCAACCAACTCAATGAGACCATACTCAATCTATTACATATTTAATGATCGTACTCACAGATATTGAGTTCAGTTCAGCGTTTGTAATGTTTTAGTTTATGCTCCTGTCAGTTTGAAATCAATAAAAGTAGGCACAAACAATATTCAATGTTCAGTCTGAGAAAACTAGAAGTGGAGGATATTTTGACATGAACTGATTGTGTTGCTGACTATCATTTCATGTACATGTTTAACGGCATGTTAAGCCGCTCTATTCTTAATTATAGCGCCTGCACCACCAAAAAATATGGAAAGCCTCGGCTGCCTTCTGTTGGCCTTTTGCATTTTGTGCAGTACGCTTCCTAAGTTGTCCTGTACATTTTCTAAGTTGTTATGTGCATTTAGTAAGTTGTTATGTGCATTTAGTAATTTGTTATATGCATTTTCTAAGTTGTCTTGTGCATTTTCTAAGTTTTCATGTGCATTTTCCAAGTTGTCTTGTGCATTTTCTAAGTTGTTATGTGCATTTCGTAGGTTGTTATGTGCATTTTCTAAGTTGTCTTGTGCATTTTCTAAGTTGTTATGTCAATTATTTAAGGCGAATATAATAAAAGGATATTGATCCTGTTCACAGAACATGCTTGCTGCGCGTATTTGTATACTTAAAATTAGTCATGTTTGAGATAAATAATTGACACAACAACTTAGAAAATGCACAAGACAACTTAGAAAATGCACATAACAAGTGTTATGTTGTTATGTGCATTTTCCAAGTTGTTATGTACATTTAGTAAGTTGTTATGTGCATTTCGTAGGTTGTTATGTGCATATTCTAAGTTGTATTGTGCATTGTTTTAAGTTGTTATGTGCATTTCGTAAGTTGTTATGTGCATTTCGTAGGTTGTTATGTGCATATTCTAAGTTGTCTTGTGCATTTTCTAAGTTGTTTTGTGCATTTTCTAAGTTGTTATGTGCGTTTTCTAAGTTGTCTTGTGCATTTCATAAGTTGTTATGTACATTTCGTAAGTTGTCTTGTGCAAACTACAAGTCGTCGTTAAGTAGACTTTTTATCGGAATAAGTTTTGAAGGAAACACCGGTAGAAATGGCGGCTCCAGGAGCGGACGCTATGCTCTTCCTAGATAAAAGAAATTGGGCTAGGTACATTATACAATAAATTCTTAGAACATAAAACTGATTTCAAAATGTTTAAGGGATTGTCTGACGTCGAGTTAATAAATCTTGGTCTGAAAAAAAAAAAAAAATAACGTGTTATTTGTTTGTCTTTGTGTGTAGTCCTAAGGTTTATAGCCCTCCATCTTTTGACCAATAGGACGTCCTAAAGGTATAGGTTCAATAGAGTCTGGACTTCACGTGTTATTTGTTGAAAACAAACATATTTTAAATACTCTGGGACTTTTTTCAGGAAAACTTAAAATATGTTTGTTTTCAACAAATAGCACGTTAATATTATTTTTATTTAAATACATTTTTCAATTTATTATTATTATTATTTGTTAGTTCCCACACTGATGGGTAGGGGCTACGTGAGGTCGTCTTCTCCCTCCTCCCTCCCTCATTTCTCCCTTCTCCCTCCCTTATCTCCCTTCTCCGCCCCTTTTCTCTCTTCTCTCTCAGAGTACTGATAAACAAGGGACAAAATCTATAAACGTATCTATCGTGGAGACAGAACGTGTACGGCAGACAAGATAATGGTCAATTATGGATTTTGATAGGATATAGACTGATTTACCCAAAACGACTCTCAAACTATGATAATTCATTTTATTTTTTTACAAACTTGCTATTTTAAAAACCTCACCCCCTTTCTCTCCCGACTCCCGTCCTCTTGTCTTCCTACCCCTACCCTTGTCTCCCGGTCCCTCCCCTTATCTTCCGTACCCACGGCCACCTGTACCACACCTCCTGATACTGCCTATTGTGATCTATTGTTTTCAGACCAAGATTTATTAACTCCACGTCAGACAATCCCTTACACATTTTGAAATCAATTTTCTGTTCTAAGAATTTATTGTATAATTTCCCGAACTCAATTTTGTTAAAGTATGCAGAGCATAGCGTTCGCTCCTGGAGCCGCCATTTCTACCGGTGTTTCATTCAAAACCTATTCCGATAAAAAGTCTACTTAACGACGACGACAACTTACGAAATGCACATAACAACTTACTAAATGTACATAACAACTTACGAAACGCACATAACAACTTAGAAAATGCACATAACAACTTAGAAAATGCACAAGACAACTTAGAATATGCACATAACAACTTGAACAATGCACATCACAACTTACGAAATGCACATAACAACTTAGGAAATGCACAGGACAACTTAGAAAATACACATAACAACTTAAAAAATGCACATAACGACTTACGAAATGCACAGGACAACTTAGAAAATGCACATAACAACTTACAATATGCACATAACAACTTACGAAATGCACAGGACAACTTAGAAAATGCACATAACAACTTAGAAAATGCACATAACAACTAACAAAATGCACAGGACAACTTAGAAAATGCACATAACAACTTACGAAATGCACAGGACAACTTAGAAAATGCACATAACAACTTACGAAAATCACATAACAACTTAGAAAATGCACATCACAACTTAGAAAATGCACAAGACGACTTGCAAAATGCACATAACAACTTAGAAAATGCACAGGACAACTTAGAAAATGCACATGACAACATATAAAATGCACATAACAACTTACTAAATGCACATAACAACTTAGAAAATGCACAGGACAACTTAGAAAATGCACACAACAACTTACGAAATGCACATAACAACTTACGAAATGCACATCACAACTTAGAAAATGCACATAACAACTTAGAAAATGCACGAAACGACTTACAAAGCGTACTGCACAAAATGCAAAAGGCCAACAGAAGGCAGCCGAGGCCTTCCATAAAAAACATCTCCAAACGTCTAACGTCTTGTCTTACTGCCGTTAACGATCGTTTTAAACATTATTGTGATAAGCTTAAGACGTGTTCTACACTGCATACGGCCATACCACACAACTGTATCAAAGATAAGCGTATTGCTTTCATTCAAACGATCATTTGCCAGAGAAAGAAATACATTTTTGGCCTGTATCAATAAAGCGTTGTTTTTACTAACGATAATTTGGACAATTACATTGGTGCACTTGCCAAGAAATTTGTGAAGCGCTTATTTTCCTGTTAGATAACAAGTTCGTCATGTATGGAACCACCGTTTATAGACACATTGTTGTTTTATCTATGGGTACTAACTGTGCACCTCTTGTTGCAGATTTTTTCTGTATTGTTATGAAAGAGATGTCATGCTGAATCTTTCAACAGTTCAGCAGATTTGATTGAAGCCTTCAATAACACCTCCTGGTATCTGGGTGACATATAGGACATGACAACCCTTTCGTTTCGGCTATGGTTAACACTATCTATCTTAAAGAATTTCAAATTAACAAAGCTAATATTTCTGATACTATCGCTTCTTTTTTCGATTTACGTCTCTCTATTGTAAATGGGGAAGTTATTAGCAACATGTTCCCCGAGAAACTTCTTTTCTCAACTCATTTGTTTTTCTAGAGCTTGTTATCAAAAGGTTATTGCCCTATGATTTTGCAACGCACTCATGTTTATTGGTGGACCGAGTTACATTTCGCCACTAGGCTTTCATCTTTGTGCGATGACCGGACAGATTGTAGACACTATGATGAAGTTTACCTAAGTCCTGAAACGACGGTTACGTTTGGTGTATGTCTTGTTTTGTCGTAACTTTATTGTAGTTCTTTTGTGGCTTTGATTGTGCGATGGCCGGACAGGCTGTGGACTTTATGATGACGTCTACCTAAAGCCCAAAAGGACGGTGACGTTTGATGTTTGTCTGTCTTGTTGTGCCCTCAATGGTTTATTTTCTTGTTGCTTTGGCTTCTGCCAAGTCATTGAGTACCTTATTTGTGGCTTTCTATGCTATTTGTTTTTGTATTTACATATACACGAGCATCTTTGGTACTTTTATTGCCTATTAATGCTGCCTTGATGGTTAGAGAATAGCGGGGATTTCTTTACACTGTCCCGTTTTATTGGGCAAATGTGAGTTTTATTGGTCAAATGTGAGGTTGTTGCACCCTAGAACCTGTTTTGACTTTTTTGCCACTGACCGTTCCAAGGCGGTAGCCCTATTGTCAATCCTTTTTGTGCTTGTGACGTCCATTTCCTTTATTCCTTATTAACATTGCCATTCGTGTATGTCTTTTGCGAGTTTTCTGGTTTATTTCAGTCACTGATTTACATACTAATTTTAAACAGTCTGGACAGCACTCTATGCTTTCACAGCTTACCTCTCTGTCCATTTCTTCACTTACAGTATAAGACTGCTTCCATAATTCAATGCTACACACAACATATTCTCCGACCCCATATTGACAAGGAGTTTGATCATGTCAAGCATTTACTACAAATACTGTATCTTAATAAAGGTATTGATTTCATTGACATGCCTTGTATTTTTTTAGATAATCATGTAGTTGATTCTATCTCTAAATATTTCAAAAATTCAGAAAGTCCTGTAATTTGTTATAAGTATAAAAAAAACTATTAGAAATATTATTTTCAACTACAACAAAATAGTTTCTGTCCTTGATATAATAAATAAAACTCCTAAGGAATATGAATGTAACACTTCAAATGTTTGCTATGCTCAAGCAGGTCATGTCATCACTAGTCATTTTGATATTGTTGATAAACGAATTCGACATCTGTTTTCGAAAGGTCCTAAGTATAGATTACCTTCAACTATCGATTTTAATGCCTGTCGTGCTCAGATCGCCCAATCCATTGAGGAGTATAAAATGGTGTCGTAGAGAACATGCGGACACAAACTCTCTTTCTACTTGGAAAACGTCAATTTTAAAAAATTATAGATACACGTATCAACTTTTATAATGCCAACCCCTCTTTACGTCCCCCGAGACCTAGGTTTTCTTTCGTAATTTAAAATCGGGAATTCAAGAATTTCATAATAAATTTGTTTTAGTCTAATAATGTATTTATTGTTTGACGCCTACATTGCGTCAATGTTTTATCTCTCGAACTCGGTAACACTAATTCGTATATTCGAGGTCATTCTACTGATGATGATGTTGTTTCCACACATATTACTCGGTGCACTACTTTCAAGGCTGGGGTAGACGAAAAGCAGAACTAACTGCCAACTCTGTACTGGATTCCTAAATTACATGACAATCCGTATAAAACCCGCTTTATTTCGAATGCTAGTGCAAGCACCACCACAAACATCTCCAAACTTTTAACTTCTTGTCCTGCTGCCGTTAAAGATCACGTTAAACAATATTGTGATAAAACTATGAAACCTCTGGGATTAATTTGTTTTGATCCATTAAAAATGCAGGAGACGTTCTTTATAAAATTTGCAATAAACGTCAAGTTTCATCTATTAGCAGTTATGACTTCTCTACACTATATACAACCTTACCACATCACCTTAGACAAGCTTATTGCTCTTATTCAAAAAACATTCGCTAGGGAAAATACTAAATTTTTGGCCTGTAATAATATTAAACCGTTTTTTACTAACGGTAGTTTAGACAATTACACTATGTGGACTTGCCAAGAAGTTTGTGAAGCACTCATCTTCCTATGCGATAATATTTTCGTCAGGTATGGAACGACCGTTTATAGACAAATTTTTGGTATCCCTATTGATACGAACTGTGCACCGCTTGTCGCAGATTTGTATTTATATTGCTATGAAAGAGATTTCATGTTGAGTCTTTCACCCGATACCCAGGAAGATGTTATTGAGGCCTTTAATGATACCTCCCGGTATATGGATGACATATTAAACACTGACAACCCTTTCTTTTCTACTATGGTTAATAATATATACCCTAAAGAACTTCAACTTAACAGAGGTAATATTTCTGATACTAACGCTTCTTTTCTTGATTTACATCTCTCCATTGAAAATGGTGAAATAATTAGCAAAATGTATGACAAGAGAGATGATTTTAATTTTGATATTGTTAATTATACCCATTTAGATGGGGATTTTCCCAGAGCAGCTTCTTATGGGTTCTATGTGTCTTAACTTATTCGGGTTTTTTTTCTAGAGCTTGGAATCGAGTTGAGGACTTTAATATTAGTTATCTTTGTATAACTAACAAGAAATATCACTGTAAGTGATAAATGCCCCCGAAGTGTTCGTTGACCTCTAAGTATGACCTTGACCTTGGAGCCATGGACCTGGAGTTGTGCACAACACCTCATTTGGTTGTGGTGAGCACTTGTGCCAAGTTATTTGAAAATACGTCCAGGCATGCAAAAGTTATTGACCGGTCACGATTTGACCCTTTGACCTCTAAATGTGACATTGACCTTGGGGCCACAGACCTGGATTGTGTGCGCGACACATCGTCTTGTTGTGGTGAGCACTTGTGCCAAGTTATTTAAAAATCCCTGCAGGGTTTGTGACGTTACGGTTCGGACACGAAATTGCGTACCTGTTTTTTTCCTATGCACTTCAAGTGTGACCTTGACCTTCGAGATATGGACTTGGGTTATGCGCGCGACACATCGTCTTGTTATGGTGATCACTTGTGCCAAGTTATTTAAAAATCCCTGCAGGGGTTGTGACGTTACGGTCCGGACACGAAATTGCGTACCTGTTTTTGACCTATGAACTTCAAGTGTGACCTTGACCTTTGAGGTACGGACCTGGGTTTTGCGCGCGACACATCGACTTGTTATGGTGATCACTTGTGCCAAGTTATTTGAAAATCCCTGCAGGGGTTGTGACGTTACGGTCCGGACACGAACTTCGGAATGACAGGCAGACAGAATCCAGACGCTACGATTACTATATGCATAAAAACTACTCCATCAGGGTCACCGTTACCATATACTTCGTAAAACCTTTGCAAAATTGTATTATCGTAAACCTGTTCTTTTTTCCAAACATAAAAGTAATATAAGAAATCGTCTGCGACAAGGACTATCACAACCTGACTTCTATGGTGATGTGATTTTCAAACTTCGTAGTAAGATCCTTGGTCATGATCACTTTCATACTATCTTTGTTAAACTTGTTGAAAGGTTTATCAAAAGAGGTTATGAACTTATCATTTTGCAACGCACTGCAGGATTGGTGGTGGAACCAATAATGACGTCTACCTAAAGCCCGAAAGGACGGTGAAGTTTGATGTTTGTCTGAGGTCTTGTCTTGTCGTGCCCTCAATGATTTATTTTCTTCTTGCTCTGGCTTCTGCCAAGTCATTGAGTACCTTCTTTGTGGCTTTCTAGACTACTGTTGTTGTTTTTTGTATTTATATATACACGAGCATCTTTGTGTTTACTTATATTGATTATTAATGTTGCCTTGTTTGTTAGAGAATAGTTCATGGCGGGGATTTATTTATTTACACTGTCCCGTTTTATCGGGTTGATAGTAAGGTAAGTGTGAGGTTTGGTGCACCCTAGAACCTGGTTTAAACCCCCAGCGGCCTTTTTTTGCCGATGACAGTTCCAAGGCGGTAGCCCTATTGTCAACCCTTTTATGTTTGTGATGTCTTAGTTGGCCTTTTATTCATCTTTGAATTTGTTCGTTGTTCCTGTGTGTGTTTGTGGTTGACTGTCGTCCTTGAATGCTGATTTTCCTGTTCGATTTTTATATCTATATCTATATTCACTGTGTTACGTGAAAGCTGCATTTCCCGATCGGCTTTTATACTTATGCCTATGTTATTTTATACGCATACAAACATGATCAAGTTTGTGGTATGCTTATATTAACGTTGCCTATTGGTTGTAGGATATAGCCTGGCAGTGATTTCTCTATTTACACTTTCCTGTTTTATTGGGATGAGGGATCGCAATAGGGTAAGGATAAGGTTTTGTGCATTTGACTTAAACCCCCAGCCATCCCTTTTGCCACAGACCGTTCCAAGGCGGTACCTCTATTGTTCGTTTAATTTTCTTTTCGAAAAGAAAGGTCTGATGTAGCCATATACCATTCGATTAGTAGCAGCATATTATGCATACAACGACGCCAAACAATATACGTGTTTTGTATTCGCAGATATCTCTAGAGCATTCGATAGGGTATGGCCATAAAGCGCTTTTATTTAAACTTAAGCAAAATGGAGTTCATGGTAAATTCCTTTCTTGGATTGAAAGTTATCTTAATAATAGAAGGCAACAAGTATTTGTCGGAAAGGCGTATTCTGAAATCAAAAACATAACCGCGGGCGTTCCTCAAGACCCCTTTTCTTTTTAATATATGTTAATGATATATCCGAAAATATGTTAAGCATAGCTCGTTTGTTTGCCGATGATAGTTCTTTGTCAGTATCCACTTCAAGAATTGATGATATGGAGGGTATTCTAAACCATGATTTGAACATTGCTTCAAATTGGTCAAAAACATGGTTAGTTCAGTTAAACGCCAGTAAAACTGAATCATTGTTGTTGTTTTTTCAAGAACCAATGATCGGAGTCGGTCTAATCTTAATTAGGAGAACACCCAGTTATTGAACACCATAAACATTTAGGTATTGCTTTGAGTCATGATGGCAAATGGCATATGCATATCAAAAATATCTCTCTTTCGGCTTCCAAAATCATTATGAGGCTTTTGAAATTTACCGTTACTATAAACTTCGTAAAACCTTTGCAAAATTTTATTATCGTTACGATAAAAGTAATTTAAGGACTCTTCTGCGACAAGGACTATCACAACCTGACTTCTATGGTGATGTGATTTATAAACTTCGTAAGATTCTTGGTCATGATCACTTTCATACTATCTTTGTTAAACTTGTTAAAACGTTTATCAAAAGAGGTTATGACCCTATCATTTTGCAACGTACTGCATGCTTGGTGGTGGACCCTTTTACAGTTCACCACTATGCTTTCCTCTTTAATTGTACGATAACCGGACAGGCTGTGGACCCTATGATTACGCCTACCTAAAGCCCATTGGGACGGTGGCGTTTGATGTTTGTCTATGATCTTTCCTGTCGTGCCCTTAATGGTTTATTCTCTTGCTGCTCTGGCTTCTGCCAATTCATTGAGTACCTTCATTGTGGCTTTCTAGGCTATTGTTTTTTTGTATTATGTTTACACGAGCATATTTGTGTTTTACTTATATTGCCTATTGATGCTGCCTTGTTGGTTAGAGATTAGATCATGGCGGGGATTTCTTTATTTACACTGTCCTGTTTTAATGGAATGACAGTAGGGTAAGTGTGAGGTTTGGTGCACCCTAGAACCGGTTTAAACCCCCAGTGGCCTTTGTTGCCACTGACCGTTCCAAGGCGGTAGCCCTATTGTCAACCCTTTTGTGTTTGTGATGTCGTTTGCATTTTTTATTACTTTTGCCTTCTCGTTTGTCTGTTTGCGTGTTTGCGTGTTTGCGTGTTTGTTTTTGTGTTTTGTGGTTGACTGTCGTCCTTGAATGCTGATTTCCCTGTCCGAAATTTTTATATTTCTTTACACTAAGTCGTAAGGCATTAAATCAAATTTATTTATCTTTAATTAACTGATTGGTTGGTAATTGGTGGTCTGATCTTCACGGATCCGGCGTGTGCTAAGCCAATCGCAATATCTCCTTATGTATGATGCGTTTCATGTACCAGTTACTTCCATTGTACTTCTTATTAAAGGTACGAGTGCTCAGTTTCGTTTTTTTCACTTTTAAATACAAATAAGGGATGTGCATGTATCGAGATATATAGATATATATATATATTTTTTTTTTTTTTTTTTTTTTTTTTTAATTTGTATTTATATATCTGTATTTGTTTTACTTTTAGGAATTTATTTTAAAATTCAAAAAAAAAAAATAAAAATATAAAAAAAAAATAAAAAAAATAACACATCAATACAAACGCACATAATAGAGCAAGTCAATGAGCCATCACAAAACATCTGCATTTCTGATACCTCAATGATACGCCAAGCCCAGACTTGACCTTGATGGTGAAGGTCAAATTTCAGACCAATTATGACTGCTTCTTCCCTTGAACGATATGGAAGGTGTACCGCCCGCAAGTACATTTTCAGGCACAAAACTAAGTCCTGACATTTACCTTGAAGTTAAGGGTGAAAGTCAAATTGCAGACATTGATATTCCCTCATCCCGATCAAGCTTTCTACCAAGTCTCAGCTTCCAAGCGGTCATTCAATCTCATTTTTCAGATTAAAACGAAGTAATGATGACCTTTTAATTTAAAGGTGAATGTCAAATTTCAGACATTTATTGACATTCTCTCATCCTCAGCTTTCTGCAAATTTTCTGCTTCTTACATTGAACGGTCTGGAAGGCATTACGTGGTCACGCCTTAACTCCATTAAGCGATGGGAAAGCTTATATTAACAGGATTTTAGAACGGATATTTCGACGATAAAACTCGTTTACAAACATTTTTTACCGAAAAAAATGTGAGAAGGGGATGGATGGGGTATGAAAGTTAATCTTCGGACCACATAATGAGTCCTGACGTTCACCTGACGTGAAGGTGAACGTCATCCTGATCAAGCTTTCTAGCAAAATGGGAATAATGGTCCTAGAGAAGCCACGGCAATCAAACGCAATGTCACCCTATGTCCTCACTGCATCCAATGTCAATGAAAAGGACAATACGTAGCATAAAGAGTGGTGAAGAGAGGGTTACCGACTTGGAACAGTCAGTAGGCAATAATCGATTGTATGTGTACACAACCTCGCTTTTATCCTGTCCAAATTGAAAAAAATGTGCAAATAAAAGTAAATCAAATGGAAATCCCTAACAATGAAGTCCACACCCAGAGAAATTAGCAAACTAGAAATTAGCAAACAATACACTTAAATCGTGTTTTAAAAATACATAAAAACATAATTAGAAAAAAACACTGGATGTATCCAGAATTGTACTGAACAACTACAGCAGTTGCAACCAAAGAGAAAAACAATCTAGGGCACGACCAAAAAAAATTAAGACGAAGATTCATGCATCTACCTCCTTTTGTCCGGGTTTCAGCAGGCGCAATCATAGAGTCCCAAGAGGTTGTCCAGTAATTGCACAAGGGAAAAGTGAAGCTTAGTGACTGACTGTAGGGGGGTCAATCACAACACATGAATTGCGTTGCAATACTAAAGGGTCGTATCCTTTTTTCTGACGAATTTCCTGATTAATTTTTAAAACAAGAGCTGTCGGAGAACAGCGCAGCTCGACTATTCGATTTTTCAGAGAATAATAATTTATATAGCCAGTATATACCATCAGAAAACAAGGCTAAAACAGTATGGGGTGAGGTTGGGTGGGGTGGGGGAGGGGCGGGGGGATGGCCGATATAAAATTATTGTTAGAATTTCAAACAAATTATAGAAACATTTGGAGCAGGGTCTGAAATTATTAAAAAAAAAAATTATCAGTTTTAATCCAAAATTGCTGTCATTTTAAAGAAATTTGAGGTCAAAAGGCTATTCGGGGAGGGAGGGGAGGGGAGGAGAATCTAGCAGTTTTTAATGTGGCTTCATTTCAGGGTTTTTTAATTGATATTTCATCTGTGTATCGGAATTTAATCTAAATTGTTTTATATGTAAATGATTGCGTTCAAATTAAAATTTTAATATCCAAATAATGAAAGATCAAATGGAAACAATTCCCCACCCCGTATCCTCAATGTGAACGATGTAAACAAAACAACACAGACAAATGTAAAAAAAACAAAAAACATTCGGGTGGTGATCATAGGATGGGGGGATGGGGAATGGTTAGGGGATGGGTGTGTTAGGGTGGGGCTGGGGCGCCTCATTGATACAGAAAAAAATATTGGGGTAGTGGAGATAATGGTGGAGTTGGGATGGGTATGGTTGGAGGGGGTGGGGGAGTTCGAAACAAATTGATAAATTTATAAAACAAAACTACATAGAGATGTAAAAAAATAAATGAAAAACACATGCGGGTGGTGGTGATGATGGGGTAGGGGAATGGTTGGGGATGGGGTGGGGTGGGGGTCGTGGGCGCAACACAGCTATAGATGTAGAATTGATAGACCAAAACAAAACAGAAATATGTAAAAACAAGAGGCCCAAGAGGGCCTGTGGACGCTCTACTGGCTAAAGATAAAGTTTATGCACAAGGGGCCATAACTCTTTCAAACATCGTTCAACCAGAACATGGTGATGATATAGGCAACTAGGCTTGGTACTGATTGTCCCTGACAAGTTTCATTGAAATCCAGCCAGAGGTTCAGGAGAACTAGTCTGTACAACGTTAGTGTATTAAACCTTTTAAGGGGCCATAACTCTGCCAAAATTCATTCAACCAGAACACGGCAATGATAGGTGCAACTAGGCTTGGTACTGATCATCCCCATCAAGATACGTTGAAATCCAGCAAGGAGTTCAGAACAGACTAATCTGGACGTTTCTCTATTAAAACATTTAAAGGGCCATAACTCTGACAAAAATCATTCAACCCGAATATGGCGATGATATGAACAACTAGGCTTGATACTGATCATCCTTGTTAAGTTTCGTTAAAATCCAGCCATGGGTTCAGGAAAACTAGCCCGGAAAATGTTTGTGTATCAAAAACCTTTAAAGGGCCATAACTCCACCAAAAATCTGTTAACCGGAATGCGACGATGATATGCACAACTAAGCTTGGTGCTGATCATCCCTGTAAAGTTTCGTTGAAATGTGGGGAGACGTTCAGGAGAATAGTCCAGACAAAGTTTGTGTATTAAAACCTTTAAAGGGCCATAACTCTGCCAAAAATCATTCAACCGGAACACGGCAAAGATTTGCACAACTAGACCTGGAACTGATCATCCCTAAAAAGTTTTGTTTAAATCCGGACAGGGGTTCAGGAAAACTAGTCAGGACAAAGTTTGTTTATTAAAACCTTTAAAGGGACATAACTCCGCCAAAATCATTCAACTGGAACAAACACAGTGACGATATGTACAACTAGGCTTGGTACTGATCATCCCTGAAAATTTCAATGAAATTTGGCCAAATGAAGGCCCTTTCTTCTTAATGAGGCCAATATATAGCATATTTCAGAAAATGAAATCAAGGGCCATAACTCCGGTGTAAATTGTCCAATCTGGCTGGTTTTCAAACTTGTCGGAGCTTTCATTGATAGTAACAATCTGGTAAAGTTTGATAAAGATCTGACGAAAAATGAAGGTCCTATCTTCTCAACGAGGCAAAATATAGCCTTTTTTAACTAAATCAAGGGCCATAACTCCACTGTTACTAGTCCGATCTGACTGGTTTTCGAACATATCCGAGCTTTCATTGATATTAACAAGATGGTAAAGTTTGGTAAAGATCGGATGAACAATGAAGCCCCTATCGTCTTAACGAGGCAAAATATAGCATTTTGAACTAAATCAAGGGCCATAACTCTGCTGTTACTAGTCCAATATGAATGGTTTACAAACTAGTCCGAGCTTTTATTGATATTAACAATCGGATAAAATTTGGTAAATATCGGATGAACAATGAAGCCCCTATCGTCTTAACGAGGCAAAATATAGCAGTTTTAATTAAATCAAGGGTCATAACTCCGCGCTGTTACTGGTCCGATATGGCTGGTTTTCGAACTTGTTCGAGCTTTCAATGGCATTAACAATGTGGTAAAGTTTGGTAAAGGTAGGATGAAAAATGAAGGCCCTATTGTCTTAACGAGGCAAAATATAGCATTTTGAACTAAATCAAGAGCCATAACTCCGCCGATACTGGTCCGATCTGGCTGGTTTTCGAACATGTCCGAGCTTTAATTGATAGTAACAATCTGGTAAAGTTTGGTAAAGATCGAGTGAAAGATGAAGGCCCTATCGCTTAACGAGGCAACATTGAGCATTTTTAACTAAATCATGGGCCATAACTCCGCCGATACTGGTCCAATCTGGCTGGTTTTCGAACTTGTCCGGGCTTTCATTGATATTAACAATCTGATAAAGTTTGGTAAAGATCGGATGAACAATGAAGCCCCTATCGTCTTAACGAGGCAAAATATAGCATCTTTAACTAAATCAAGGGCAATAACTCTGCTGTTAAGAGTCCGATCTAGCTGGTTTTCGAACTTGTCCGAGCTTTTATTGATATTAACAATCTGTGCAAGTTTGGTAAAGATCAAATAATAAATGAAGGTGCTAGAGTGTTCACAAGGCTTAATATGGCATTTTTCAGCAAAACAAGGACCATAACTCCATTGAAATTATTTCGATCTTGCCGGTTTTCGAACTTGTTTGAGCTTTCATTGATATAAAGACACTGGCAAAGTTAAGTAAAGATCCGATTAATATTGAAGGCCCTAGAGTGTTCACAAGGCGGAAAATAGCATTTTTCAGAAAAAACAAGGGCCATAACTCCAGTGTTACTGATCCGATTTAGCTGATTTTCGAACTTGTTCGACCTTTCATTGATATTAACAATCTGTGCAAGTTTGGTAAAGATCAAAAAATAAATGAAGGTGCTAGAGTGTTCACAAGGCAGAAAATGGCATTTTTCAGAAAAAACAAGGGCCATAACTCTAGTGTTACTGAACCAATTCAGCTGATTTTAGAACTTGTCCAAGCTATAATCAGTATTAACAATATGTGCCAGTTTGGTAACGATCAAATAATAAATGAAGGTGCTAGAGCGTTCACAAGGCAGAAGCATTTTTCAGAAAAAACAAGGGCCACAACTCCGGTGTTATTGATCTGATTTGGCTGGTTTTCGAACTTGTTCAAGCTTTCATTGATATTAACAATCTGTGCAAGTTTGGTAAAGATCAAATAATAAATGAAGGTGCTAGAGTGCTCACAAGGCTTAATATGGCATTTTTCAGCAAAACAAGGGCCATAACTCCGGTGAAATTATTCCAATCTGGCTGGTTTTCGAACTTGTCCGAGCTTTCATTGATATTAACAACCTGTTAAAGTTTGGTAAAGATCGGATGAAAAATAAAGGCCCGAGAGTTGTCACAAGACAAAAGTTAACAACGGACGACGGACAGACGACGGACGACGGACGGACGACGGACAACTCGCCATCCCATAAGCTCTGCTGGCCTTCGGCCAGTAGAGCTAAAAACAGTTTTTAGGTGTGGGTTGGAGAGTGGGATGTGGTGGGGGTAAAGATCGGAAGGAAAAGGGGGTGAAAAATAAACAAATCGTCTTCCGAGTGGTGGGGTGGGGCATAAGATAGCTATATGTTTAAGAATTGACTAAAACAACACAGAAATATGTAAACAATATACATGTATAAAAAATCGGGGTTCGAGCGGAGGTGTGGAGCGGGAGTGCAGGGTGAGTGGCGTGTGGGGGTAGTCAACGTTAGTATATGTGTTATGAATTGACCAAAACAACACAGAAATATGTAAAAAAAAAATAGAGTTTCGAGTGAGGGGTCAGGGGATGGGGGTCAACATAGCTATATGTGTATGAATTTACCAAATAAAAAAATATGTAAAAATATCTATAAATAAAAAAAGAAGAGAATCGGGCGGTAGGGGGTTCGGGTGGGGGTGGGGGTGGGGATGGGTGTGGGTTGAGGAGGGAGCCCATGCCCAATATGGGTGAAGTATGAATAAGGTGCATAATGCTATAAGAAATCCAAAACCAAAATTATAGATATAGATTTTATGGGACATCACAATTTGGGTTCCATGGGAGCCCAGAAATTGTAAAAGACAAAATTACTTAGGCAACCCTTTACAACATACTATAAGGAACCAATTTCCAAATTTAGTTCAGCTAGGACAAGAAATGTAAGAGATACAGACCTGCAAACACAGCTTACTCGCAAAATTTGATGTGAAATGAGAAACAGGAGGAAAATGTAAAATATACAAATGTGAAATCAGAATTTGGGTTCCATGGGAGCTCAAGGTATACAGGAACCAAACTTACTTACTCAACACTTAAGATAATGCTATAAGGAAACTCATGGCCAAATTTGGTTGTACTTGGATGAGAAATGTAAGAGAAATAGACTTGTAAACACAGCTTACACGCAAACCTTGATGTAGGACGCCGACGCCGGGATGATTACATGAGCTCTCTTATTCTTCGAATAGTTGAGCTAATAAAGGTTGTGACATTCCTAGACGCAGAAATGTTTTAAGGTTGGTGTTCTAATTCTCCAGTAGGTTTTCGTTGCGGCGATAACATTTTGAGAAACTCAGTTTGTGATAACGAAAACCTTGCTGAAGAGGTTTACCTGTAATAACTTGAATTCGATCATTGAAGTCCTTAACAGCATTACAAGCTCTATCAAAACGAATGAGCTGGGAGATATACACCTCGTATGGTGTAGCACGAGGTACAGCCCCATCAAAATGTGGATAGTTTACGATTTCAAAGTTAAGTCATCTCTCTTATCATAGATTTTAGTATGTATGAAACCATTAGAAATCAAGAGATGAAGGTTGAGGAATGCTGCTGTAATATCCGAACTGTTGAGATTATTCAACGTGAGCTCTGGTGAGCTCTGGTGAATAAATGAGTGACCATTTGAGCAAAGGAAGGATTAGCAATATTTACTATGTCATCTAGATACCGAGATGTATTATTAAACGCATGAATAATGTCACTCTGGTTAGCAGGTCACAAACTCACCATAACATCTCTTTCATCGCAGTACACAAATCTGCGACAAGTGGTGCACAGTTAGTATCCATAGGAATACCAACAACCTGATGGTAATCTGTTTTACCGTATCTCATGAATACGCTATCGAGAAGAAAAGATAACGCTCTACAAATATCAGCGCAAGTCCACAAATTATAATTATCATTAGGCGTGTTTGTAAAGAAAGCCCTGACATTATTACAAGCAAGAAAAGAAGTTGTTCTTTCTCTAGCGAAAGTCGTCTGTGTAAGCTGAATCAATTTATCTTTGATCAGGTTATGTGGTAGAGTGGTGTATAGTGTGGAAAAGTTGTAGGTGCTTGGAGTAGTGGCATAAAAATGCTTACACCGTAGTGTATCAAGGACTTCTCCGGAGTTTTTAATAAAAGAAAACAAATTGATTCCTGAGTTTTCAAAAACCTTTCCGCAATATTTTACTTAATAATGTATGTACTTTAATCGCGGAAAGGCATGAAGTCAACAGGTTTGATACATTATTATTGGTACAAGGATTTGAACTTGCGATAAAACGTGCTTTGTGTTGATTTTTATGGAGTTTAGGAATCCAGTTCATGGTAGGGGGCTTATTCTACTTCCTATTTACAGAAACCTTCATAGTCTCCAAAAAGGTCACATGCTGGGAAACAATGTTTTCCTCCAGCAATGGTGTGGTTAGATAAGCAGAAGCGCTTCAAGGTCATGTCCAAGTTTGTAATAATTAATGAAATATTTGTTTGACGTCACTTAACACCGAAAACGGGTTTTTAATAGCTCGTATGGTCTAAATGGAGTTCCGTCCACTAGGGCGTGACGGAGCGACGGAAAGACAGCTACGAAAACAATATATCTGATTATTTTCAAAAATGCGGATAAAATAAATAGAAAATAAATAGAAGATATTTGTTGTTTTGGAGTGAATAACAGATTTTATTTCATCGAGAAGTGTGAAAACTTTATATTTTCACAAGTGCTTTAGAAGGAGTGAAAATATGCGAGTTTCCTCACAGCTACGAAAACAATATATCCGATTATTTTCAAAAATGCGGATAAAATAAATAGAGGATATTTGTTGTTTTGGCGTGAAAACTTTATATTTTCACGAATGCGAAGCATGAGTGAAAATATGGAAGTTTGACCACTTCTCGATGAAATAAAATCTGTTATTCACGACAAAACAACACATTTTATTTTTATTTTATGCTTTATAATCAAAGTGTACTGTACTGCTGTATGCAGAAAAAATAAATTAAAAATATTGACGACGCCTTTGGCTTAGTATAAATGGCTGAATTTTAATTCCCCATAACTTCTAAACTACTTAACTGATTTCAATAATCTACGACTCATTTTCTTAGTTAAGTTATGTCCAATTCAATGATATAACTTGTATAGCAACTTTCGGAACTGACCAACTGACATTTTTCACTGTAAATGACAACAATTATGAACTACTTGACCAGTTTTAAAAACTATACGTCGTTTTCTTAGTTAGACCATCTACAGTCGAATGATATATATTAAACAGTTATTTTCTAAACAAATAAAAAACATGTTTCTGATATTGAAAAAAAAAAGTAATTCCGGCAGTGAAAAAAATAAAACTATAAATAAAAATAAAATCGTCACATTAATCACAAATAAAGCGCAGTCATCACATTAATCACAAATAAAGTGCAGTCATCACATTCATCGCAAATAAAGCGCAATCATTACATTAATCACAAATAAAGCGCAATCATCACATTAATCACAAATAAAGCGCAATCATCACATTAATCACAAATAAAGAGCAATCATCACATTAATCGCAAATAAAGCGCAATCATCACATTAATCACAAATAAAGCGCAATCATCACATTAATCACAAATAAAGTGCAGTCATCACATTAATCACAAATAAAGCGCAAAATCATCACATTAATCACAAATAAAGCCGATCATCACATTAATCACAAATAAAGCGCAATCATCACATTAATCACAAATAAAGCGCAATCATTACATTAATTACAAATAAAGCGCAATCGTCACATTAATCACAAATAAAGCGCAAAATCATCACATTAATCACAAATAAAGCGCAGTCATCACATTAATCACAAATAAAGCGCAATCATCACATTAATCACAAATAAAGCGCAATCATCACATTAATCACAAATAAAGTGCAATCATCACATTAATCACAAATAAAGCGCAATCGTCACATTAATCACAAATAAAGCGCAAAATCATCACATTAATCACAAATAAAGCGCAATCATCACATTAATCACAAATAAAGCTCAATCTTCACATTAATCACAAATAAAGCGCAAAATCATCACATTAATCACAAATAAAGCGCAGTCATCACATTAATCACAAACAAAGCACAATCATCACATTAATCACAAATAAAGTGCTGTCATCACATTAATCGCAAATAAAGCGCAATCGTCACATTAATCACAAATAAAGCGCAGTCATCACATTAATTACAAATAAAGCGCAATCATCACATTAATCACAAATAAAGTGCAGTCATCACATTAATCGCAAATAAAGTGCAATCATCACATTAATCACATATAAAGCGCAATCATCACATTAATCACAAATAAAGAGCAATCATCACATTAATCGCAAATAAAGCGCAATCATCACATTAATCGCAAATAAAGCGCAATCATCACATTAATCGCAAATAAAGCGCAAAATCATCACATTAATCACAAATAAAGCGCAATCATCACATTAATCACAAATAAAGCGCAATCATTACATTAATCACATATAAAGCGCAATCGTCACATTAATCACAAATAAAGCGCAATCATCACATTAATCACAAATAAAGCGCAATCATCACATTAATCACAAATAAAGCGCAATCAATGCGAGATTAAAAATGGCGAGAATACACACTAATGTTCTAGATTCAGATAGCGACATAAATATGCCATTACCAGGAAGTTGATATTATTCTTAATAGTGTTTCTCAGAAAAATCGATGGAGCGTTTCCGTGGACGTGCTGGAATGGACGCTGGGCTTGAAACCTTCTCGCCTCTCACAGCTGCGGGTTCGAATCCTACTGGGAACGCGTTTTGCTAGAAACTGGGACAATACGCCGCTGGCCATGGAATGGTGTGAAAATACCGCATTGAAGGTTCCATATGCAAACCATCTTCGGGATGGCTCAAATCGATGTACTATTGGCTTTTAAATATTGAGTGCTGCTCAACACGCAGCTAGAGGGCGTGAACGGTAGGAAGCACTTTTCACTACCGTTCATGAACAGTCTCAATCAAACCGAGACTGCAATATATTTTTGTATTTATCGTGTTCGACGATTTCAAAATTTCTCCTTTCATACCTTTATGTAAGTAAGACAGTGTCGATTCTTACGGATGGAATGAGTTATAAAGTGATGGTTTTATCCAGGAAAAAGTGGGTGGTCTGCTTTCTACACGAAAAAATAGCGTCTCCGTGGCCGAATGGTTAACGACTTTGCGTTGTAAACCTTCACCTCTCACCGCTGTGGGTTCGAATCCCTCTGGGAGCTCGACTTGTAAGTGAGGAAGTGTCGATTCTTACGGATGGCGGGAGGTGTACAGTACTGGTTCTACCCAGGAAAAGTGGGTTGTCTGCCTCCACCACAAAATATCGACCGTCATATAGCTATAACCTTACATGTGTTGAAAATGACGTAAAAAAACCATACAAACAAACAAACAAATCTACACGAAAAAATGGACCGGCATTTATCACCACGAAGAACATAGCAAAGTAGGTCAATTAATAAAAAGCTTTAATAAATTACCATAAAAATGCAAAAGAAAGACTGACACACTTAATAGCAATAGCCTATATAATGACAACTTATTACAATGTAACTGATAGAACACTTTATATTCCACACATTAGTATAATAAGAGAATGATTTTAGTTTTCTCACTTTCAGATGAATACTAACGGATATTCACGATAGGCCTAAACCAACACGAAAACTATCGGCTATTACCTACACACCAAAATAAATACTAAAAGGAAAAAGAAACGCAACACGGGAATTTCCGCTATATATTGCATATACTGCACACTCGACTGTCCTCCTTGAATGCTACTTTCCCTGTCCGATCTTTTTATATTTCTTAAAACCATATATATTCCAAGGAAATCCAAAGACGTTTTGTAAAAAAAAAAAAATTGCAGTTAGTTAGAGAAAGGACACAACTGTGATGTTGTAGACGGTTTAATAACAGTATACATGTTGTAACAAGAAATTCATAAATGTTGAAGTTCCTCTTTGAAAAATTGAGCCAGTTCAGTACTGTATTTAACTTAAAGAGTTTGCAAAATTTTGCAACCTAAGTTTGCGACAAACGCGTACTCTGTCAATAATGAAACCTTGCAGGAATACTATTTATGTGTTACGTGCTGTTTTAGTCTTTTTTCCGAAAGGAAAGATCTTACGCAGTCATGAACCATTCGATTAACAGCAGTCTATTTTACATACAATATATAGAGGAATTTCCCGTGTCGTGTTTCTTTTTCCTTTCAGTATATGTATATATATATGTTCTTTTTATTTTACAACCTGTGAAAGTATAAGGTTATGTCATACTTGCTGCAGCGGAAAAAAATCACAATAAGGTTTTATTCCATTTAAATTATAAGAATCTGTCATGGGTATCCGGTGGAGATCGGGAATTCCAACACGAGGTATAATTGTTTTACTCGGAACCGAGACTGAACCGAGACTCTGCCAAGGTTCCGCTTAAAACAGTTATACCGAGGGTTTTTCCGTATCTTCACCTGATACCCATGATTTATTCTTTTTCTTGCATATCATTTATATTCTGCGGCCACAAAAAGAACGACCGTCATATATATAACCTTGCAGGTGTTGAAAATGACGTAAAACACCATACAAACAAACAAACAAACAAAGTGGAAAAGGCGTTGAACCTAAGGAGCTGGAGCCCTGGTGATGGCATGTCTAATGGGACTATTCCCCCATCTTACTTCCCTCTGCGGTCGCTGTTCAAATCAATAAAGCCCTAGTTCATATTATATTTGCGTCGACAATCCAAATGGCCTTTAAAATACATTTAAAATCATAGTTCGCATTCTAGATTAATTTTGTCCATTTAAAAAAATGTGCTGGGTGGGGGTCGGGGGCGGGGGCGGATGGGTCGAAAGAATTATAGCCAATGATACTTTTTTTAAAGGGCTCTTCGACCAAAATAAATCAATAAAAACACACGTCCTTTCGAAGATTTAAAAAATTGTCCGCGTACACTTCACCCTGTGATTATAATAAGTACAAGCATTGTGACGTCACAATTCTGTGTTGGAATGTGGTCTTCGGGGAAACACGGTATTGATTTTTTTGCAATATTTTCAATAACAATCGAATTTAAAATATATCATGTTAGCATAAATATTTTGTCTCTTATCGACTGTCTGTTCACTACAATATATCAGGTAATTTCAGAATGTATCACACACAGAGCTGACCGATGTATTGCATGCCGTATTCCATGCCGTGTAACAAAACTACACAAAAACAACGTTCGAAACGCTTGCGTAAAACAGTGACCAAACGTTTTTTTGGGTAGAAAAAAGTACTTTTTTCAAATTCGCTTGAAAATTCACATACTGCCAGAGGAAGGATTAAACTCATCGTTCATGTTCTTGTCTTTTTTCTCGCTGTTAAAATGTTCATACAAATCGAGATACAAAATAAAAAAATTGAAGTCGATCGATAAACAGCTGACATTTTGCTCTTTCGCATGATTGTTGACTGAAATAATTTTCACAATAACACAACATAGACCTAAATTTATTTTTAAAAGTAGGCCATGAAAATGATGGTTATTTTATAAGGAAATGGCTTGTATAAATTATGTTTTAATTGTAGTGATAAAAATATGATTCTGAAAGTTTTTTGTACGAAGCACACGGTTGAAGAGAGTCTCACTTTTCTGTGTGTAATTTTATGAACGGTCATGAAACGTTTTTCTGGGTAGAAAAAAGTACTTTTTCCAAATTTTGATGAAATTTTACAGGCCTGTAGAGGAAGACTTTTTCTTGACTTTAATGCTTTCGTCTTTTTTCTCGCTATAAGAACAAACTGTAATTATCAATTTGATTAAAAGCTAAAATTTCACATAAATTTTCGAAACGATCGGTAATTTGTAAAAGCCTAGAAATCATATTTTTAATAAAAAAGAATCGACAAAACACGTAAAAACTTAAAATTCATTCTGTAACAAACGAATTGATGCATTTGTTTATGTGTGTCATCATTGTACATTGTCAGTTGAATACAGTTTACATCACTTGTGTCATTTTGACCGCCACCCTAAAATCTGCTCAAAACGCAGTTTGTTTACGTTTTTTGCGCGTGACGTTTTTAAGTAAATATCCCTCCGCGGCGGCTTGGCGCTCCTAGTGTAAAGCATATATATTTATCTAATTAGATAATTATCGCCCAAAATTAAAATCTTATAAAATAACTGATCGATACCGAGACCTAATTATGACGTTACGTAGTTGACGGTCCATCCTTGGGAGATGGACCTGAGTGGCAAAACTACCCGAAAGAGCACTTTTATCCTCTCTCTTCTCCTGAACTCACTCACTTCTCTTATAACAGTACAATAAACAAATGATATGAAACTTAAGCCTTTAAAAATAGATCTATATCATTTACCAAACATTAAATATACATACAACATTCGTGAAGATATCCTTTCTGTTAATGTAAACACATGATCCGACATGCTCCGGTCGTTCTTCGAAGGTGCCACTAGATAGTAGCTCACACATTCTCAGATGTCGCAAGTAGTTAACTGCACGGCATTTCTTTCTGACATCGCACTGAAAGGAACAATCTCTTATCGATGCATCATTCGAAGTCAAAAACTTAGACTCCGCTGACGAACAATTCCAATCTGTGATGCTGAACTCCTTCTTTTTAGGTTTATCAAAAATAAAATCGCCCAGCACAGCCCTCTGGATCACACAGCATAAGAACAGAATTCCCACAGCACTTACTGTTTTGATCATCATTTTGTAAATAACAAAGACAGTGTCGTATAAATCGAAGTTACCACACACGTGTTCACCATTCACATGTAACAGCGTTTGTTGACAACTGTTTCAGGTTATAATAGCGTAAATGAGTCTCCATTGCCCTTCCATAGTAAAGTTAGAATGTTGACAACCTGTTAAAAACTCAAACCTCGTTAGAATTCTGGGAAACTTATTTTATCATGCAAATAAACATGTCTGCTATTAAACATCAACAAGGAAATAGGGGCTTTAATACCTTCTAAGAAACATTTCTTCAGTTGTATACTAACACCGGGTCAAAGGTCAACACTATTTTTACCCCTTGCAATTTCATACCCTGTCTACTTTCACTTCTCAAATCTATATAAAAAACTGTCAAAAACATGATGAGCTGCATTTTCAAATATCAACAACATGTCCAGAATACAGTTATAGCCAAAACATAACAGGAACCAGCACTAAAAAAAAAATTTAAAGAAAAAAAGATTAGCACTCTTTAATACAGAACTACTTTCGACTGCACCAGGCGAGCACATCCAGTTGATTTAGTGTAATTAGACCTTCACTTGTGCGAAATATACTCAGTTACTATTTTTTGCAGTTAAAACCCATCTTAAATTATGTTTTACATTTATATTTTTTAATTCCAGGTAATAAAAAAACATCTCAGATATGGCCAAAAACTGTCCTATAGAAACCGCAACACACAAACGTTATGACGCCGTAGGTCGCACTTTTCAAGTTATGCTTTTAGTCATTACAGTATTTCCTCCTGACAGTTAAAATGTCTCATTAAAATTTCTCTTTTCGTACTTGTTTCATTAATTATTTAAAGGCGATCTGGAAGATAATGAAACGGATCTCTATAAGCCGTTTTATTTCGTTCCAATCCATTTCTTATTGCATGTAATATGTGTATAGTTTGGAATAAAATATGTTTAAACCTATCCAACTGTTTTTTAGTAAAATATATGACAAGAGAGATGGTTTTAATTTTGTTATTGTTAATTATTCCCACATAGATGGGTATGTTCCCCGATCTACTTTGTATGGTGTTTATGTTTCTCAACTTATTCGTTTTTCTAGAGCTTGAAGTCGAGTTGAGAACTTTAATATTCCTAACCTGTGTATAACTAAGAAGCTACTCCATCAGCGCTACCGTTACAATAAACTTCGAAAAACATTTGCAAAATTTTATTATCGTAACCCTTTCTATTTTAAAATATAAAAGAAATTAGCACTAGCCCGAAGGTAAAAAACTAGTAAATATTAATTTGGGCTAGTAAAAATCTAGAAATGTTCAATAGTCGGGCTTATGAAAATTGTAATAGTCCAAATGATTATATAATAATTCGGGCTAATGAACACAAATCATAATTTCTTTGACTGCAATAAACTTCAAAAAACATCATTTGCCAAATTGTATTATCGTAACCCTGATCTACTTTTAAAATATAAAACTGATTTAAGAACTCTTACTACGACAAGGACTATCACAACCCGACTTCTATGGTGATGCGATTTACAAACTTCATAATTAAGATCCTTTGTCATAATCACTTTCATACAATCCTTATTGAACTCGTTAAAAAGTTTCTCAAAAGAGGTTATGACCCTATCATTTTGCAACGTACTGCATGTTTAGTGGTGGACCCATTTACAGTTCGCCACTTTCCTCTTTTGATTGTACGATGACAGGACAGAGTCGGATGCTTGTCTTTAATGTTGTCTTATCGTACCCTTAATATTTTGTTATCTTGTTGCTCTGGCTTCTGACAAGTCATTGAGTACTTGCTTTGTGTCTTTTTGGGCTTTTGTTTTTTATATTTATATATACATGATCATTTATGTGTTATACTTATATTACCTATTACTGCTGCCTTGTTAGAGAATATAACCTGGTGGTGATATCTTTATTACACTGTCCCGTTTTACTGGGATGACAATAAGGTAAGAGTGAGGTTTGGTGCACCCTAGAACCTGGTTTAAACCCCGCAGCGGCCTTTTTTGCCACTGCCCGTTCCAAGGTCGTAGCCCTCTTGTCAACCCTTTTATGTTTGTGATGTCATATTTTGCCTTTTATTTATCTTTATAAAAGAAGTTTTTATCACATAACAGTGCAATAAAGCTATGACTTATTTCTCGCAATACACAATTTGAATACGTGATATCTCAAAATGGTATTAAAAAGTAAAACGACACCCCATACTTTTATCGATATAAACAGTCTGAACAAGATTGATAAAATGAAGAAGCTACATATTAACAAAGCAAGATATAGCATTTTTCAATAAAACTTGTTCGAGCTTTCATCGATATTAACATTCTGACCACCTTTCGTTATGATCGGATTCAAAATGAAAGTGCTCGAGTGTGGACAAGGCAAAATATCGCATTTTTCATTAAATCTAGTCCCAAATCTTTACTATCCAATATTGATAGTTTTTTCAACTCATCGGACCTTTCATCAATTTTAAGACTCTGGCCAAGTTTGGTAAAAAAAAAATGGATGCAAACTGAAGATGTTAGTGTTGACAAGGCGAAATATAGCATTTTTCATAATCAAAAGTCAGAACTCTGATATGTTTAATATCCGATATTTATTTGGTGGTTGCTCGTCCGAGCAATATCTATATTAAGATGCAAGATGAATGTTCTAGAGTTGACAATAAAAAATTAAACGGACGACGGACGGACGGACAACGGGCCTTGGCAGTAGAGCTAAAAATTGCTGCTAAAATGCAAAATTGAGCATTAGATGGTGGTGCACATATCGAGGAATAAACTGCCAATTAAATATAATAATTATATAGTTTCGCGTTTACCCTCGCTATGGACGATAAAATTACTGTGCATTTCAGACGTCGAATATGAATCGAGTTTTATTTTTAATATTTTCTATGCTTTCATACCTGATATGACTGAATAGAATGAAAAACGGATGCTCGCTTTTATGAACAAAATTGAATTGAATTGGAGTTTTAAGGCGCACCAACACATGAAAGGTTATATGGCGCCTAACAGGAATGAACATACCAGGCTCATCCTCCATGTACATCGAGATAAAATATGGAGAACGGGCCTAGAACCTTCTCATCCTGAACTGCAGGGTTGCTGCAAATTCTATTGTAGACACTCCATTTACGCTTGAGCCACGTTATAGTTTTTCTGCCACTGCTCTAGTGACATGAGCGAGATGACACCGGAAACAATGCAGGGGTCATGATGAAAGACCATTAATGAGCATGAACCAAAATATCATAAAATGAAAATGAATTTTGGGGGGTTCTACCCCTCTGCCTTTCCGTCCAACGGGATCTGTAGTGGCCCTATTCTGGTTACGGGGCCCCCTGGAACCACACGGGGCGGCTTTAGTTACGAACAAAAAACAGATAACAAACTGCACATATATAATGATCCATACTGAGTTCAAAGTGTCGGTGCACTCAATGATTTGATGGCTACACTTCGTTAGATGTATTAGCAGAACACCAATGCTCCAATAGATGTCGGTTGCAAAGTGTGCTCCCGGGAATTGTTGAATTTATTGACTTTTTACCTATTGACCCAAAAAGCAATAAGGCAGATATATAAATTGCAAATAATATGTGGCGCTATTCTCTTTTAAATGAGTAGGAAACAAGTTTGCATAAAAATATAGTTTACAGTCTAGCCAAGAATAACTACATACAAATTATTATAAAATCAATCCATAATGCCGTTTTCTTTTAATGAGAATATCACTTTTTATGAGCTAGGTTAGGTTACAGGTTGAAGTTTTATAAAATAAAAGCCCGAGTTATTAGATAGTCCTTGGTGTGTTAAGTTTTGTAAACAAAGGTAAATATTTTTCAAGTTATGGCCAAGTTCAGGTTGCCGGTTAAAGTGTGATGACTGGTGGACGACGGACCACGTAATCTCCAAGTGTCTGCCATGTTAAGCTGGTGACACAAAAAGTAGGCAAAAGGTAATGGCCAAGTTCAGGTCGCAGGTTAAAGTGTGATGGACCGTGAACGACATACAGCACCAAATCAAAGACTGTGTACTTTATGTCAGTCCGGATTAATTGAAGACGAGACTCATTTTCTAGTGAAGTGTCCTTTATACAACAACATACGAACTGTGATATTCGGTGAAATTATTTCAAATGGAATATATGAAAACATGACAGACTCTAATAGACTGATTTTCCTGATTCATAACCACACAAGAAAAGTTGTAAAATTTCTTGTTAAAGCTTATCTTTTTAGAAGAAGTGTGTTATATAACTCGTAACTGTAAACATGTGGTGCAATTATTGAACTAAACTGACACTATTTATCGCAATATATATAATATTTATGAATGAACCCTTTGTAACTTTAATTGTATTGTAAATTGTACATTGTGAGCTCATAACAGTATTTTCTATTATGTTTAAAAATGTTGACTACTTGTAAACTATAATTATAAGGTGACTTATAGGTCCGTTGGGCCGGGTGTTTCTCTATGCATTTGTATTAAATGTTTGTTATTTGCGTATACACATGTCACTATAATAAAATATTTACTTACTTACTTACTTACAACGAATAAAGCGATTCCTAAAAATGCAGATCAGTCAGTCTGGTCAATCTTACATAGAGACCTGGGCCCCGTTTTATGAAACAACTTACGACCATTTTGATCGTAAATCAATTTCTTAAATGCTTCACTATATATCACTTATCAAATAAACGTGATTTCATTTAATTTTCTTATACATGTGATATTTCTGCACTACGTGTACATGTAATTTTCTACGTTGAATGCTAAGGTGCAAAAAGTGAAAGATTTTAAAATTTGAGACTTATAGTAGGATTTTTAATAAAACAGGGCCCTGCTTAACAACATTTAGATATACCACCAGTAATCTACCAAAAAAGCATCATACCAACATACCTTTCATTGTGATATTGATAAACAAAGCTCACACACTACTTATATATTGTATTACAAACTATTATTTCACAATAGTATGATACAAGGTGTAACCTTTAATATAAACAATATTTAATACCAAAATATGCGATTTAATAAACAAGATATTGAGCTGTCAGGCTCAGCACTGCTTGCCTGCTAATCTAAGCTGGTCGTGTGGCAAATATGCTCAGGTTCAGCACTACTTGCCTATTTTTAAGCCGGTAGCATACAAATATGTTTGCAAACTTTGCAGTGTAAAGATCAGGTGGACCTTCCTTTTGTTTGAAAAGGTATATAACAATCCCTATGTGAATGTGGGGCTTTGGTTTATAGTTTTATCCAAAATACTGTATAGCATTTTAATACACAGTGGTTTTAATACACAGTGGTCATATTAAGAAGGGGCCTATAGTCTCAACTAAAATACCATTTTGCATTTTAATACATCCCTGTTAATTATTTTATTGATAACCCTCAGTTTTGCCAGACATACAGTTCGGCGTTTAATGCATATTGGTGGTGTGTGAACAGTGGTCAAACTGCCAAGGGTAGGGTGGGTGGTCATATCTTATCTAAAACACTGTTTGGCATTTGAATAAGTCTCAGCAATCGGTTATCAGAAATACAGTTTAGCGTTTTAATATAGATATACCTGTCTGAAGTGGTGAAACTGAAAATGGGGCATTGGTCTCATTTAAAATACTGCTTGGCATTTTAATATGTCTCCTTTATCAGTCATACTGAGACGGAGGCCTCCATTAATAGTCTTTTCAGAAATACATTCATAATGGTCAGCACAACATAACACACATATTGAGAAGGAACATAATACACATATTGAGAAGGAACATAATACACATATTGAGAAGGAACATAACACACATATTGAGAAGGAGGCGGTTGTTTTACAGTCTCATCTAATATACTGTTTGGCATTTCAATAAGCCCGGCTATCAGTTATCAGAAATACAGTTTAGTGTTTTAATATGTATCGGTTTGCAGTGGTCACACTGAAATAGGGGCATTGTTTATAGTCCAATATAATGTTTAACATGTTAATATCCCTAATTTTATTTTATTTTAAAAGGAATTGCATAGATAATAATAAAATCCGGAAGACAAACAAGTATTAAAACAAATGGGATTTGTCTGATTTAACACGTTAATGTTAAAGCTTTATATAATGTATGTGTCACATATCATTTATATATATTCCATATATGTGGCTATACCATGTGACTTTTAACTGTGTACACGCCTAACTAAAGCCTCGATTGAAGTAGATTTATTTATTTGTCTTTGTGAATAAACAATGGATTCTAATCCAATAAAGTGCACACACATCTACTAAGCAAGCCATTTCCTCCACCTCTAATGATCAAATGATTATTCCTGCATTTTCTGATACTACCCCATCCAACTTTCCAAACTGACAGAAACAACCAGGTCGAAACAACCAGGTCGCTTCAGTTTGGGAAGTTTGATTAGAGTAATCTCACAAAGGTGCAGGACTAATCACTTTGTCATAGGTACAACAGAAAAGGGCCTACCTGTCGTATATGTTATATTCGTATATTGTATATATGTTTTGAATGACAATGTACTAAATAAAATATCTGTTCTGTTCTGTTCCTGTCTGAATTGAGCCACCCTGGTTTATACATGTACCTCATGAATATTTTAGATTTACACAATTTTTTTCAATTATATATATATTTTTTTTTTAATTTAATATTTATTTCATCAATGTGTTGCATAATACAAATCATAACTATAAACATAATTGCAAACATACATGTGTCTTATAATTTATAAAGATATATGTTTTTAAAATATATGTTTTAATATGATTGCCATCTTATGTATATTGGCAGAAAAAAATATAGCAGTGCATTTAATGTGACACATTTAACTAGTACAAATTTAATTATATCCCGGTGATTTTCATTGTATGAAATAGTTCATTAAAGATGAACATCAGCAGGTTGATACTAAAAGGAGAAAGAATATGAGAGAGATATAGAGATCTGAAGCTTTTCCAATTTGTGTCATTTTAAATATTCTGTTGGAGAAAGACTCTCCATTGTTAAACATGTTGTTCTAATTTATTCTGTTTAAGCACTAGTTCTTGTTTGATTACTATGTGTTTATACAGATATTAATGTAAAATTAGGATCTGTGTTTTGACATATGTTGACGATTATAAAATATTTTACTTATAAAATGATATAGTTTAGTTTCTAAAGTTCAACTTATTTTTATCAATTTATTTTATCTATCATTTTGTATTTGCCATCCCATTTTTTTTCTGCATAGCAGATTCTTTTCAATACATAATCAGTCACCACATGCAAGTGCACCAGTCCAGTTAATGTTTCGCTTATAATGGTTCCTTAGCAACTGTAAACACTAATATTTTACATGTAGTTATATCTACCATGGTAAACACTAATATTTTACCTGTAGTTGTATCTAGTACTGTAAACACTCATATTTTACCTGTAGTTATATCTTCTACTGTAAATGCACATATATTACCTGTAGTTATATCTACTATTGTCAACATTCATATTTTACCTGTAGTTATATCTACTACAGTAAACACTATATTTTACCTGTAGTTATATCTACTACTGTGAACACTCATATTTTACCTGTGGTTATCACTAGTGCCAACACTCATATTTTACCTGTGGTTATCACTAGTGCCAACACTCATATTTTACCTGTAGTTATATCTACCTTAAACACTCATATTTTACCTGTAGTTTATCTTGAACTGTAAACACTTGTATTTACCTGTAGTTATATCTTCTTTAAACACTCACATTTTACCTGTAGTTATACCTACTACTGTAAACACTCATATTTACCTGTAGTTATATCTACTACTGTAAACACTCATATTTACCTGTAGTTATATCTACTACTGTAAACACTCATATTTTACCTGTAGTTTATCCCGAACTGTAAACACTCATATTTACCTGTAGTTATATCTATTACTGTAAACACTCATATTTTACCTGTAGTTATATCTTCTTTAAACACTCATATTTTACCTGTAGTTATATCTACTACTGTAAACACCCATATTTTACCTGTAGTTATATCTACTTTAAACACTCATATTTTACCTGTAGTTTATCTCAAACTGTAAACACTCATATTTACCTGTAGTTATATCTACTACTGTAAACACCCATATTTTACCTGTAGTTATATCTTCTTTAAACACTCATATTTTACCTGTAGTTTATCTTGAACTGTAAACACTCGTATTTACCTGTAGTTATATCTTCTACTTTAAACACTCATATTTACCTGTAGTTATACCTACTACTGTAAACACTCATATTTACCTGTAGTTATATCTACTACTGTAAACACTCATATTTACCTGTAGTTATATCTACTACTGTAAACACTCATATTTACATTTAGTTACATCTACTACTGTAAACACTCATATTTACCTGTAGTTATACCTACTACTGTAATCACTCATATTTTACCTGTAGTTATATCTACTACTGTAAACACTCATATTTACCTGTAGTTATATCTACTACTGTAAACTCTCATATTTACCTGTAGTTATACCTACTACTGTAAACACTCATATTTACATGTAGTTATATCTACTACTGTAAACACTCATATTTTACCTGTAGTTATATCTACTTTAAACACCCATATTTTACCTGTAGTTTATCTTGAACTGTAAACACTCGTATTCACCTGTAGTTATATCTTCTACTATAAACACTGATATTTACCTGTAGTTATACCTACTACTGTAAACACCCATATTTACCTGTAGTTATATCTTCTACTGTAAACAATCATATTTACCTGTAGTTATATCTACTACTGTAAACACTCATATTTACATTTAGTTATATCTACTACTGTAAACACTCATATTTACCTGTATATACCTACTACTGTAAACACTCATATTTTACCTGTAGTTATATCTACTACTGTAAACACTCATATTTACCTGTAGTTATATCTACTACTGTAAACACTCATATTTTACCTGTAGTTATATCTACTACTGTAAACACTCATATTTTACCTGTAGTTTATCTTGAACTGTAAACACTCACATTTACCTGTAGTTATATCTACTACTGTAAACACTCATATTTACCTGTAGTTATATATACTGCTGTAAACACTCATATTTTACCTGTAGTTATATATACTGCTGTAAACACACATATTTTACCTGTAGTTATATCTACTACTGTAAACACTCATATTTTACCTGTAGTTATATCTCTAACTGTAAACACTCATATTTTACCTGTAGTTATATCTACTACTGTAAACACACATATTTACCTGTAGTTATACCTACTACTGTAAACACTCATATTTACCTGTAGTTATATCTACTACTGTAAACACCCATATTTACCTGTAGTTATATCTACTACTGTAAACACCCATATTTACCTGTAGTTATATCTACTACTGTAAACACTCATATTTACATTTAGTTACATCTACTACTGTAAACACTCATATTTACCTGTAGTTATACCTACTACTGTAAACACTCATATTTTACCTGTAGTTATATCTACTACTGTAAACACTCATATTTACCTGTAGTTATATCTACTACTGTAAACACTCATATTTTACCTGTAGTTATATCTTCTTTAAACACACATAATTTACCTGTAGTTATATCTACTACTGTAAACACTCATATTTTACCTGTAGTTATATCTACTACTGTAAACACTCATATTTACCTGTAGTTATATCTACTACTGTAAACACTCATATTTACATTTAGTTACATCTACTAATGTAAACACTAATATTTACCTGTAGTTATACCAACTACTGTAATCACTCATATTTTACCTGTAGTTATATCTATTACTGTAAACTCTCATATTTACCTGTAGTTATACCTACTACTGTAAACACTCATATTTACCTGTAGTTATCTCTACTACTGTAAACACTCATATTTTACCTGTAGTTATATCTACTACTGTAAACACTCATATTTTACCTGTAGTTTATCTCGAACTGTAAACAATCATATTTACCTGTAGTTATATCTACTACTGTAAACACTCATATTTACCTGTAGTTATATATACTGCTGTAAATACACATATTTTACCTGTAGTTATATATACTGCTATAAACACTCATATTTTACCTGTAGTTATATCTACTACTGTAAACACTCATATTTTACCTGTAGTTACATCTACTACTGTAAACACTCATATTTTACCTGTAGTTATATCTACTGCTGCAAACACTCATATTTTACCTGTAGTTATATCTACTACTGTAAACACTCATATTTTACCTGTAGTTATATCTCCAACTGTAAACACTCATATTTTACCTGTAGTTATATCTACTACTGTAAACACTCGTATTCACCTGTAGTTATATCTTCTACTATAAACACTGATATTTACCTGTAGTTATACCTACTACTGTAAACACTCATATTTACCTGTAGTTATATCTTCTACTGTAAACAATCATATTTACCTGTAGTTATATCTACTGTAAACACTCATATTTACATTTAGGTATATCTACTACTGTTAACACTCATATTTACCTGTATATACCTACTACTGTAAACACTCATATTTTACCTGTAGTTATATCTACTACTGTAAACACTCATATTTACCTGTAGTTATATCTACTACTGTAAACACTCATATTTTACCTGTAGTTATATCTACTACTGTAAACACTCATATTTTACCTGTAGTTTATCTTGAACTGTAAACACTCACATTTACCTGTAGTTATATCTACTACTGTAAACAATCATATTTACCTGTAGTTATATATACTGCTGTAAACACTCATATTTTACCTGTAGTTATATATACTGCTGTAAACACACATATTTTACCTGTAGTTATATCTACTACTGTAAACACTCATATTTTACCTGTAGTTATATCTCTAACTGTAAACACTCATATTTTACCTGTAGTTATATCTACTACTGTCAACACACATATTTACCTGTAGTTATACCTACTACTGTAAACACTCATATTTACCTGTAGTTATATCTACTACTGTAAACACTCATATTTACCTGTAGTTATATCTACTACTGTAAACACCCATATTTACCTGTAGTTATATCTACTACTGTAAACACTCATATTAACATTTAGTTACATCTACTACTGTAAACACTCATATTTACCTGTAGTTATACCTACTACTGTAAACACTCATATTTTACCTGTAGTTATATCTACTACTGTAAACACTCATATTTACCTGTAGTTATATCTACTACTGTAAACACTCATATTTTACCTGTAGTTATATCTTCTTTAAACACTCATATTTTACCTGTAGTTATATCTACTACTGTAAACACTCATATTTTACCTGTAGTTATATCTACTACTGTAAACACTCATATTTACCTGTAGTTATATCTACTACTGTAAACACTCATATTTACATTAAGTTACATCTACTACTGTAAACACTAATATTTACCTGTAGTTATACCTACTACTGTAATCACTCATATTTACCTGTAGTTATATCTACTACTGTAAACACTCATATTTACCTGTAGTTATATATACTGCTGTAAACACACATATTTTACCTGTAGTTATATATACTGCTATAAACACTCATATTTTACCTGTAGTTATATCTACTACTGTAAAAACTCATATTTTACCTGTAGTTACATCTACTACTGTAAACACTCATATTTTACCTGTAGTTATATCTACTGCTGCAAACACTCATATTTTACCTGTAGTTATATCTACTACTGTAAACACTCATATTTTACCTGTAGTTATATCTCCAACTGTAAACACTCATATTTTACCTGTAGTTATATCTACTACTGTAAACACTCATATTTACCTGTAGTTATATATACTGCTGTAAACACACATATTTTACCTGTAGTTATATATACTGCTATAAACACTCATATTTTACCTGTAGTTATATCTACTACTGTAAAAACTCATATTTTACCTGTAGTTACATCTACTACTGTAAACACTCATATTTTACCTGTAGTTATATCTACTGCTGCAAACACTCATATTTTACCTGTAGTTATATCTAATACTGTAAACACTCATATTTTACCTGTAGTTATATCTCCAACTGTAAACACTCATATTTTACCTGTAGTTATATCTACTACTGTAAACACTCATATTTTACCTGTAGTTTATCTCGAACTGTAAACACTCATATTTACCTGTAGTTATACCTACTACTGTAAACACTCATATTTACCTGTAGTTATACCTACTACTGTAAACACTCATATTTACCTGTAGTTATATCTACTTTAAACACTAATATTTTACCTGTAGTTTATCTTGAACTGTAAACACTCGTATTTACCTGTAGTTATATCTTCTACTATAAATACTCATATTTACCTGTAGTTATACCTACTACTGTAAACACTCATATTTTACCTGTAGTTATATCTACTACTGTAAACACTCATATATACCTGTAGTTATATCTACTACTGTAAACTCTCATATTTACCTGTAGTTATACCTACTACTGTAAACACTCATATTTACCTGTAGTTATATCTACTACTGTAAACACTCATATTTTACCTGTAGTTATATCTACTACTGTAAACACTCATATTTTACCTGTAGTTTATCTCGAACTGTAAACACTCATATTTACCTGTAGTTATATCTACTACTGTAAACACTCATATTTACCTGTAGTTATATATACTGCTGTAAACACTCATATTTTACCTGTAGTTATATATACTGCTATAAACACTCATATTTTACCTGTAGTTATATCTACTACTGTAAACACCCATATTTTACCTGTAGTTACATCTACTACTGTAAACACTCATATCTTAACTGTAGTTATATCTACTGCTGCAAACACTCATATTTTACCTGTAGTTATATCTACTACTGTAAACACTCATATTTTACCTGTAGTTATATCTCCAAGTGTAAACACTCATATTTTACCTGTAGTTATATCTTCTACTGTAAACACTCATATTTTACTTGTAGTTTATCTCGAACTGTAAACACTCATATTTACCTGTAGTTATACATACTACTGTAAACACTCATATTTACCTGTAGTTATATCTACTACTGTAAACACTCATATTTTACCTGTAGTTATATCTACTTTAAACACTAATATTTTACCTGTAGTTTATCTTGAACTGTAAACACTCGTATTTACCTGTAGTTATATCTTCTACTATAAATACTCATATTTACCTGTAGTTATACCTACTACTGTAAACACTCATATTTACCTGTAGTTATATCTACTACTGTAAACACTCATATTTACCTGTAGTTATATCTACTACTGTAAACACTCATATTTACATTTAGTTACATCTACTACTGTAAACACTCATATTTACCTGTAGTTATACCTACTACTGTAAACACTCATATTTTACCTGTAGTTATATCTACTACTGTAAACACTCATATTTACCTGTAGTTATATCTACTACTGTAAACTCTCATATTTACCTGTAGTTATACCTACTACTGTAAACACTCATATTTACCTGTAGTTATATCTACTACTGTAAACACTCATATTTTACCTGTAGTTATATCTACTACTGTAAACACTCATATTTTACCTGTAGTTTATCTCGAACTGTAAACACTCATATTTACCTGTAGTTATATCTACTACTGTAAACACTCATATTTACCTGTAGTTATATATACTGCTGTAAACACTCATATTTTACCTGTAGTTATATATACTGCTGTAAACACTCATATTTTACCTGTAGTTATATCTACTACTGTAAACACTCATATTTTACCTGTAGTTACATCTACTACTGTAAACACTCATATTTTACCTGTAGTTATATCTACTGCTGCAAACACTCATATTTTACCTGTAGTTATATCTACTACTGTAAACACTCATATTTTACCTGTAGTTATATCTCCAAGTGTAAACACTCATATTTTACCTGTAGTTTATCTCGAACTGTAAACACTCATATTTACCTGTAGTTATATCTACTACTGTAAACACTCATATTTTACCTGTAGTTATATCTCCAACTGTAAACACTCATATTTTACCTGTAGTTATATCTACTACTGTAAACACTCATATTTTACCTGTAGTTTATCTCGAACTGTAAACACTCATATTTACCTGTAGTTATATCTACTACTGTAAACACTCATATTTATCTGTAGTTATATCTACTACTGTAAACACTCATATTTTACCTGTAATTATATCTACTACTGTAAACACTCATATTTAACCTGTGGTTTGTTTAATCCGCGCATCGGCAGGTACTTAGAATTCCTTAGTGTTTGGCTCGATCAATTTTTGCCTAGTCTCTCCTAGTCTCTTCCGGGATTGAATTCTCTTTTTACATAGCCTTCGGCAAGGACGACGGCACTGTAAGCTTCGCGAAAAACTCAGACACTCCCCAATTTTCGATTGATATATCATGTCGTATACTTGGCGGGGCGTCCATTTGCGAGTCGGAAAGCTCTCCATAAATGTACGATTTTCCTTTCAGAATGAGGAGATCGCAATTAAAATCGATACGGTCACATTGCTAATAAGATCTTCGAATGTTCGATGAATCATAAGGCGAGTGATACATCTCTTAAAAGTCCGCACAAGAGATGTAAATTAAATATTAGAAGCCACGATATACAGAGTTTACTGTAACTACCGAGGATGTAAACAATGAGAGGATGCTGTTTGGCTGAATTTAGTCATGTGACTAAAATGTTAATGAGTAACTGTAACCGGAAGTATTGCTTGTAAACAAAGAATCGAAAGTAGGTTTGTTTTGGTGAGAAGCAAAGTGTATGGGTGTATGGTATTACGATTTCTCATAAACCACGTTTATTACATAAACTTCCATTATATCTACTACTGTAAACACTCATATTTTACCTGTAGTTATATATCCAACTGTAAACACTCATATTTTACCTGTAGTTATATCTACTACTGTAAACACTCATATTTACCTGTAGTTATATCTACTACTGTAAACACTCATATTTTACCTGTAGTTATATCTCCAACTGTAAACACTCATATTTTACCTGTAGTTATATCTACTACTGTAAACACTCATATTTACCTGTAGTTATATCTACTACTGTAAACACTCATATTTTACTTGTAGTTATATCTCCAAGTGTAAACACTCATATTTTTCCTGTGGTTATATCTCCAACATTAAACACTCATATTTTACTTGTAGTTATATTTACTACTGTAAACACTCATATTTTACCTGTAGTTATATTTACTTTAAACACTCATATTTTACCTGTAGTTATATCTCCAACTGTAAACCTTCGTATTTCACCTGTAGTTATATCAACTTCTGTAAACACTCATATTTTACCTGTAGTTGTATCTCCAACGGCAAATACTCATATTTTACCTGTAGTTATATCTACTGTAAACACTCATTTTTACTTGTATTTATATCTACTTTAAACATTCGTATTTTACCTGTAGTTATATCTCCAACTGTAAACACTCATATTTACCTGTTGTTATATCTACTACTGTAAACACTCATATTTTACTTGTAGTTATATCTCCAACATTAAACACTCATATTTTACCTGTAGTTGTATCTCCAACTGCAAACACTCATTTTTACCTGTAGTTATATCTACTTTAAACACTCATATTTTACCTATAGTTATATCTACTTCTGTAAACACTCATATTTTACTTGTAGTTATATCTCCAAGTGTAAACACTCATATTTACCTGTAGTTATATCTCTAACATTAAACACTCATATTTTACCTATAGTTTTATCTCCAACTGTCAACACTCATATTTTACCTGTAGTTATATCTACAATTGTAAACAGTCATATTTTACCTGTGGTTATATCTCCAACTGCATCTTTTACCAGTAGTTATATCTACTTTAAACATTCATATTTGACATTAACATTTTGATAAAGTTTGGTAAATATCAGATGAACAATGAAGCCCCTATCGTCTTAACGATGCAAAATATAGCATTTTTAGCTAAATTAAGGGCCAGAACTCCGCTGCTACTGGTCCGATCTGGCTGCTTTTCGAACTTGTCCGAGCTTTCATTGGTATTAACAATGTGGTAAAGTTTAATAAAGATCAGGGCCCCGTTTTATGAAACAACTTACGACCATTTTGATCGTAAATCAATTTCTTAAATGCTTCACTATAGTTTACACTTTTCAAATAAACGTGATTTCATTTCATTTTCTTAAACATGTGATATTTCTGCACTATGTGGACACATAACTGTCTGCATTAAATGCTTAGGTAAAGAAAGTGAACGATTTTAAAATTTAAGACTTATCGTAAGATGTTTAATAAAACAGGGCCCAGATGAAAAATGAAGGCCCTTTCATCTTAACAAGACAATAGTTAATGACGGACAGACGACGGATGGACGGACGGACGACGGACAACTCGAAATCCCATAAGCTCTGCTGGCCCCTGGCCAGTAGAGCTAATAATGCTGTAAATACCCATATTTTTACTGTAGTTACCAGTAGAGCTAATAATGCTGTAAATACCCATATTTTAGCTGTAGTTATATCTAATACTCTAAACACTCATATTTTACCTGAAGTTAAATTTACTACTTTAAACACTCATATGTTAATCTGTAGTTGTATCTACTACTGTAAACACATATTTTACCTATAGTTATATTTACTACTGAAAAAACTCATATCTTACATAGTTATATCTTCAGGGGCACATATTAACTGTTTTGGACTAGGAGCCAGCTGGGCCCCTTGCTTGCAAAAGATAGGGGCCCAGCTTCAGAATCATTAGCCCAGAGTGTCGCATGTCACTTTATTCAGAGGGTTACTTTAAAGTATACTTACATATAGATATACCAACTAAATGCTACCAATCTTTGGAAGAAAACATTGTAAAACCTTTAGAGCTGATGAAGATATTTTTAATCAATAGAATTATTTATTTTAAAACAAAGAAAAAATCAAACAATTAAAACTTTCATTCCACAACACAAAGTTAGTTTATACTTGCAAGAAACAAACTAAATATTCATTTTTGTAACATATAGAGCCAGACAGAAAAATAAGGATTATAAGCCCAAGTTATCTATTTAATTATAAATTGTATTGTTAATGAGTTTTGTTATAAATGATCACAACTAGTTGAATATGTAAATTATTGTAATAACAGATAAAACAGACTTGATATTATTAAATTAATGTTTAATTTTGTTATAAATATTTTATGTTAACATACAGTTTTAAAATTAATGTATGAGACCATTTCTATCAAAACGATTCTCTGCCATATAATTATTATTGATGATTTCTAAAAGTATTAATCAAAAAATCTGTGGAGTAAAATCCTCGAACTTAAATGTTTGTGTTCAATGATTACCCTTTTTCCGTTTTTTTGGATTGAATATTTTTGGTCGCCACATGGGCGCGTGAACGTCAAATGTTGGTCGCCCAGACCATTTGTACTCGCCATGGGCACCTGATCTTTTACTGTAAATGCTCATATTTACCTTCTATTGTAAACACTCATAGTTTAAGCACAGTTTTAGCCAAAATCATCAGGGTCCTTTACGATGTTTTCAGAATTACACCATATCTCTCATTATATCAGTCACTATATTCAGTTCCTGCTACTGTTGATTATAATTCTAGTGTATATCCTTGATTATCTTTACGGATTGAAAGACATTATTTTCAAGTTCTTACCTTTGTTTTCACCATTCATATATTTTGCTTGATTAACTAACAGTTTGATAGTTTTTTTTGCTAACACAACTAACCAATTACCATTACTCTGTTTCACCATTTCAATATACTTTTCACTGATCTCCCACTGATTCCCGTTAAAGTTGGGTTACTCTGTTTTCACCGGTCCAGTATATTTTTCACTTATCTCCCATAGTTTCTTAGCAACACCCATGTCCTTGCTTGCATCAGAACTCTGACCGTCTGCCTCTTTGCAATCCATGTAATATTTCCCAGACTTCCCCTCTAGTTCTTCACTCACAGCACAGTAGATGGACGTCTGGGCGCCCTCTTCTGGGGTCTAAATTATGAAACAAAGCAGGCAACTTTAATAAACAACATTGGTCCTTTTAAGTATTAAATTAAACTAAAACTGTCACCCTCATGGTGAGGGGTAGGGCTGACAAATGCACCTTGACCTAATATGTTTGCACCATTTACACTACACTATAATAGTATTATAATAATACACTTTATTATCAAAGACAGGGTAATCGGCTGTAGAGAGGGTTTATTAATAATACACTTTATTATCAAAGACAGGGTAATCGGCTGTAGAGAGGGTTTATAAATAATACACTTTATTATCAAAGACAGGGTAATCGGCTGTAGAGAGGGTTTATAAATAATACACTTTATTATCAAAGACAGGGTAATCGGCTGTAGAGAGGGTTTATAAATAATACACTTTATTATCAAAGACAGGGTAATCGGCTGTAGAGAGGGTTTATAAATAATACACTTTATTATCAAAGACAGGGTAATCGGCTGTAGAGAGGGTTTATAAATAATACACTTTATTATCAAAGACAGGGTAATCGGCTGTAGAGAGGGTTTATAAATAATACACTTTATTATCAACAGGGTAATCGGCTGTAGAGAGGGTTTATAAATAATACACTTTATTATCAAAGACAGGGTAATCGGCTGTAGAGAGGGTTTATAAATAATACACTTTATTATCAAAGACAGGGTAATCGGCTGTAGAGAGGGTTTATAAATAATACACTTTATTATCAACAGGGTAATCGGCTGTAGAGAGGGTTTATAAATAATACACTTTATTATCTAAGACAGGGTAATCGGCTGTAGAGAGACTTATAAATAATACACTTTATTATCAAAGACAGGGTAATCGGCTGTAGAGAGGGTTTATTAATAATACACTTTATTATCAAAGACAGGGTAATCGGCTGTAGAGAGGGTTTATAAATAATACACTTTATTATCAAAGACAGGGTAATCGGCTGTAGAGAGGGTTTATAAATAATACACTTTATTATCAAAGACAGGGTAATCGGCTGTAGAGAGGGTTTATAAATAATACACTTTATTATCAAAGACAGGGTAATCGGCTGTAGAGAGGGTTTATAAATAATACACTTTATTATCAAAGACAGGGTAATCGGCTGTAGAGAGGGTTTATAAATAATACACTTTATTATCAAAGACAGGGTAATCGGCTGTAGAGAGGGTTTATAAATAATACACTTTATTATCAACAGGGTAATCGGCTGTAGAGAGGGTTTATAAATAATACACTTTATTATCAAAGACAGGGTAATCGGCTGTAGAGAGGGTTTATAAATAATACACTTTATTATCAAAGACAGCGTAATCGGCTGTAGAGAGGGTTTATAAATAATACACTTTATTATCAACAGGGTAATCGGCTGTAGAGAGGGTTTATAAATAATACACTTTATTATCTAAGACAGGGTAATCGGCTGTAGAGAGACTTATAAATAATACACTTTATTATCAAAGACAGGGTAATCGGCTGTAGAGAGGGTTTATTAATAATACACTTTATTATCAAAGACAGGGTAATCGGCTGTAGAGAGGGTTTATAAATAATACACTTTATTATCAAAGACAGGGTAATCGGCTGTAGAGAGGGTTTATAAATAATACACTTTATTATCAAAGACAGGGTAATCGGCTGTAGAGAGGGTTTATAAATAATACACTTTATTATCAAAGACAGGGTAATCGGCTGTAGAGAGGGTTTATAAATAATACACTTTATTATCAAAGACAGGGTAATCGGCTGTAGAGAGGGTTTATAAATAATACACTTTATTATCAAAGACAGGGTAATCGGCTGTAGAGAGGGTTTATAAATCATTAGCAGACTTATCTTATCAAGGTCAATGTATGAAGTTTTTTAGTTAAAACCATTTTTGTTGCAGTGATCTTCGACCTATTGTCTGACCCCAAAAAAACTAGTTTACCGTAACCAAGGCGACTTGAACAGTCAGGCTAGGGTCTTATTTTTAGTAACATCATATATGATTATCTCCCAGCACTGTTCAGTTGTATTTAGTACTTATATATTATGCTTTGTGAAATGTTTAATATACAAGAAGCACCAATACTGGTGCCAACGCCAGATTGCGAACTCTAACATGTAAAGGCAGATAATTTTGGTAAAAGGCTTGATACAATTTCATTCGAAAAACATTGAAGTCCCCTAATTGCGCCAGAAGTCATTCAACCGGAACTTCCTACCAACCAAGTTTCACTCCAACAAAAATCATGTAACCAGATATTCCTGACAATATTCGTTACTAGACATCATACTGATACTTTCTACAAAGTTTCAAAAAAAATCAAATGAAAAATGTAGCAGTCAAGCTTTACAGTTGAAAAACTTCAGAGTCTCGTAACTCTGCCAACACCATTCTACCGGAACTTCTTGACAATATGCGTTACTAGACATACTGATACTTCCTACTAAGTCTCATGCAAATCAAATGAAAAATGTAGCAGTCAAGCTTTACAGTTGAAAAACTTCAGAGTCTCGTAACTCTGCCAACACCATCCTACCGGAACTTCTTGACAATATGCGTTACTAGACATACTGATACTTCCTACTAAGTCTCATGCAAATCAAATGAAAAATGTAGCAGTCAAGCTTTACAGTTGAAAAACTTCAGAGTCTCGTAACTCTGCCAACACCATTCTACCGGAACTTCTTGACAATATGCGTTACTAGACACACTGATACTTCCTACTAAGTCTCATGCAAATCAAATGAAAAATGTAGGACTTGAGCAGACAAGCTCAATATCTGTGAAACTTCAAAGTCTCGCAACAATGCATGTTACGGGACATCCTACTGAGAGTTCCTTCCAAGTTATGAAAGTCTAATAAAAAAAGTAGAAGGAGTTGAGAGGACATTTTACATTCGAAAAACTTCTAACTCTCGTTACCCTGCCAAAAATCATCCAAAGAGACCGTTTTGACAATTATGCGCTACTAGATATCATACTGATAATTCCTATCAAGTTTCATAAAAATCGATTAAAAATGTAGGAGGAATTGAGCGGAAAAGATTTACATTTGAAAATCTTTAAAGTCCCGTAACCAGAACTTCCTGACAATATGCATTACAACTCATCATAAAGATACTTCCTACCAAATTGTATGGAAACTGTTTGAAAAAATGTAGTACTGTAGCCTTTAAGCTTTACAGCTGAAAACATTCCAAGTCCAGTAACTCAACCAAAAAACATTTAACCGGAACTTCCTGACATAATGCGTTACTAACCATCATACTGACACTATCATACCGACACTACCAAGTTTCACTCCAACAAAAATCATTTGCCCGGAACTGCCTGACAATGTGAGTTACAAGACATCATACTGATACTTCCTACAAATTTTCATGAAAACTGGATCAAAATGTAGGAGGAGTTGAGCGTACAAGCTTTACATTTGAAAACAGTAAAAGTCCTGTAACTCTGCCAAAAACCATTGAAATCATTCAACCTGAATGTCTGGACAATATATGCTTCTAGACATCATACTGGTACTTTCTGTAAAGTTCATGAAGATCAGACGAAAAAAGTAGGAGTTAATAAAAAAAAAAGCAGGAGGTACGGAAAAGGTGATAACTATATGCTTCCTCCGAAAATGTTGTGGAACAAATAAAGTATAAAATACCTTAAGATAGAATGCTCCAAGCAGACATAGTGTCGGAATTAAGGTTTCTAACAAGACAAATAGAAGGTTTCGTCCAACACTGACAGCTAAGGGCGTATCAGCAAGACCGGGATGTAGGCAATGAGTACCCACTCCTGAAATATGTTCTGAAGGAGTAGATACAGACACAGTTGCATTCAAGTACCCCAAAAATGCATTCCGTTTGCGTTTTATTTGCGTTCCGTTTGCATTCCGTTTGCATTCCATTTTATAAATGCATTTTTTTTAAAATGCAAATCATTTGCGTTCTTGAATGCATTCAGCATTTATAAACGAAAATATGCATTCATTTAATGAACACATGCAACAGAATCACAAGAAAATCGGTAGAATCGATGGATGCTCCCCGAAATGTATCCTCAACTTATCATATGGCCTTGTATCACCCAGCAGTTTTCAATCTGCAGTCCCATCAGTAGTTTTAAAGTTATGCTCTGGACAAGAATTCCAAGTGTAAGATTACAAAGGGCAATAACTCTAATTTGGATGACAGAGTTACGGTTCTTGCAACCTGCACTTTCTCTCATTGCCCTCTGTCATTGTGTGGTTTCATTGTAGTTCCATAAGCAGTTTTTAAGTTATGCTCCTGACAAAAGTTGTAAGTATAAAATTACAAGGGCAATAACTCTAACTTGAATGATGACAGAATTACGGTTCTTGCAGAATGCACTTCCCCTCATTGCCCTTTATCATTGTGTAAAGTTTCATTGCAGTCCCATTAGTAGTTTTGAAGTTATGCTCTGGACAAATATTCTAAGTATAAAATTACAAAGGGCAATAACCCTATTTTGAATGATACATGGTTCTTGCACTCTGCACTTCCTCTTATTGCCCTATATCATTGTAAAGTTTCGTTGTAGTTCCATCAGTAGTTTTGAAGTTATGCTCCGGACAAGAATACCAAGTACAAAATTACAAAGCACAATAACTTTAATTCGAATGACGACAGAGTTACAGTTCTTGCACTCTGCACTTCCTCTCATTGCCCTCTAGCATTGTGTGAAGTTTCATTTCAGCCCAAACAGTAGTTTTGAAGTTATGCTCCGGACAAGAATTCCAAGTATAAAATTACAAAGGGCAATAACTCTAATTTAAATGAAGACAGAGATACGGTTCTTGCACTTTGCACATCCACTCATTGCCCTCTATCATTGTGTGAAGTTTCATTGTAGTCCCATCCGCAGTTTTGAATTTATGCTCCGGACAAGAATTCTAAGTATAAAAATACAAAGGGCAATTACTCTAATTTGAATGAGGCAGAGTTATGGTTCTTGCACGCTGTACTTCCTCTCATTGTCCTCTATCATTGTGTGAACTTTTATTGTAGTCCCGTCAGTAGCTTTGAAGTTATGCTCCGAACAAAAGTATGACGGATGTACGGACGGACAAAGCAGCGGCTATATGCTCCCCCAAAAATTAGGGGAGCATAAAAATACATTAATAAATTAATAATTTACATTTAAGAGTTACCCACCTTGAAATATGGATGAATATTCCTTTTAGTATGCTATCTAAATGCATAAATAAATATTTTACATTTAAGAGTTATCTGTCTTGAAATAGAGAATACTACTCCTATTAGCATGCAATCTAAATGCATACATTGAAATACATGCATATTATGAAAATGTGCTCAGCATTGCAGTTTGCACTCCATTTGATAGAATTGTACATGTGATCAATTTGTCTTCTGTAATTTGAAAAAAGAAATATAATGGTTGTCTATAGTGGTGCATGTTAATAAATAAATAACCTGGCATAAGAAAAGCCAAAATAATTCCTATTTCTCTAGCCTGAGTTTCAGTCTGTAGCTTAAATGGACACATGGCAATCTTGATTTTTTTAATATCTCAAAGCATCCCGTTATTTATATTAATTGTGAGAGTAGTATAAGCAAATTGTTTTCGTCAAATAACGGCAAAATTATACTACAAAACCGTTTATCAAAACTATATCCAGGTGTTCAGGTCATATTATATATTATAATGTGTATATGTCAATTAAAAGTGTATGATTTTTCATGGGTTTTTAAAAAACCCATAATTGAATATGCAAATATTGTGAGTTGGTAACTCTTAATTCAACGCTTCAGTTTTTGGGTTTTGTCTGGTTGGTTAAAACCATTTATACTGTTTCGGAAGTTTTTCAAACTATGTAAGTTATATATACACCTCATCATCAGTAGATTTAGAAACGGTGTACATATGTTGTAAAATGTGACTGTTGTTAGCGAGATAGCTACTTTAACCGATGACTATATTGCACCAATGATGTATTTAAACCTTTTGGTAGAATAAGAAGAAACAAAGGAATTGGACTGAATTGGGGTTTTAAGGCGCACCAACACATGAAATGGTTATATGGCGCCTAAAAGGCATGAACATGCCAGGCTCATCTTCCATGTACATCGAGATAAAATATGGAAAATGGGCCTAGAACCTTCTCACCCTGAACTGCAGTGTTGCTGCAAATTCTATCGTTGAAACTCCATTTACGCTGGAGCCACGTTATTGTTTTTCTGCCACTGCTCTTTTGATGCGAGCGAGATAGCACCTGAAACAATGCAGGGATCATGATGGAGACCTTAAATGAACATGAACAAAAAATGATAAAATGAACATGAATTTGGGGGGATTCTACCCCTCTGCCTATCCCTCCAAAGGGATCTGCAGTGGCCCTATTCTTTGCCCCGTGACCAAACGGGGCCCCCGAGAACCACATGGGGTTAGAAACAAAGGAAACTTAACATATTATTGATTGTACGCAAGCAGGTTTAAAGTTCTCCAGCCATGTTTTCTTTTATGAACATGTTTATTTAAATCGAAATCAATACACAACAATATATATATTTACATTTCACACATTGCAATATCTGTGAAAAGCGAGAATAAGATTTTATTTGATGACATAGAAAACTTTGAACAGGTAAATTAATCCACAGGTAACTGTATTTATCAATTATCTGGCAATAGTTGTGCAGCTATACAATTCAAGAAATGTTCATATGATGTTTAAGAGTTAAATTTGTTGGTTGATAATACTACAAAAAGGGTGGCCATTCACCTTTAAAGTCAAAATGATACTGGATGAATAAATCGAGACAATAATTTCAATTCTTCAGTATAGTATATAATAATGTTAGTAATTACTGGTAACCCTTGCTTGACAAGCAAATAATACGTCTGGTTTACCCTGTGTCAGAATAATGTGACTGGGTGTGGTATTCCAGTGTGGCAGCACTATATCTGCTTAAAGCAGACTGTAGATAGGTACATATCACTACACACAATCACTAACTCCACACTCCACACTCCATTGTGCCCAGCTGTACCCGGATTTTCTGGTGGCTATCAAACAGGTATTCGGCGCGTAATTTGGTCACTACTAGACCCCCACCCACTTCCAAAAAAAAAACAGCATCCAAATATCATTTAAATAACTTTTAAATGTTATTTAAATGATATTTGGATATATTTGGGGAAAAAAAATATTTGAAAAGTATTAAAATGTTATTTAAATAATATTTGGTTGATGTTTTTTGGGTTTTTTTGGAAGTGGGGTGGGGTGTGTAGTAGTGACCAAATTATGCGCTGAATACCTGTCATCTATCAGGGCAGAGGGACTATAATCCTTAGAATTACACACATACACACTTTCAATGCTTGATAAACACTTCGAGATTGCCATGTGTTCATTTAAAAATAAATCTGGAAAAAGTTATACTCAAAAACTACATAATGAATGGGTGTCACAATACCAAATAATCTCACTTATTGTTAATTGTCTCCGACTTCATTTTGAAGAATTACGATATTTACTGGACAAGACAAATACGTAAATATACTAAAAGGAAAAAAAATGCATATGGGAATTTCCACTATATAGTGTATCAGTGCCTCCTCTGGCCATTTTTTTTCTTTCGCAACCACTTTCGCCAAATGAAAAAAGTTGGAGCCAAATTGGAGACATTGGAGCCAAAATTGCCTCAAAGATAGCATATAATCGAAATTATTTTTGTGTATCTTTAAATGAAGTATGGTCCATGAATAAAGCAGTTAGTAATAATTATAATCATAAAATTATATTTAAAAAAAATTAGTTTACTCAATTTCTTTCGCCAATCACATTTGCCAAAGTTATTTTTTTATCGCCACTTGTATTATTTTGTCTCATTTGGCAACATTTGCGAATCCCAGAGGAGGCCCTGATGTATGTATAATATGCTGCTGTTAATTGGTAAAGGCCTACATTACACACCAAATTGTTCCCATATGACACAGTATTGAGGTCGGGCCAATTGTGACTGCATGCGATAGATAGCGAGTATAAATTCAGTTCAAGACCACAACTATATTCTACAGGCAAAATATCAAAGCCCAAACTGTCCCCTTAGGCTGGGTCCATTTCTTCATTTTTACAACCTTGATAGTCTTTGAAATAACTGTCAAAATAATTGTTTTTACTTTAGTTTTTTACTGATCACATGTTATTGATACATACCCGTCATGCATCTAAGTAAGGCTAGTAAATAAATGAAACATGTATATTGTAAATGCAGCCATGCATGCTGTAATACCATATGCTGATAAGAGATCACTTCTTTGGAGACAAACTTAGTTCCAAGTAAATTATTTATTATAGAGTAAATCATTAGTGATGCAGTGTTTTATTTCACTGATAAAACCCAATAGTTCATCTCTTGGCATAAAATAAACTTGTTTATCACTAACCAATGAAATGATCATTCACTAAACAATGAAATGATCATTCAATAAACAACTAAACAAATAAATCATCATTCACTAAACAAATAAATGATCATTTACTGAACAATAAAATAATCATTCACTAAACAATAAACTGTTCATCCATTGAACAATTACATGATCATTCACTTATCAATAACATGATCATTCACTAAACATTGAACTTTTCATCCATTAGACAAATAAATGATCATTCACTGAAAAATGAAATGATCATTCACTAAACAATGAAATGATCATTCCTGAATAAATGACCATTCACTAAACAAATAAACAATCATTCACCAAACAATAAAATGATCATTCACTAAACAATCAAATGATCATTCCTTGAACAAATAATTGATCATTCACTAAACAAATAAATGATCATTCATTCAACAATCAATTTCGCATTCACTAAACAAATAAATGATCATTCACTAAAGAAAGAAATGATCATTCACTAAACAAATAAGTCATTATTCACTAAACAATGAACTGTTCATCCATTGGATAAATAAATGAGCATTCACTAAACAAACACTGAACAATTAACTGATCATTCACTACACAAATAAATAATCATTCACTGCATAAATAAATGATTAATCACCAATGAAATTATCATTCACTTAACAAATTAATGATCATCCATCCGAGAAATAAATGATCATTCACTATAAACAATGAAATGATCATTCATTAAACAATGCAATGATAATTTACTAAACAATGAAATAATCATTCACTGAACAAAATTATGATAATTTGTTTGTTTGTTTGTATGGTGTTTTACATCATTTTCAACACATGTCAGTTTATATATGACAGTCGATTTTTTGTGGTGGAGGCAGACCACCAACTTTTCCTGGGTAGAACCAATACTGCACACCTCCCACCACTTTCTCACTTACAAGTCCAGCTCCCAGTGGGATTCGAACAGTGTATGCAGTAATATCATCCGTTAGACAAATAAATGATCATTCACTAATAAATGAAATGATCATTCACCAAACGAAATGATCATTCTTTAAACAAATAAATTATCATTCACTAAATAAAATGATAATTCATTAAACAATGAAATACTCATTCACTAAACAATTAAATGATCATTCACCAACAACGAAATAATCATTCACTAAACAAAGTAATGATAAAGTATAGTGTATGCACTTGCTCAGCAAAACAATGTCATGAACCCATCCATGATGGCATAATGTACAAATTCAGGCAAGATATTATACAAATACAATTGATTTACATGTAAGTGTATATTTACAGGATTCAACATCAGTTCCTGTTTAACATTACATTTATTAAAAGTTTATTAAAATTAAATATTCTTATAAATTTTTTCTTATAGATTAAATATTAACTAGAGGTCATTTTTAGAAAAAAACGTATCTCCCCCAACTTTCATATTCAGTACTTAAATATTATGCTATGTGAATTTGTTTATATAAAACAATTCTATACCGACACTATAATCAGTGATAATCACTAAACAGGCAAGATTTAAAAAAAAAGATATGTTTGGTGATGATCACACATGCAGGCAACCAGAACATGACAACGACATGTGCAACATGGCGTGGTACTGATCATTTCTACCAAGTTTGGTTGAAATCCGGCAAGGGGTTCAGGAGAATAAGTACGGACGAAGTATATTTCCGTAATCCAGTGGTTTTAACAGCTCACTGAGTTGGAAACTACAGTCATGATTTAGCTTTCATTTGCATATTTATTACATACTAGTCTATTATGATATTTTTGTCAGGGCTTTATTAACCTCCCACTACACAAGTTATGTAATAATTATACATAATATTTTTTAAAACATTATCCTGTGAACACAATCGTATTGAAAAAGTCCCAACTTGAGACAGGCACTAATAACCCACTGTGAGTGTGATACATATACAAGGTACTATGGTAACTCTATCTTCATGCGTGAGGTACCATAGTATTCCACTGTGAGAATGCTCCATATGCGAGGTACCATGGTAACTCTCTTCATGCGTGAGGTACCATGGTAACCCATGTTTGGTATTTTACAAGGGCTCAAAGAGAATTCACTGAATTGAATTGTTTAACGGCTTATCAACACATTTATCTTTAATAGGTGATTTGGAGCCGCCCCAGAGGGGAAAAGGGTACACAGGAATCAAGGAAATGTTATCGAATAGATTCCTGTCTTGTTAAGGTGCCTGACAACTCCCAATACATGGAGCAGCCACTTGATGTCCACATCCTACAGACTAAGCTAAGGACACTGACTTGCCAAAAGACACACCAAAGGAACCCAGTAGTGCCAGTGAGACTTTGACACCTGCTATCTAGATTCAAAGTCCATCATTCTAACCATTAGGCCGGTGTGGACTGATGGTTAAATACATTCTTTCTGAAACTAAAAAAAAAAAAATATTTTTTTGGACAACATTACTCACCTTTAAATAGAAATAAGTTGAAACGTCCAGAATGACTTTTAAGAGTGTTGGTAAATGTCGTAACAGCTCCGTTTTGATAGTTCCTGGATGTAGAACATGCGTTGCCACTCCTAAATAAATAAATAATAAAGCATATGCAACCACAAACCTGTAAACATTTCGTTGTCCAAAACAAACAGGATTGGTGAGTTTAATTAAATCATCTCAACATAGACCTACATACTCTGGATTCGAAACATGTCGTAAATCCAATTTATCCGCCGAATAATAATTTACCCATGAATACTTGCGCGTACAGGTAAGGGTTTTTCACGCATGCGTATTGTGCTAAGTTACGCACCATCTTACGAATTGATCAAATTTAAGAAAACCTAGTATTGAATTGTTAATATATATATATATTCCGATTGTTGCTGATTTGTTTCTTTTGGGAAAGGAGGGGCATCCGTGGCCGAGTGGTTAACATCTCTGACTTGAAATCACTTGCCCCTCACCGCTGTAGGTTCGATCCCTCAGGGTCCTAGGAATCTTTATGTGAGGAAACTATCCAGCTGGCTTGCAGAACGTCAGTGGTTCTACCCAGGTGCCCGCCCGTGCACGAAAATTGCCCAGAGGGGCATCTGGTGTCTTCCTCCACCAATGGAAGCTGGAAAGTCGCCATATAACCTTAGCTTTTGGTGCGTCTATAAAATCCAATTCAATCAATCAATCTTTTGGGAAAAGTATTTAAGCTAACTGGAAAAATGAAATACTAGCTGAGAGATTATTCTTTATTTTTTATAAAATGATTTCTGTTTTAACTTTAATAAACAAAATAAATAAGTAGACCGTATGTGAAACTGCGACAATGACAGCGTTTTTTTCCACCATTTTGGGAATGGGTCCGTGACCGGTCAAATTGGGAAAAAACACGCGTTTTTTCTCAGAATTGGGAAAAAAATTGTTTTTGTATTTTGTTCAATTTACACAGAAAAGCAGAAGAAACGTCGAAAACACTGGTAAAAAACTTTATTAAGAAGATTATTCTAAAACATTTTACAATTTTGGGAAGAAAAATCTGGAATTGGAAAAAATGCTATTTTTTGGCGATTGGAAAAAAAGGGAAAAAAACGCTGAATGATCATGTGACTCGGCAAATTATACATATACATGCAAAATGATACATGTAAGTACATAAGTTAACATTAGGTAACTCAACTTGATTTTGGCTTCAGTTGTGTTAATCTTGTTATGTTCAATCACAGATATATTAGGTATGTGGTTCAATATAAACAGGATATTCATTTAGTGGTATATTGTTCCATATTGCCTGCCTGGCCTTCTAATTCACACCGTTTGATACCGAATATACAGTATGGTCGACGTGTCTGTGTCGGCATTTGTATTTTGATACAATTCAGTTTTGTCACCATGTGTGCCAATAAACAGGATGTAATAATAATTTTCCTTTTTTGTTATTACACCCTTCCAACGCCTAAGTCAGACGCGTCATACCGAATATACAAGGTGGTCGTGCGCGGTATTTCGGCATATTGTCCCCTAGAAGGGTGGTAACAAATATAATTCAAAGGGTTGTCTTGTGGTTCAAATAACAGGATGTTGGTGATCGATATAATATTTCTGTTTTATTGCACTCAAGTATCCAAAAGTCAAACGTGCCATACCGAATACACAGGTACCGCGTCGTTCACATAATTATAAAACACATACATCATAACTGAATTTACACAATAATGGCAATACAAAGAAATAATTAATTTGAATATAGTACTGTAAATAAAACAGCAGTTTGACTACCTAAAATGTGTATACATTTTTATGAAAAATACTCGAGATATTTTTAACGGATTTTCAATCAATTTCAACTGCATAATTTGAGAACAAAACAAAGGCTATACAGATATCCAAGGCCATCAATCAGATCTTCACAATAATGGCAATACCATGGAATAATTATTTTGAATATCAAAACATAAATAAAACAGTAGTTTGACGTTTATGAAAAATACTCAAGATTTCAACTGTGTAATTTGAGAACAAAACAAAGACTATACAGAAATCCAAGGACATCAACCAAATCTGCACAATAATGACATTAAGAAGGTATAATTATTTTGAATATCGTACCTTGAATGAAAGAGGAGTTATGTACATTCTCGATTCAAGCCGAAAACTGTAGAAAAAGAAAATCAACACAGCTATCGAGTGTATTTTCGCCGTTAAAATCCAAGTTATGTTAAAATTTAGTTAAGACTAGCTGCAAAGCAGAAAAAGCAGAAAATCAATTATGAGGAAAAGCAAATCAACCATGCCACTGCAATTTTAGAAGAAACAGCTTTTGAGCAAATAATTTTTAATGAGAGGGCCATGATGGCCCTATATTGTTCACCTGAGTAAATATGAACCAATAAAACACACTAAACGCAATTGTTATTAGGTTTTCTTTAGGATCAATTCTGACCACTTGGTTCACAATTTCAACAAACTTGATGCAATACATACATAATGTTACCCAGGTTCAATATTTGTACAATCTTTGTCTAGGATCAGTAGATGATGATACACGCAAACTATCTGATTCAAAACTTGTGGTTTCAGACAAGAAGATTTTTAAAGTTTTCTGATATACTTATATAGGGAAACTGCCCTTACCCATGGCGGCCATGTTTTTGGACAGATCAACCCGATCTGAACAATAATTAATTAATTTTAATTAATTACTGCTAATAATTAAATAATTACTTTGAAATCCATCAAGCACTTTCAGTCAAGAAGATTTTTAGTTTTCCATATAGAAATGTAGCAAAAATAAGCACCGCCCCCTGGCGGCCATGTTTTTTGATGAATCAACCCAGCTTGAACAAACTTGACAGAGGCCCACCCAAACATCATTTCTGTGAAATTAATTTGAAATCCACAAGCAGTTTCAGACGAGAAGTTTTTTAAGATTTCCATATAGAAAAATAGCAAAAATAAGCCCCGCCCTCTGGCGGCCACGCGAGAAGGAAGAAAGAAGGATGGAAGGCAAGAAGAAAGAAAGAAGGATGGAGGGGCGAGAAGGAAGAAAGAAATAAGGAGAGGCGTTTGACGAATCAACCCAGCTTGAATAATCTTGATAGAGGCCCACCCAAACATCATTTCTGTGAAATTAATTTGAAATCCATCAAGCAGTTTCAGACGTGAAGATTTTTTAAGATTTCCATATAGAAATATAGCAAAAATAAGCCCCGCCCTCTGGCGGCCATGTTTTTTGACGAATCAACTCGGCTTGAACAATCTTGATAGAGGCCCACCCATACATCATTTCTGTCAAATTAATTGAAATCCATCAAGCGGTTTTAAACGAGAAGGTTTTTTAAGATTTCCATTTAGAAATATAGCAAAAATAAGCTCTGCCCTCTGGCGGCCATGTTTTTTGACGTATCAACCTGGCTTGAACAAACTTGGTAGAGGTCAGGCCAAACATCATTTCTGTGAAATTATTTTGACCCTAGTGACCCCAAATGCAATCCCAAGCTTCCTTTTCATATAAGCTATCTGTAAAGCTACCCGTAAAGTTTCATTCCAATATCTCAGAAACCGTTTTTCCATATTTATTATCAGTGACCGTGACCCCAGTGACCCCAAATGCAATCCCAAGAAGCTACCTACCCATAAAGTTTCATTCCAATATCTCATTCCTAACTGAAGTTATTGAGCAGAAACCATTTTTCTATTTTTCAGTAACAGTGACCTTGACCCCAGTGACCCCCAAATGCAATCCCAAGCTTCTTTTTAAATAACCCAAGCTTCTTTTTTCAAAGAAGCTAACTACCCATAAAGTTTCATCCTAATATCCCGTTCCTAACTGAAGTTATTGAGCGGAAACCATTTTTCTATTTTTAGTGACACTGACCTTGAACCCCAAATGCAATCCCAAAGTTTCTTTTCATATAAGCTACCTACCCATAAAATTTCATTCCCCAATATCTCATCCCTAACTGAATGTATTGAGCGTAAACGATTTGTCTATTTTTAGTAACAGTGACCTTGAACCCAGTGACCCCAAATACAATCCCAAGCTGCCTTTTCATATAAGCTACCTACCCATAAAGTTTCATTCCAATATCTCATTCCTAACTGAAGTTATTGAGCGGACACAGTTTTTTTCTATTTCTAGTAACAGTGACCTTGACCTGGACCCCAGTGAGCCCATGCTTCCTTTTGATATAAGCTACCTACCCAAAAAGTTTCATTCCAATATTCCATTCCTAACTAAAGTTATTGAGCGGGAACAAAGTGTGATAGACTGACAGAGCATCGTGGGTCAGAGAACCATACTAAAACTTGCACTGAGCAGTATAAAGCGTTACTAAACCAGACTATTATTTGCATCGTCTGAGTTGTCTGGGTGCTTTCCGAGTTCACCGCATTAGGGGTAAAAGCCGGTCGTTTTTCATATGCCAAGGTTGTGCTATGGGAGGACGACTTTTATGAGGGGTTTTCCGAAAAGAGAATAAAATAATCGGATTTCATTCTAATTTCTTGTTCAGTTAGACCACTTAGATTAAACAACCTATATCCGAGACGATTTGGCATTTATAAATTTAATCCTGGAGTTTTCATTAGTTATGTTTTGTTCTATTTAAATTATTTTTAATTTATTCAAACTGTTTTATCATCTTAAAATAGTTGGAAATCGTATATAATAAAAGGTGTGACAATTTCCTTTCATTTAGAAGCCTAAATATAAGATTAAGTCTTGCTACAATCGTCCTAACGTCCCAGCAGATCCCACATAATCAACCAACTTTTACCACTAACCATAAATAAAATTCAAGCATTTTCAGGATAAAACACCCGCTAAAATGTCATCGCATGGAAGGAGAAAAACTCCCATAACACCAAATATTTCCATTCTGAGCTTTTTCACGCAGAATACGGAGAATTTTGTAAAGACGATAATCGAGGACATCGTCTCCAATGCAGTTTGACAGGTTGAATCGAAAAACCCATAAATAAGCTCCCTGATGGTAACAAGGTTACCAAAAAGACTATCTTGTCTCGAAAACAAGCTTTTCCGTGGTTGGAAGTTAACGAAAAATGCCTTAAGTGCATCTTCTGCTGAAGTAGAAATTTCACTCACTTTTTTTTTAGAATTTGATTTTCACTCAATTAATTTTAATTTGAGGAGTGGAATACCCTATTAGGTCAAAAGTTACCTGGGGCACTGTGGACTATGCTTTCATCCCGGCCATCGAGGGTGATTTGCATATACTGTGTAACTTGTTTTGAATGAATTGAATTGAATGTTGTTTAACAGCTCATCAACACACAGAAAACACAGTATAGGCTATATAGAGCTGCCCCAGAGAGAGGGGAAGGATACATAGGCATCTGGGAACCATGCCATACTCTTATTATCAAATAGATTCCTATGGTTCTTGAATGTGCTCGGAGGACAGACCGATACACGGGACCGCCCGGTTTACGTCCCCATCCGACCGATAAGGCTAAGGGAAAGTGTCTTGCCCAAGAACAAACCAACGAAACTCAGTGTTCAAAGGAGGGTTGAACCAGGGGCCTCCGGTTACAAATCCGCCGATGTAAATAAATAAAACAAGTGAAGCACTAACAGTGGTGTGAACACCAGATTGCGAATTCAACATTTTAACAGAAAAATCTAAGTCAAAAGTGGAGATAATTCAGGTAAAATAAATGACAGAGTTATGGCTCTTGTCTTATATCATTGTGTTATGATAATGAACATGATTGCGTGTCAAGTTTTAAAGCTTTCCGACAATTCGTTATTGAGAAATAGGAAAACTTTTTAACCAAAACGTCAGAACGGATAGACTGACGGAAATTGCCAAAATATAAGCGTGGATTTGCTACTCAATCCAGTTAATGATGCCTCTACAATAGGACTGTTTTCCCTCTTGGAATATAAAAATAAGAATAAGAATAATCCATCTAGTCACTTACCAGTAGCTTCCAGCCGCCTTGCCAGCTCCCTGGTAAATAGAATATTAGCTAGCTTCGAACTGCAGTAGATTTCTTGTATTGAGTAATTTTTCTCCGCTATGAGGTTATTGAAAGCGATTCCTTTTGACCATCTATGAGCAATTGATGAAACATTGACAACTCTACTTGGCGTTGATTTTTTCAACAAATCTGAAATTATCCGAAATTAATTATTGTGTAAATTGTATAGTTTCTGCGTTTGAACAATAAAAATATGGTAACAGTGGGGAATTTTACATTTTCTGAACAATAATCAAAAATTAAACAGCTTAAAATAGAAGGTGACATTTATGTATTTGGGTACTAGTGTATTTATGACATTACATATTACTTTTCATTCCATTAAAACATAAATGGGACCCCAGGAAGTCACTTTTAAAATTGAACACCCACCTATAAATGCAAAATTGAGTTTAAAGAACCAAATTTTAGAAAATGGAGTTCACCCATAGATGCCTTCCTGTGGTCACGGTATTTTTTAATGGAATAGCCCTTAACCACCTTCAAACCCTGCATTTCCATTAGTCACTTCCCAAATGAGTTTACTCATTTTTAACTTTCAGCTAATTTTAACAAAACTTCAAAAACTTCTGACTTCCCCAAAACGTGTGAGCACATCCTTTTATTTACCAAGTAATAAGTTGGTAAGCAGGAATGGACCAAAGTAATTGGCTGCATACATCGTCTCCATACCTTCTTCAGTCATGGTTAACGGCAGTCCTTAAGCAAAGAACCAAACAATTTAGAACCACAATAAAATGTCACATACATGTATCATATTCAGGTTTCACATTCATATACAATATACCCCTGCAATAAAAATTTCATATACCATACTCTGGTCTCAGTATCTTATACAATATACTTCACATCGTACAGAGATTTATTCAAGATGGATCGTTAGTGTGGAACCGTATCATCAAATTATGTTTATATACATATGTTTGGTTAATCAAAGGATATACAGAGAACAAACAAACAAGTTCTTGTATGAATTTTAGGTGTGTTTTTTTATAAAAATAATAATCCATAAAAGTATGGCGACCTTTTACAACAGGATTTTCCCCCTTGTTCAGTGAGAGACACCAGGTGGGCACAGATAGTAAACTTGTTTAATTTTTTTATCAGAATAATCGACGGATATAAGTGTTGTGATAGCCACACTACACAAACCATAAACAAACAATTGCCACTAAATTAAACGTCAAATAAACATGAACTAGTCTAACTCAACCTTTCATTGCTACTATTTCATTGTCAGTCTTTTTTATTTGTATACTGACCAGATAAAGAAACGCCTCATCGGGAATTTCCGCTATATATTGTATGTACACTATGCTGCTGTTAATCGAATGGTACATGGCTACGTAAGACCTTTCTTTTCGGAAAAAATACTAAAACAACACAAAACACAGCAAATAGTATTTCTTCAAAGTTTGTTTATTGGCAGAGTATCTGTTTGGCTCAAGCATGTGAGCAAACTTAGGATGCAAATTTCTGCAAACTCTTTACGTTAAATACAGTACTAAAATAGTCAATTTTTCAAAGAGGAACTTCAATATTTATGAATTTCTTGTTAAAGTGTACTGTGATTAAAACGTCTACAACATCACTGTTGTGTCCTTTCTCTAACCAACTGCAACTTTGTTTTACAAAACATCTTGGGATTTCTTTGGAATATTATGTGGCATTAAGTGTGCGGTATATACAATATATAGCGGAAATTCCTGATGAGGCGTTTCTTTATCTCGTCAGTATATCATTTACAGAGAAATATGCACTACTGATTGTGAGTGAGAGTTTGAAGTACCTAATTCCTTGTTAAACCAAGTCTTCTTCTTTCCATCATTTGATTAGGTTTAACAATTCCGAAGGTCCTCCTTCATATTACCTGCTACTCATGCATTGTTCACAAGAATATCCAGTCTAGGCTCTTCAGTGAGGAACTTCTCTGCAAACTGTTGTACAAACTGTGTCAGTTCTACCCGTTAATACTACTGCATTGTTCAAAAGAATATCCAGTCTTGGTTCTTCAGCAACAAATTTCTCTGCAAATTGTTGCACAGACTTCATCTGGCTTATGTACTACTCCTGCACTGTTCACAAGAATATCCAGAATAGGTTCTACAGCTAGGAACTTCACTGCAACTGTTGCACAGACATCAGTCTTACCTGCATTGTCCACAAGAATATCCAGTCTAGGTTCTCAGCAAGGAACCTTTCTGCAAACTGTCATAAAGACTTCATCTGGCTTACCTGCTACTCCTGCATTGTTCACAAGAATATCCAGTCTAGGTTCTTCAGCAACAAACTTCTCTGCAAACATTTTTACAGACTTCACTGGCTTACTTGCTACTGCAGCATTGTTCACAAGAATATCCAGACTAGGTTCTTCAGCAAGGAACTTCTCTGCAAACTGTCGTACAGACTTCATCTGGCTTACCTGCTACTGCTGCGTTGTTCACAAGAATATCCAGTCTTGGTTCTTCAGCAAGGAACTTCTCTGCAAACTGTCGTACAGATTTCATCAGGCTGACGTCTAACTGCTTCACTAGAACATTCATGTTGCCTGTCTGCATTATAATGCTGAGAACTGCAGCTTCTCCCTTCTTGAGATTACGACAAGCAAGAATCACTCGTGCATTTCTCCTGGCAAAGTCCAGGGCAGTCCAGTATCCAATTCCTACAAAGTTTAAATGATATAGGGACTATTTTTACACATTTTATTTGTGAATTGATAGGTTATAAGGAAACCAAGATTTGATACCATAGATTGTTTTATCATTTGGAGGCATAAACTATTTTTTTCTAATTTATGCGACAACGTATTTTATCACATAACTTGATGTGTGGAAGTGTAATAAAGCCACAATATATTTATCATATTACACTTGTGAAATAAATATGCAAATGAAGGCCAATTTTTCAATCAGCTCAATGTGGATCTGATTTGTTTCGTCTTTTTCCGTAACCGTTTAAAATACCGGATTACAAAAATCTACGAGGTAGTGCCGATGTTCAGTGTCGTACGGAAAAATTACGTCATCATATAAACATATGACATCATCGTACGATAAAATTATATAAACAGGCAGCTACAATAAATGTTCATTATAAGGCATTTTCTTGAGTTATGTGATAAATAGAATCTAATATTCATGGCTGTTTAATAGTGAATTTATTAAACTCTTTGGATAAAATTGTTAGAATGCTCAGCATAGCCTCGCATCATATAATTTTATCCAACTTATTTAATAAATTCCAGGGGCGTAGCTGGGTGAATTTGAACAGTACGCCCGATAGGTTCCAAGGGGCGAAGGGGCATTGGGTCAGGTGGGCGAAGCCCCCTGTGATGTCTGTTAAACTCTAAAGACAAGAGCCAAGGGGCAATCTTTCTTTCGAGCGAAGATGTCTACAACGTACAACGTGCTTGGCATTAATATCACGCTGACGGTAGATATTTAGCAAAATATTTTTAAATATTTTACCCCTAATCCCCTACCCCACTTTGGATTTTATTGCATTTGAGGGACCATTTTTTCTATTTTTTTCTGACGAACTGTATGCCCGAGTGTACAGGTCCGGCTACACGCCTGAAGTGTGTGTGTGTGTGTGTGTAATTCTAAGGTTTATAGTCCGTCCGCCAACGAACACGTCAAGGTATATCTACACGCCTGAATTCAGTATTAAACAGGCACTCGTGTAAAACTCTATATAGGTGTGTGGCTATTAACTATATAACAGACTTACTAGTGTGACATGTAATAATGCCTTAATTATACACCATCCTTTATTCATCTGTGTTAGCACCAGTGATGAGGGCTGTTCTACCTCTCAAGTCTGCCTTACGTATACACCATCCTTAAGTTACCTGTGTTAGCACCAGTGACGAGGGCTGTTCAACCAGTCAAGTCTGCCTTACTTATACACCATCCTTTATTACCTGTGCTAGCACCAGTGACGAGGGTTGTTTTACCAGTCAAGTCTGCCTTACTTGTGCACCATCCTTTATTACCTGTGTTAGCCCCATTGACAAGGGCTGTTTTACCAGTCAAGCCTGCCTTACTTATACACCATCCTTTATTATCTGTGTTAGCCCCATTGACGAGTGATGTTTTACCAATCAAGTCGGCCTTACTTATACACCATCCTTTATTACCTGTGTTAACCCCATTGAAGAGGGCTGTTCAACCAGCCAAGTCTGCCTTAATTATACACCATCCTTTATTATCTGTGTTAGCTCATTGACGAGGGATGTTTTACCAGTCAAGTCTGCCTTAATTATACACCATCCTTTACCTGTGTTAGCACCAGTGATGAGGGCTGTTCTACCTTACTTATACACCATCCTTTATTTACCTGTGTTAGCACCAGTGACGAGGGCTGTTCAACCAGTCAAGTCTGCCTTACTTATGCATCATCCTTTATTTACCTGTGTTAGCCCCAGTGACGAGGGCTGTTTTACCAGTTAAGTCGTCCTTACTTATACACCATCCTTTATTTACCTGTAGCCCTATTGACGAGGGCTGTTTCACCAGTCAAGTCTGCCTTACCTATAAACCATCCTTTATTTACCTATGTAACTATTATATATAACTACTATACCTGTGTTATCGCCAGTGATGAGGGATGTTTTACCAGTCACGTCTGCCTTACCTATAAACCATCCATTATTTACCTGATATGTAACTATTATATATAACTACTATACCTGTGTTAGCGCCAGTGACGAGGGCTGTTTTACCAGTCAAGTCTGCCTTACTTGTGCACCATCCTTTATTAATCTCCACATAGATCTTCAGTACTATAAGGCTCACAATAAATACCCCGCCTACAGCAGCAAATATCTGCCATAAAAGATCCATTGGAAATTCTCCTGCAAGAAACTTAAAATCATTACTTTCTGTTATTCACAGGGTTTTTTAACCAGGTTATCAAATGAAAAAGCCTGGTTCATATTAGACAGACGAGTGTCATTTGGCAGGCGGGCGTGCAGGGGTTTATCGAAATGTACCATATTATGTTGAATAATTCTACATTTGTCCTCCTCAAACAAAAACAATGTATGTATTGAGTAATATCGCGTTTAACAATTAATCTTTCAATACTTTTTTCACACATTAGACAGTTATCACGCTTTTTTTCCACTAAATGACCAGGCCAGAAAAAAGCCCTGGTTAATAAAATGATTTCCTGGGAGTAACTTCAGTTAGGAGCGAGATATTGAAGTGAAACTTGGTGAGTAGGTCGGTTATATGGAAAGAAATATTGGAATGGAATTGAACTGAATGTTGTTTAACGGCTCATCAACACAGTATAGGTTATTAAGAGCCCCCCGAGAGAGAGGGGAAGGATGCAAAGAATCCGGGAACCGTGCCCTACTCATATTATCAAAAAGATTTCTATGGTTCTTTAACCTGCTCGGAGGATAGACCGATATACGGGACCGCCCGGTTTACGTCCCCATCCGATGGACGAGACTAAGGGAACGTGTCTTGCCCAAGAACACACCGACAAAACTCACTCAGTGGCACTGAATGACCCGAAAGAAAGAAATATTGGAACAAAACTTTTAAGAAAGCTTATGGAAAACCTGTTTTTTGTGAAATTTCCAAGTCTTGTTTCTTGCTAGATTGCAGCAACATCAACAAAGAACCAGTCATTCAGGAGTTGAGCTAAATTGGGTTTTAGGACTCACCAACACAAAAGAGGTCATATGGTGCCAAAATAAATGAACATTCCAAACCTATCCTCCATTTACATCAAAATAAAAATATGTAAAAAGGGGACTAGAACTTTTTCATTTGCAAAAATGCACAGTTGTTTCAATTCTGTTGTAGACACTCCATTTATGCTGGATTAGCTGGAATCACCATCACTTTCGTGGCAAGTGGCATCTGAAACAACACAGGGGGCACGAAGGCTATGACAGAAAAGGACAAAATGAACTAGAACTATCAAAATATTTTGCTGGCTCTGAAAAATAAAAATGTCACATGACATGTTGTGTCAACTTCCTTCATTGATCGTCTGTATGCATCTTTTACATGTAGTGTTGGAACACAAAACCAAGCACCCTAAGCTGTCAAATGAGAACAAGTTACATTATAATGACAACATATTATACCAATTAAGACTTAGAGCATACATGTATTATTATTATTTTGTACAATTAAAAATAAGAGTCATACAGTCAGTGTCAATCCTACAGAGGGCAGCCTTGGCAAATATTGCACATGCCACATACTGCAATCTGTTAAGAACTATTTAAGATTACAAATTATTAAAAAACTGAGATTTACTATACAGACTTTACAATATAGGAGCTCTTTAATAACAGCTTTTGTAGGTGCTAAAACTCTTATCACCTCATATTAGATATTAAGAGAACTGATTGACACTAGCTGCATGCAGGAAAAACAAACAAATCTTAAACAGTCCATAGAAAGGCACAATATTATGTTTAAAGCTATAAATTATGTGTTTATAAATATGACACATGTACACACAGGTCAATCTACAAGCATAATCCTGTTGAGCAGACACAATTACTGAAAATGATGATGAATTATGTCTTGGTAAAGACTTGTGAGAAAACATAATTGATAATATTATCGGATAGGATCATACGAACATGATTGAACAAAATGCATCCGAGTTGTCTGCCTATCCAAATATATAGCCACTTTTGCCGAATTGGGATACATCGACATTCCAAACCTAATATTTGAAGCAAATCAATGCAACGCTAAAATACTATTGATTTAATTTGATAAATTACTTCTATTGTTTCTTAAAACTTACAATACTAAGGATGTCAATCTTTGATAAGAGAAGAGTGTATGATTATTATATTGGCACAAAATGTAAACACACCCGATCAGCTGACCGCAGTTATCTCCCTTATCAAGCAAAAGAAGCCAATCCGTACTCCAGTCAAATCGTTCGCATTTTGGTAAAACGGGACGTTTGCTTTTTATCAATTCGTTCTCATAAAGGATTAATAGATCTACTGCCACAATGTCTTATAATCAGCGTCCTTGTTCCCACTGAAGTCAAATCGTACCCATGCAGGCCAAACCTTTTTAACACAAAATCCTGACATTTGCTGTAGATCCACAGGCACCCGGCACAGAGCTAGGATAGCAAAAGATGGATTTGAGTGGTTAAAATATTAATAAATTGAGTTCTGGACCCCCAAAAAATGGTTATATATATGTATATATATTATATCACAGGCACCCGGCACAGAGCTAGGATAGCAAAAGATGGATTTGAGTGGTTAAAATATTAATTGAGTTCTGGACCCCCAAAATACTAATTGTTATTTCTCGTTACGTAAGATAGCCTGGGCAGCATAACCTGCTCATGTCACAAGTATAATTATACATATAACCAATAAAACATAAACTGTCATTCAATCTCTCGTACTTTTTTCGTACCAGAGAATCAAATATGCCAACTTAAGCGAATTTGAGTTCAATGACAAGAAGATGGCACGGCTCTTACTAGATATAATCTATAGGTCTAACATGGTGGCATGCGTTAAAAACGACTAAAACATAATGGGATAATTAACTCGAACGGATACCTGAAGCGCCGAAACTGAAAGTTGTCGTGGAAGCTGTGAATTTCGACAATTTCACGAGAGAGTTTTGTTTTCATCACATTCGGCAATCTTGTTGTTGTTGTTGTTGTTCTTGATAATATATTCTGCCTTCATAGGCACACCCAGTTTTCACTGGTAGAGTTCACAGCCACAACCAGATATATATGTATATACGAAATCCTCACCATAACAAATGTTTGTCAAGTCAGTGGTATTTTATGTAAAAGCTTTAAACAACTTAGAAGAGAGCTACAACAAATCAAGAGCAACTAGCAGTTGAGGATAATATATAAACATCTAAACATACACTGTACAGTCTGATGGGATCAGGTCTACATGGAGAAAACGGTTAGATCCAGAGACATCTTTGTCGCTACTGCAAACATATATACTGCCTGTGCTCACATATGGACTTGAAATCATCATTCGTACAGGGAAAGCATTAATAACAATTGAAACTGAATATAAAAAAGATTATAAAACAAATATTATCACTACCAACTCCAACAGCAGATCCAGCTATCTACATGCTGTCAGGCCTACTACCCATGGAAGCTGTTATCCCTAAGAAAGTTTTTTCATTATATGGCAACATCACAAGACTACCACAAATTTCTATTGAACTCAGAGTAGCAAAGAAACAACTGGAAAACAAATCATTTAATAGCCATAGCTGTTGTTTTTTTTTTGCATACGCATTTACAAGCTCCGTTTACTTGCAATGTAACAGGAAACGTCAATATTCGCTCATATTGACGTGCAGTAAAGTCATATTGGGTGTGTAATGTATATTCGTTCGTGATTGGTGCACTTTTCTGTTCATGTCAAAATTCCCACGATCTAACGACAATATGTTTGATTCAAATAAAAAAATTGATGAAAATTAAATGTTAAAACCTACTGTCTTGTTCTTATTATTCGTTTTTATATTAAAAAAACAAAGGTTATTATATTTGTATTGGGATATATCACACAACACAGACATGTTATTAATTAGGTCTGTGGATGAACTATGTACTCGTTCTTCAGCGTATACATATTACGCTCCTAAAGTCGCGCAATATTGTTAAATTAGAAGGTTATGGCATTGTGGGGAAGGTTTTGGAATGGGTGAAAGACTTCCTAAGGGACAGATCTCAAATGGTGGTTATAAATGGAAAACACTCAACATCTGAACAAGTATACAGTGGGGTACCTCAGGGTAGTGTGTTAGGTCCTACCCTTTTCCTTGTCTTCATAAATGATCTCCCCGAGGTAGTGGAAACAGTAGTCAAGCTATTTGCAGATGATACCAAAACATATTCAGTTATAAATTCCCAAGAAGACGTAGATAAATTACAGAGAAATACTGACAATTTTTGCGACTGGTCCAAAACTTGGGATTTAGAATTTAATTCAAAAAAAATGTTAAAGAATGCATATTGGCAAATCAATGGTTACTGATAACTACTTTATTTTATGAAAGACAGGGAGAATCGTAGGGACTTGATTTTAAATGTTTCAGAGGAGAAGGATCTGGGGGTGATAATTGACAATAATCTCACCTTCAACACTCATATTATTTAGCCTTAGCGAATAGAAATCCAGGAATAATTATGAGAACCTTTACGTATCTAGACAAGAATATATTTTTGACACTATTCAAAGCTTTAGTAAGACCCCATTTAGAATATGCCAGTACAGTTTGGTCCCCGTGCTTAAAAAAGCACCAAATCGCTATAGAAAATGTTCAGCGTAGGGCAACAAAAACGTTATCGTCTTTAAACAACCTAGAATATAATGAACGGCTAAGATACTTAGGTACTCCTACACTTCAATACCGGAGGTTACGTACAGACATGCTGCAGGTCTTTAAGATCCTTATAGGATTCGATATATCATCAATCCAAAACTTTTTCCCTTTAGCAACATATACCAGAACGAGAGGGAATACCCTAAAACCTTTCAAAAAACAAGCCAAAACAGAACACAGAAAAAAATCCTTTACCATTAGGGTAGTGGAAGACGGGAATTCCCTACCAGAAAGTGTTGTCCAAGCACCGAGTGTAAATGCCTTTAAGAGCAGACTAAACAAACATTGGCATAATAATCAAATACAATTTGATGCTAGATGTTTCCCAAGCCTGCGCAGTAGACACTCTCGCCCGATATACAACCGAAGAGATGGGCCTCCAGAAGCCTTCTGGCTGTTTATCGGTCGAGAGTGTCTACTGCGGGGAGATCATTTATGAAGACAAGGAAAAGGGTAGGACCTAACACACTACCCTGAGGTACCCCGCTTTATACTTGTTCAGATGTTGAGTGTTTTCCATTTATAACCACCGTTTGAGATCTGTCCCTTAGGAAGTCTTTCACCCATTCCAAAACATTCCCCACAATGCCATAACCTTCTAATTTAGTTAGCAGCTTGTTAAGTAGTAATGTATCAAATGCTCTCCTGAAGTCATAGAATATTACATCAAGCTCTTGGCCACTATCAAGTGCATCAGACCAATCTTCCAGTACTTCTAATAATTGAAGAGGACAGGATTTGCCCTTCATAAATCCAAACTGGTGTATTGAAAATAAATTGTTACTTTGCATATGATCTATAATATTCTTTTTGATAATTTTTTGCATTATATTAGAGACAATAGGGCATAAGCTTATTGGTCTATAGTTTTCTGGAGATTGTTTATTTCCTGATTTAAAAATTGTTGTTATATTTGCTATTTTCCAGGAACTTGGTAATAGTGATTCATCTAATGATTTGTTGAAATTTTTTGTTAACGGCTTTGTTAATTCATTTTTACATTGGACTATCGATCACTTTGGGGGTGTATTCCATCTGGGCCAGCTGATTTATTTGGTTTTAATTCCTTTATTGCTAGCAGAACATCGTTCTCGGTTATGATAATGTTGTCAAGCATGGAGTTAACACTTCTTTGAGGGAAAGCTGGGTTGTCATTTAGTTCATTGTGTTTGAAGAAACTGGCAAAGTATTGATTAAAAATATTTGCTCTCTCTTGGTCATCTAAGACTATGTTTCCATTTTGGTCAATTAGTTGTCCTATTGTAGTTTTGGTTTTGTTTTTTTACCTTACATATTTCTAAAATAATTTATTGTCACTATTTATCCGAGTTGCAAGGTCTTTTTCATAATTATATTTCGCTAGTTTTAATGCATATGTAGCTTTGTTCCTAGCAGTTTTATATTTTTCAAAATTTGAGTGAGTTTTGCAATAGAGGTATTTTTTCCAATATTTTCTTTTGTCTCTGACTATGTTTTTTGTGTTATTATCTAAGTTACAGTAAGTAAGTAACGCTAAAGAACTCGTGCATATATCCCAATACAAATCTAATAACCTATAAATATCGATGAAGAAGATTCTATAACCTTATATGACTTGCCAACCCCTGAAGAACTAATATCAGCACCAATCGAGAAATTAGCGTGGAAAAGGCTTATAAATAAAGCAATTAACCAGAGATGGAAGGAAATAATTATTTCACAGTCTGAACTTTACTCTTCGCTGAATTATTTCTCAAAACATTTTAATCCAGGGAAATGCCATCCCTTAATTGTACCGGTACATATAGCTTAGTTCGAGAGATATAAATCGTATACCGATAGAAGTGAAGTTACTCATACTGCAGACAAACAGGGCCAAATAAAACCAAACCGAAGTCAATCCGGAGTGTCTACTCTGTCACGAGTCTGATGAGAGTCTCCATCACTTCTTGCTCGAGTGCAATGAGCTAAACGATGTCAGAAAACCTATACTAACAGACTACATCCATGTGTTAGATACTCTGCTACATATATATCCGTGTGCCGCAAATTATAGCTTGCTTCAGCTTCTAGTGGACTGCAGTGTGCTTTTGTGTGATTGTGAATAATACAGTCAGTAGACATTCTACTAGTGAACTCCTGTGTAGAAATCCTACTCTTTCATAGCAGACAATTATGTTATGCTCTAGATATATTAGATTAGAGCTTGGATCTAAACATAAATATATAAGTAGGACATAACGGCACATGCAAACTGGGGAAACTCTACTAAGTTGTTTAAAGCTTTTACTTAAAATACCACGGAATTGACAAACATTTGTTATGGTGAGGATTTCGTATATACATATATATCTGGTTGTGGCTGTGAACTCTACCAGTGAAAACTGGATGTGCCTATGAAGGCAGAATATATTATCAAGAACAACAACAACAACAACAAGATGGCCGAATGTGATGAAAACAAAACTCTCTTGTGAAATTGTCGAAATTCACAGCTTCCACGACAACTTTCAGTTTCGGCGCTTCAGGTATCCGTTCGAGTTAATTATCCCATTATGTTTTAGTCGTTTTTAACGCATGCCACCATGTTAGACCTATAGATTATATCTAGTAAGAGCCGTGCCATCTTGTCTGTAGCCGTTTTGAATGTGTGAGTGAGTGAGTGAGTAGACGACAACGAATTAGCATTACCAGTCTAAGACAAGTTATGCTCAACATAAACAGGACCTTGTCCGATCACTTGTGGGCAACCGGGCAAAGCGATGTTATTGTGTGTATTTGTATGTATGTGTATGTCTGTGCGACGAACAATCTGACATTACCGGTCTGTGACTAGTTATGTCAGGCATAAACAGCGCCACGCCAGGTCACTGAGAGGTAACCTGACACGGTGAGGCTATATCCCACGAGAGAGGCTACTTCTCTCCAGATTCGTACACGGGGTGTGGATTGTTTAGGCGGTCAGGAATAAACAAAATCGCCGAGGTGTTCAACATAATTTTTATTATCTAAGTTGATCTCAAAATCTACTCTATACAGACATTAATATTTATTTATAAGCCATGGCTAATTCTAGAATCTCCATTTTAAATACCTTAACAGGAACATCTAACGATGTAATCTCCTGTATCTAATTAGAACATTTTCTCAGGAACATCTAACGATGTTATCTCCTGCTAAATTTAATTCAAATAAGACAGGTCTAACCTTATATATGACACCTAACGGCATCCCGAGGGCACTTACTTATCAGTAATCCTTGCCAATCATGAATAGGAAAATCAAAGTATATACAGCTGGTACTAATATAAAGCAAACGGCACTAAGTATTATACTTCAAACAAATATCATGGCGAGTAAATCAGTAAATGATGTATACCCTGTAAATAAAGACAGAAACAATGCATGAAAACATCAATGATAACATGTAGCATGTCAAAGGCAAGTGAAATAATGTTACATATTACCTCCCTTTATGGTAAGCTTAATTATACTGTAACTGACCTAGGCCAAATCTACTACATGTCATTGAACTCAAATTCGCTCAAGTTGGCATATTTGATTCTCTGGTACGAAAAAAGTACGAGAGATTGAATGACAGTTTATGTTTTATTGGTTATATGTATATTTCTACTTGTGACATGAGCAGGTTATGCTGCCCAGGCTATCTTACGTAACGAGAAATAACAATTAGTATAGAACTGTTGGTGGTTTTGGCCATTTTAGGAGTTCCATACCTTTAAGAATATAATATATATACATATATATAACCATTTTTTGGGGGTCCAGAACTCAATTAATTAATATTTTAACCACTCAAATCCATCTTTTGCAATCCTAGCTCTGTGCCGGGTGCCTAATATATATACATATATATAACCATTTTTTGGGGGTCCAGAACTCAATTAATTAATGTTTTAACCACTCAAATCAATCTTTTACTATCCTAGCTCTGTGCCGGGTGCCTGTGTGTAGATCTACTGTAGTTTTCCATGCGCAGCTTTTTTGGGCGATTTCTCTTCTAAAACTATTGGATGGATTTTCCTACAAATTTACAGGAATGTTGCTTTGGATGTCTAGTTCTATTTTTTGTCTTTTTTTTTTTGTCTTTTTTTTTGTCTTTTATTATTAGATACATAAAATAGGAAAAATATAGCATTTTGTAAAAATTCCAACACAATTAAACAATTTAAGCATAATGGTACAGTTCCAAAAACCAATATTAAAACTCAATCATAATGCATGGTGACCTATAAATTTAATTGAATATATTGTCTAATTATATGTTCAAATAAGTGCCTAGGAAGTTGAAAATATACCATTTCTATATAATTTCATACAAAACTTGGCTTTTTAGCATAGGGGTAGGGTTTCAAATTCTTTTTCTAAACAAGCATGGGGACCTATCATTTTTATTGCACATTTTGTTTTTATATATGTTAAATTATGTGCTTAGCAAGTTTAAAAAAAATCTATTATTGGGAACATACAAAAAAAAAAGGAAATTGTATCATTATGGGCTAATTTGTGCATAAATTGTGGTAATGGTCTCAACAGATTTTGTAAAAAAATATAGGTTTTACATAAAGATGAGCTTTAAATGTTATTGTAATTAAATGTTAATACAATTTTAGCAGAATTGTGACCAATGAATAAATGATTAGACTTCAAAAATATCTTATTTAGCTATTTTATGGACTTGTTCAACTTTTTGGACAGATTGACATGACGGTGGCATTACAAATTATTTTTTAAAATTTTAACAAGCAAGGTGACCTACCATTATTTTTGCCTTTTCTGTCTATATATATAACAGACTTACTGGATAAAAAGTTTAAAGAAAATCTGTCGGGCAGAAAAAACTATAGAAAATGTCTTTAAAGCACGCGAAGAACATTTTTTAATTGAAAATTGGAGCGCGCGACTTGATTTTCGCCTCTTTTTTCTGTTTAAGCGTGAATTAAAATTATTTTGCAGTTAATGCTTATGCATTTATCTTTGATAGTTAGCCTATATAAAGTAATAGATCAGCATACTTCAACGTGCACAAAAGTAGTTTGGTTTATGCAGGGTGTAAGTTCACTAATACTCCCTGGTTTATGTAGCAGGAACGTGTACGTTCCAGGTTTTAGGGAAGACTGTAAATAGATTAGAAAGGCTTGGTTTAATTTGTTTCCATGACAGTGAACAAACTATTCTCCATTGATGCATGCAGCTGTTAGTACTAAGTAGTGTACGTAGTGATACCACGTAGAAGCAGTCGCTAGCTCCTAAAAATGCTATTTCAATTAGGTTGACAAATTAAAGAAGAAAGTAATATATTGATGCTTTGCACATGTTCTTATGCCACTGCAGTAATTAATTATATCTGTAGGTGTTGATTATAGATCATCAGTAATATATTCAAACCCATGGTAGAATAACAAAGAAAAGTAATCAACATTGTATTTACCTATATGCAAGTATGTTTAAAGTCGAAATGATACTGGATTAATAAATCGAAAGGCTAATTTTAATGCTCAACCCGGGGCTAGAGGGCATAAACCAACCCGGGGCTAGAGGGCATAAACGGTAGCAAGCATTTTTCACTACCGTTCATGTCAACTCAGTCAAACCGAGACTGCATTATTTGTTGTATTTATCGTGTTCGGCGATTTCAAAATGTCTCATTTCATGCTCTTTCTCCCTTTAAGGAGTACACCAGTGAATACAGACTATGATGTTTGTCTGCAGTCTTATCTTGTGCCCTCAATGTTTATTCTCTTGTTGCTCTGGCTTCTGCCATGGATATACAGGTACAGAGTATGTAGATCTATGCTTCTGCCAAATCACTGAGTACCTTCTTTGTGGCTTTTTAGGCTATTTTTTTTATTATTTATATATACACGAGCATCTTTGTGTTTTACTTATATTGCCTATTAATGCTGCATTGTTGGTTGAAGCAAAGTTCATGGCGGGGATTTTTTTATTTACACTGTCCCATCTTATTGGGATGACAGTAGGGTAAGTGTGAGGTTTGGTGCAACCTGAGAACCTGTATTAAACCTCCAGTGGCCTTTTTTGTCACTGATCGTTCCAAGGCGGTAGCCCTACCGGCATTCACGCTTGAGCATGGAATTACGTTCATACTGACGCAATGTCATCGCGTGCTCAACTCCGCCTCTTCCTCGCTGTCTGAATGTAAACACGAGTGTGAAATAAATCTTGATTTGAATCCGGTCAGGAGATGTGCTTTAGGCATATAAACTAGCCAGCATTACAGTAGAATTGCTCGAGAGATATACCTTGAATATGCTATTTTGAAAGTACATAGTAAGTTCCATCACTGCTGGGGAAGCCTGAAGTTATTTTCACAATCCACAGCATCTATATAATAGAGAAAAGGTGACTTGTACTCAGTGTTATGTTTTGATATCGATTTTTGTACTTCCATTTTATTGGACGGCGTCATCGGTTGTTTATATGTCTGACGCGTCAAACCTCTATTGACGCAATCAATGTAATTTCATGCTCAATCGGGAACAACTGTATTGTCACCCATTTTTGTGTTTGCGACGTCATATACCTTTATTCTTTGTTAACATTGCCATTCATGTTTGTCCTTTTGCATGTTTTTGGGTTAACTGTGTTCTGTGAAACCTGCATTTCCGACTTTTATACTTATTTGTAGTACGTTGGTTACGTACACTACAATAACATACACACTTTACTCATGCAGTAACATACAAATTTTACCCATCCAGTAACATACAGATATTACTCATGCAGTAACATACATACTTTACCCATACAGTATCATACATACTTTACTCATACAGTAACATACAGACTTTACTCATACAGTAACATACATACTTTACTCATGCAGTAAGATACAAATTTTACCCATCCAGTAACATACAGATATTACTCATGCAGTAACATACATACTTTACCCATGCAGTAGCATCCAGACTTTACTCATGCAGTAACATACATACTTTACCCATACAGTAACATACAGACTTTACTCATACAGTAACATACAGATTTTACTCATACAGTAACATACATACTTTACTCATGCAGTAACATACAAATTTTACCCATCCAGTAACATACAGATATTACTCATGCAGTAACATACATACTTTACCCATACAGTATCATACAGACTTTACTCATACAGTAACATACATACTTTACTCATACAGTAACATACAGACTTTACTCATGCAGTAACATACAAATTTTACCAATCCAGTAACATACAGATATTACTCATGCAGTAACATACATACTTTACCCATGCAGTAGCATCCAGACTTTACTCATACAGTAACATACAGACTTTACTCATACAGTAACATACAGACTTTACTCATACAGTATCATACATACTTTACTCATACAGTAACGTACATACTTTACTCATACAGTAACATACATACTTTACTCATACAGTAACATACAGACTTTACTCATACAGTAACATACAGACTTTACTCATGCAGTAACATACAGACTTTACTCATGCAGTAACAAACAGACTTTACTCATACAGTAACATACATACTTTACTCATACAGTAACATACATACTTTACTCATACAGTAACATACATACTTTACTCATACAGTAACATACAGACTTTACTCATACAGTAACATACATACTTTACTCATACAGTAACATACAGACTTTACTCATACAGTAACATACATACATTACTCATGCAGTAACATACAAATTTTACCAATCCAGTAACATACAGATATTACTCATGCAGTAACATACATACTTTACCCATGCAGTAGCATCCAGACTTTACTCATACAGTAACATACAGACTTTACTCATACAGTATCATACATACTTTACTCATACAGTAACGTACATACTTTACTCATACAGTAACGTACATACTTTACTCATACAGTAACATACAGACTTTACCCATACAGTAACATACAGACTTTACCCATACAGTAACATACAGACTTTACCCATACAGTAACATACAGACTTTACTCATACAGTATCATACATACTTTACTCATACAGTAACGTACATACTTTACTCATACAGTAACATACAGACTTTACTCATACAGTAACATACATACTTTACTCATACAGTAACATACAGACTTTACTCATACAGTAATATACAGACTTTACTCATGCAGTAACATACAGACTTTACTCATACAGTAACATACAGACTTTACTCATACAGTAACATACAGACTTTACTCATACAGTAACATACAGACTTTACTCATGGAGTAACATACAGACTTTACTCATACAGTAACATACAGACTTTACTCATACAGTAACATACAGACTTTACTCATACAGTATCATACATACTTTACTCATACAGTAACGTACATACTTTACTCATACAGTAACGTACAGACTTTACTCATACAGTAACATACAGACTTTACTCATACAGTAACATACAGACTTTACTCATACAGTAACATACAGACTTTAATCATACAGTAACGTACAGACCATACTCATACAGTAACGTACATACTTTAATCATACAGTAACATACATACTTTACTCATACAGTAACATACAGACTTTACTCATACAGTAACATACAGACTTTACTCATACAGTAACATACATACTTTACTCATACAGTAGCATACAGACTTTACTCATACAGTAACAAACATACTTTACCCATACAGTAACATACAGACTTTACCCATGCAGTAACATACAGACTTTACTCATACAGTAACGTACATACTTTACTCATACATTAACATACAGACTTTACTCATACAGTAACATACAGACTTTACTCATACAGTAACATACATACTTTACTCATACAGTAACGTACATACTTTACTCATACAGTAACATACAGACTTTACTCATACAGTAACATACAGACTTTACTCATACAGTAACATACAGACTTTACTCATGCAGTAACATACAGACTCTACTAATGCATTAACATACAGACTCTACTCATACAGTAAAATACAGACTTTACTCATACAGTAACATACAGACATTTCTCAATACAGACTTTACTCATACAGTAACATACAGACTTTACTCATACAGTAGCTTACAGACTTTACTCATGCAGTAACATACAGACTTTACTCATGCAGTAACATACAGACTTTACTCATACATTAACATACAGACTCTACTCATACAGTAAAATACAGACTTTACTCATGCAGTAACATACAGACTTTACTCATACAGTAACATACAGACTTTACTCATGCAGTAACATACAGACTTTACTCATACAGTAACATACAGACTTTACTCATACAGTAGCTTACAGACTTTACTCATGCAGTAACATACAGACTTTACTCATGCAGTAACATACAGACTTTTCTCATGCAGTAACATACAGACTTTACTCATGCAGTAACATACAGACTTTACTCATACAGTAACATACAGACTTTACTCATACAGTAGCTTACAGACTTTACTCATGCAGTAACATACAGACTTTACTCATGCAGTAACATACAGACTTTACTCATACATTAACATACAAACTCTACTCATACAGTAAAATACAGACTTTACTCATACAGTAACATACAGACTTTTCTCATGCAGTAACATACATACTTTACTCATACAGTAACATACAGACTTTACTCATACAGTAACATACATACTTTACTCATGCAGTAACATACAGACTTTACTCATGCAGTAACATACAGACTTTACTCATGCAGTAACATTCAGACTTTACTCATACATTAACATACAGAATCTACTCATACAGTAAAATACAGACTTTACTCATACAGTAACATACAGACTTTTCTCATGTAGTAACATACATACTTTACTCATGCAGTAACATACAGACTTTACTCATACAGTAAAATACAGACTTTACTCATACAGTAACATACAGACTTTTCTCATACAGTAACAAACAGACTTTACTCATACAGTAACATACCTACTTTACCCATACAGTAACATACTGATTTTACTCATACAGTAACATACAGACTTTACTCATGCAGTAACATACAGACTTTACTCATGCAGTAACATACCTACTTTACCCATACAGTAACATACAGACTTTACCCATACAGTAACATACCTACTTTACCCATACAGTAACATACATACTTTACTCATACAGTAAAATACAGACTTTACTCATACAGTAACATACAGACTTTACTCATACAGTAACAAACATACTTTACTCATACAGTAACATACAGACTTTACCCATACAGTAACATACAGACTTTACTCATACAGTAACGTACATACTTTACTCATACATTAACATACAGACTTTACTCATACAGTAACATACAGACTTTACTCATACAGTAACATACATACTTTACTCATACAGTAACGTACATACTTTACTCATACAGTAACATACAGACTTTACTCATACAGTAACATACAGACTTTACTCATACAGTACCATACATACTTTACTCATACAGTAACATACAGACTTTACTCATACAGTAACATACAGACTTTACTCATACAGTAACATACAGACTTTACTCATGCAGTAACATACAGACTTTACTCATGCATTAACATACAGACTCTACTCATACAGTAAAATACAGACTTTACTCATACAGTAACATACAGACATTTCTCAATACAGACTTTACTCATACAGTAACATACAGACTTTACTCATACAGTAGCTTACAGACTTTACTCATGCAGTAACATACAGGCTTTACTCATGCAGTAACATACAGACTTTACTCATACATTAACATACAGACTCTACTCATACAGTAAAATACAGACTTTACTCATGCAGTAACATACAGACTTTACTCATACAGTAACATACAGACTTTACTCATGCAGTAACATACAGACTTTACTCATACAGTAACATACAGACTTTACTCATACAGTAGCTTACAGACTTTACTCATGCAGTAACATACAGACTTTACTCATGCAGTAACATACAGACTTTTCTCATGCAGTAACATACAGACTTTACTCATGCAGTAACATACATACTTTACTCATACAGTAACATACAGACTTTACTCATACAGTAGCTTACAGACTTTACTCATGCAGTAACATACAGACTTTACTCATGCAGTAACATACAGACTTTACTCATACATTAACATACAGACTCTACTCATACAGTAAAATACAGACTTTACTCATACAGTAACATACAGACTTTTCTCATGCAGTAACATACATACTTTACTCATGCAGTAACATACATACTTTACTCATGCAGTAACATACAGACTTTACTCATACAGTAACATACATACTTTACTCATGCAGTAACATACAGACTTTACTCATACAGTAACATACAGACTTTACTCATGCAGTAACATACAGACTTTACTCATACATTAACATACAGACTCTACTCATACAGTAAAATACAGACTTTACTCATACAGTAACATACAGACTTTTCTCATGCAGTAACATACAGACTTTACTCATGCAGTAACATACAAACTTTACTCATACAGTTAAATACAGACTTTACTCATACAGTAACATACAGACTTTTCTCATACAGTAACAAACAGACTTTACTCATACAGTAACATACCTACTTTACCCATACAGTAACATACAGATTTTACTCATACAGTAACATACAGACTTTACTCATGCAGTAACATACAGACTTTACTCATGCAGTAACATACCTACTTTACCCATACAGTAACATACAGACTTTACTCATACAGTAACATACCTACTTTACCCATACAGTAACATACATACTTTACTCATACAGTAAAATACAGACTTTACTCATACAGTAACATACATACTTTACTCATACAGTAACATACAGACTTTACTCATGCAGTAACATACAGACTTTACTCATACAGTAACATACAGACTTTACTCATGCAGTAACATACAGACTTTACTCATACAGTAACATACAGACTTTACTCATACATTAACATACAGACTCTACTCATACAGTAAAATACAGAATTTACTCATACAGTAACATACAGACTTTTCTCATGCAGTAACATACAGACTTTACTCATACAGTAACATACAGACTTTACTCATACAGTAAAATACAGACTTTACTCATACAGTATCATACATACTTTACTCATACAGTAACATACAGACTTTACTCATACAGTAACATACAGACTTTTCTCATGTAGTAACATACAGACTTTACTCATGCAGTAAAATACAGACTTTACTCATACAGTAACATACAGACTTTTCTCATACAGTAAACTACAGACTTTACTCATACATTAACATACAGACTCTACTCATACAGTAACATACAGACTTTACTCATACAGTAACATACAGACTTTACTCATACAGTAACATACCTACTTTACCCATACAGTAACATACATACTTTACTCATACAGTAACATACAGACTTAACTCATGCAGTAACATACAGACTTTACTAATGCAGTAACATACCTACTTTACCCATACAGTAACATACAGACTTTACTCATACAGTAACATACCTACTTTACCCATACAGTAACATACAGACTTTACTCATACAGTAAAATACAGACTTTACTCATACAGTAACAGACAGACTTTTCTCATGCAGTAACATACAGACTTTACTCATACAGTAACATACATACTTTACTCATACAGTAACATACAGACTTTTCTCATGCAGTAACATACAGACTTTACTCATACAGTAACATACAGACTTTTCTCATGCAGTAACATACAGACTTTACTCATGCAGTAACATACAGACTTTACTCATACAGTAACATACATACTTTACTCATACAGTAACATAGAGACCATACTCATGCAGTGTTATGCATACTTTACTCATACAGTAACATACACACTTTACCCATGCAGTAGCATACATACTTTCCTCATACAGTAACATACATACTTTACTCATGCAGTAACATACAGACCATACTCATGCAGTATCATACATACTTTACTCATGTAGTAACATACATACTTTACTCATGCAGTAACATACAGACCATACTCATGCCGTATCATACATACTTTACTCATCCATAACATACATACTTTACTCATGCAGTAACATACAGACTTTACTCATACAGTAACATACAGACTTTACTCATACAGTAACATACAGACTTTACTCATACAGTAACATACAGACTTTACTCATGCAGTAACATACAGACTTTACTCATACAGTAACATACATACTTTACTCATACAGTAACATACATACTTTACTCATACAGCAACATACAGACTTTACTCATACAGTAACATACAGACTTTACTCATTCAGTAACATACAGACTTTACTCATACAGTAACATACAGACTTTACTCATACAGTAACATACATACTTTACTCATACAGTAACATACAGACTTTACTCATGCAGTAACATACAAATTTTACCAATCCAGTAACATACAGATATTACTCATGCAGTAACATACATACTTTACCCATGCAGTAGCATCCAGACTTTACTCATACAGTAACATACAGACTTTACTCATACAGTAACATACAGACTTTACTCATACAGTATCATACATACTTTACTCATACAGTAACGTACATACTTTACTCATACAGTAACATACATACTTTACTCATACAGTAACATACAGACTTTACTCATACAGTAACATACAGACTTTACTCATACAGTAACATACAGACTTTACTCATGCAGTAACATACAGACTTTACTCATGCAGTAACATACAGACTTTACTCATACAGTAACATACATACTTTACTCATACAGTAACATACATACTTTACTCATACAGTAACATACATACTTTACTCATACAGTAACATACAGACTTTACTCATACAGTAACATACATACTTTACTCATACAGTAACATACATACTTTACCCATACAGTAACATACAGACTTTACCCATACAGTAACATACAGACTTTACTCATACAGTATCATACATACTTTACTCATACAGTAACGTACATACTTTACTCATACAGTAACGTACATACTTTACTCATACAGTAACATACAGACTTTACTCATACAGTAACATACATACTTTACTCATACAGTAACATACAGACTTTACTCATACAGTAACATACAGACTTTACTCATGCAGTAACATACAGACTTTACTCATACAGTAACATACAGACTTTACTCATACAGTAACATACAGACTTTACTCATACAGTATCATACATACTTTACTCATGGAGTAACATACAGACTTTACTCATACAGTAACATACAGACTTTACTCATACAGTATCATACATACTTTACTCATACAGTAACGTACATACTTTACTCATACAGTAACGTACATACTTTACTCATACAGTAACATACAGACTTTACTCATACAGTAACGTACAGACTTTACTCATACAGTAACATACAGACTTTACTCATACAGTAACATACAGACTTTAATCATACAGTAACGTACAGACCATACTCATACAGTAATGTACATACTTTACTCATACAGTAACGTACATACTTTACTCATACAGTAACATACAGACTTTACTCATACAGTAACATACATACTTTACTCATACAGTAACATACATACTTTACTCATACAGTAGCATACAGACTTTACTCATACAGTAACAAACATACTTTACTCATACAGTAACATACAGACTTTACTCATACAGTAACATACAGACTTTACTCATACAGTAACATACAGACTTTACTCATGCAGTAACATACAGACTTTACTCATGCATTAACATACAGACTCTACTCATACAGTAAAATACAGACTTTACTCATACAGTAACATACAGACATTTCTCAATACAGACTTTACTCATACAGTAACATACAGACTTTACTCATACAGTAGCTTACAGACTTTACTCATGCAGTAACATACAGGCTTTACTCATGCAGTAACATACAGACTTTACTCATACATTAACATACAGACTCTACTCATACAGTAAAATACAGACTTTACTCATGCAGTAACATACAGACTTTACTCATACAGTAACATACAGACTTTACTCATGCAGTAACATACAGACTTTACTCATACAGTAACATACAGACTTTACTCATACAGTAGCTTACAGACTTTACTCATGCAGTAACATACAGACTTTACTCATGCAGTAACATACAGACTTTTCTCATGCAGTAACATACAGACTTTACTCATGCAGTAACATACATACTTTACTCATACAGTAACATACAGACTTTACTCATACAGTAGCTTACAGACTTTACTCATGCAGTAACATACAGACTTTACTCATGCAGTAACATACAGACTTTACTCATACATTAACATACAGACTCTACTCATACAGTAAAATACAGACTTTACTCATACAGTAACATACAGACTTTTCTCATGCAGTAACATACATACTTTACTCATGCAGTAACATACATACTTTACTCATGCAGTAACATACAGACTTTACTCATACAGTAACATACATACTTTACTCATGCAGTAACATACAGACTTTACTCATACAGTAACATACAGACTTTACTCATGCAGTAACATACAGACTTTACTCATACATTAACATACAGACTCTACTCATACAGTAAAATACAGACTTTACTCATACAGTAACATACAGACTTTTCTCATGCAGTAACATACAGACTTTACTCATGCAGTAACATACAAACTTTACTCATACAGTTAAATACAGACTTTACTCATACAGTAACATACAGACTTTTCTCATACAGTAACAAACAGACTTTACTCATACAGTAACATACCTACTTTACCCATACAGTAACATACAGATTTTACTCATACAGTAACATACAGACTTTACTCATGCAGTAACATACAGACTTTACTCATGCAGTAACATACCTACTTTACCCATACAGTAACATACAGACTTTACTCATACAGTAACATACCTACTTTACCCATACAGTAACATACATACTTTACTCATACAGTAAAATACAGACTTTACTCATACAGTAACATACATACTTTACTCATACAGTAACATACAGACTTTACTCATGCAGTAACATACAGACTTTACTCATACAGTAACATACAGACTTTACTCATGCAGTAACATACAGACTTTACTCATACAGTAACATACAGACTTTACTCATACATTAACATACAGACTCTACTCATACAGTAAAATACAGAATTTACTCATACAGTAACATACAGACTTTTCTCATGCAGTAACATACAGACTTTACTCATACAGTAACATACAGACTTTACTCATACAGTAAAATACAGACTTTACTCATACAGTATCATACATACTTTACTCATACAGTAACATACAGACTTTACTCATACAGTAACATACAGACTTTTCTCATGTAGTAACATACAGACTTTACTCATGCAGTAAAATACAGACTTTACTCATACAGTAACATACAGACTTTTCTCATACAGTAAACTACAGACTTTACTCATACATTAACATACAGACTCTACTCATACAGTAACATACAGACTTTACTCATACAGTAACATACAGACTTTACTCATACAGTAACATACCTACTTTACCCATACAGTAACATACATACTTTACTCATACAGTAACATACAGACTTAACTCATGCAGTAACATACAGACTTTACTAATGCAGTAACATACCTACTTTACCCATACAGTAACATACAGACTTTACTCATACAGTAACATACCTACTTTACCCATACAGTAACATACAGACTTTACTCATACAGTAAAATACAGACTTTACTCATACAGTAACAGACAGACTTTTCTCATGCAGTAACATACAGACTTTACTCATACAGTAACATACATACTTTACTCATACAGTAACATACAGACTTTTCTCATGCAGTAACATACAGACTTTACTCATACAGTAACATACAGACTTTTCTCATGCAGTAACATACAGACTTTACTCATGCAGTAACATACAGACTTTACTCATACAGTAACATACATACTTTACTCATACAGTAACATAGAGACCATACTCATGCAGTGTTATGCATACTTTACTCATACAGTAACATACACACTTTACCCATGCAGTAGCATACATACTTTCCTCATACAGTAACATACATACTTTACTCATGCAGTAACATACAGACCATACTCATGCAGTATCATACATACTTTACTCATGTAGTAACATACATACTTTACTCATGCAGTAACATACAGACCATACTCATGCCGTATCATACATACTTTACTCATCCATAACATACATACTTTACTCATGCAGTAACATACAGACTTTACTCATACAGTAACATACAGACTTTACTCATACAGTAACATACAGACTTTACTCATACAGTAACATACAGACTTTACTCATGCAGTAACATACAGACTTTACTCATACAGTAACATACATACTTTACTCATACAGTAACATACATACTTTACTCATACAGCAACATACAGACTTTACTCATACAGTAACATACAGACTTTACTCATTCAGTAACATACAGACTTTACTCATACAGTAACATACAGACTTTACTCATACAGTAACATACATACTTTACTCATACAGTAACATACAGACTTTACTCATGCAGTAACATACAAATTTTACCAATCCAGTAACATACAGATATTACTCATGCAGTAACATACATACTTTACCCATGCAGTAGCATCCAGACTTTACTCATACAGTAACATACAGACTTTACTCATACAGTAACATACAGACTTTACTCATACAGTATCATACATACTTTACTCATACAGTAACGTACATACTTTACTCATACAGTAACATACATACTTTACTCATACAGTAACATACAGACTTTACTCATACAGTAACATACAGACTTTACTCATACAGTAACATACAGACTTTACTCATGCAGTAACATACAGACTTTACTCATGCAGTAACATACAGACTTTACTCATACAGTAACATACATACTTTACTCATACAGTAACATACATACTTTACTCATACAGTAACATACATACTTTACTCATACAGTAACATACAGACTTTACTCATACAGTAACATACATACTTTACTCATACAGTAACATACATACTTTACCCATACAGTAACATACAGACTTTACCCATACAGTAACATACAGACTTTACTCATACAGTATCATACATACTTTACTCATACAGTAACGTACATACTTTACTCATACAGTAACGTACATACTTTACTCATACAGTAACATACAGACTTTACTCATACAGTAACATACATACTTTACTCATACAGTAACATACAGACTTTACTCATACAGTAACATACAGACTTTACTCATGCAGTAACATACAGACTTTACTCATACAGTAACATACAGACTTTACTCATACAGTAACATACAGACTTTACTCATACAGTATCATACATACTTTACTCATGGAGTAACATACAGACTTTACTCATACAGTAACATACAGACTTTACTCATACAGTATCATACATACTTTACTCATACAGTAACGTACATACTTTACTCATACAGTAACATACAGACTTTACTCATACAGTAACGTACAGACTTTACTCATACAGTAACATACAGACTTTACTCATACAGTAACATACAGACTTTAATCATACAGTAACGTACAGACCATACTCATACAGTAATGTACATACTTTACTCATACAGTAACGTACATACTTTACTCATACAGTAACATACAGACTTTACTCATACAGTAACATACATACTTTACTCATACAGTAACATACATACTTTACTCATACAGTAGCATACAGACTTTACTCATACAGTAACAAACATACTTTACTCATACAGTAACATACAGACTTTACCCATACAGTAACATACAGACTTTACTCATACAGTAACGTACATACTTTACTCATACATTAACGTACAGACTTTACTCATACAGTAACGTACATACTTTACTCATACAGTAATGTACATACTTTACTCATACAGTAACATACAGACTTTACTCATACAGTAACATACAGACTTTACTCATACAGTACCATACATACTTTACTCATACAGTAACATACAGACTTTACTCATACAGTAACATACAGACTTTACTCATACAGTAACATACAGACTTTACTCATGCAGTAACATACAGACTTTACTAATGCATTAACATACAGACTCTACTCATACAGTAAAATACAGACTTTACTCATACAGTAACATACAGACATTTCTCAATACAGACTTTACTCATACAGTAACATACAGACTTTACTCATACAGTAGCTTACAGACTTTACTCATGCAGTAACATACAGACTTTACTCATGCAGTAACATACAGACTTTACTCATACATTAACATACAGACTCTACTCATACAGTAAAATACAGACTTTACTCATGCAGTACCATACAGACTTTACTCATACAGTAACATACAGACTTTACTCATGCAGTAACATACAGACTTTACTCATACAGTAACATACAGACTTTACTCATACAGTAGCTTACAGACTTTACTCATGCAGTAACATACAGACTTTACTCATGCAGTAACATACAGACTTTTCTCATGCAGTAACATACAGACTTTACTCATGCAGTAACATACAGACTTTACTCATGCAGTAACATACAGACTTTACTCATACAGTAGCTTACAGACTTTACTCATGCAGTAACATACAGACTTTACTCATGCAGTAACATACAGACTTTACTCATGCATTAACATACAGACTCTACTCATGCAGTAAAATACAGACTTTACTCATACAGTAACATACAGACTTTTCTCATGCAGTAACATACATACTTTACTCATACAGTAACATACAGACTTTACTCATACAGTAACATACATACTTTACTCATGCAGTAACATACAGACTTTACTCATGCAGTAACATACAGACTTTACTCATGCATTAACATACAGACTCTACTCATACAGTAAAATACAGACTTTACTCATACAGTAACATACAGACTTTTCTCATGCAGTAACATACAGACTTTACTCATGCAGTAACATACAGACTTTACTCATACAGTAAAATACAGACTTTACTCATACATTAACATACAGACTCTACTCATACAGTAAAATACAGACTTTACTCATACAGTAACATACAGACTTTTCTCATGTAGTAACATAAAGACTTTACTCATGCAGTAACATACAGACTTTACTCATACAGTAACATACATACTTTACTCATACAGTAACATACATACTTTACTCATACAGTAGCATACAGACTTTACTCATACAGTAACAAACAGACTTTACTCATGCAGTAACATACAGACTTTACTCATGCAGTAACATACAGACTTTACTCATGAAGTAACATACATACTTTACTCATACAGTAACATACATACTTTACTCATACAGTAACATACATACTTTACTCATACAGTAACATACAGACTTTACTCATACAGTAACATACATACTTTACTCATACAGTAACATACAGACTTTACTCATACAGTAACATACATACTTTACCCATACAGTAACATACAGACTTTACCCATACAGTAACATACAGACTTTACTCATACAGTATCATACATACTTTACTCATACAGTAACGTACATACTTTACTCATACAGTAACGTACAGACTTTACTCATACAGTAACATACATACTTTACTCATACAGTAACATACAGACTTTACTCATACAGTAACATACAGACTTTACTCATGCAGTAACATACAGACTTTACTCATGCAGTAACATACAGACTTTACTCATACAGTAACATACAGACTTTACTCATACAGTATCATACATACTTTACTCATGGAGTAACATACAGACTTTACTCATACAGTAACATACAGACTTTACTCATACAGTAACATACAGACTTTACTCATACAGTATCATACATACTTTACTCATACAGTAACGTACATACTTTACTCATACAGTAACATACAGACTTTACTCATACAGTAACATACAGACTTTACTCATACAGTAACATACAGACTTTAATCATACAGTAGTGTACAGACCATACTCATACAGTAACGTACATACTTTACTCATACAGTAACGTACATACTTTACTCATACAGTAACCAGACTTTACTCATACAGTAACATACAGACTTTACTCATACAGTAACATACATACTTTACTCATACAGTAGCATACAGACTTTACTCATACAGTAACAAACATACTTTACTCATACAGTAACATACAGACTTTACCCATACAGTAACATACAGACTTTACTCATACAGTAACGTACATACTTTACTCATACATTAACATACAGACTTACTCATACAGTAACATACAGACTTTACTCATACAGTAACATACATACTTTACTCATACAGTAACGTACATACTTTACTCATACAGTAACATACAGACTTTACTCATACAGTAACATACAGACTTTACTCATACAGTACCATACATACTTTACTCATACAGTAACATACAGACTTTACTCATACAGTAACATACAGACTTTACTCATACAGTAACATACAGACTTTACTCATGCAGTAACATACAGACTTTACTAATGCATTAACATACAGACTCTACTCATACAGTAAAATACAGACTTTACTCATACAGTAACATACAGACATTTCTCAATACAGACTTTACTCATACAGTAACATACAGACTTTACTCATACAGTAGCTTACAGACTTTACTCATGCAGTAACATACAGACTTTACTCATGCAGTAACATACAGACTTTACTCATACATTAACATACAGACTCTACTCATACAGTAAAATACAGACTTTACTCATGCAGTAACATACAGACTTTACTCATACAGTAACATACAGACTTTACTCATGCAGTAACATACAGACTTTACTCATACAGTAACATACAGACTTTACTCATACAGTAGCTTACAGACTTTACTCATGCAGTAACATACAGACTTTACTCATGCAGTAACATACAGACTTTTCTCATGCAGTAACATACAGACTTTACTCATGCAGTAACATACAGACTTTACTCATACAGTAACATACAGACTTTACTCATACAGTAGCTTACAGACTTTACTCATGCAGTAACATACAGACTTTACTCATGCAGTAACATACAGACTTTACTCATGCATTAACATACAGACTCTACTCATACAGTAAAATACAGACTTTACTCATACAGTAACATACATACTTTTCTCATGCAGTAACATACATACTTTACTCATACAATAACATACAGACTTTACTCATACAGTAACATACATACTTTACTCATGCAGTAACATACAGACTTTACTCATGCAGTAACATACAGACTTTACTCATACATTAACATACAGACTCTACTCATACAGTAAAATACAGACTTTACTCATACAGTAACATACAGACTTTTCTCATGTAGTAACATACAGACTTTACTCATGCAGTAACATACAGACTTTACTCATACAGTAAAATACAGACTTTACTCATACAGTAACATACAGACTTTTCTCATACAGTAACAAACAGACTTTACTCATACAGTAACATACCTACTTTACCCATACAGTAACATACAGATTTTACTCATACAGTAGCATACAGACTTTACTCATGCAGTAACATACAGACTTTACTCATGCAGTAACATACCTACTTTACCCATACAGTAACATACAGACTTTACCCATACAGTAACATACCTACTTTACCCATACAGTAACATACATACTTTACTCATACAGTAAAATACAGACTTTACTCATACAGTAACATACAGACTTTACTCATACAGTAACAAACATACTTTACTCATACAGTAACATACAGACTTTACCCATACAGTAACATACAGACTTTACTCATACAGTAACGTACATACTTTACTCATACATTAACGTACAGACTTTACTCATACAGTAACATACAGACTTTACTCATACAGTAACATACATACTTTACTCATACAGTAACGTACATACTTTACTCATACAGTAACGTACAGACTTTACTCATACAGTACCATACATACTTTACTCATACAGTAACATACAGACTTTACTCATACAGTAACATACAGACTTTACTCATACAGTAACATACAGACTTTACTCATGCAGTAACATACAGACTTTACTCATGCATTAACATACAGACTCTACTCATGCAGTAAAATACAGACTTTACTCATACAGTAACATACAGACATTTCTCAATACAGACTTTACTCATACAGTAACATACAGACTTTACTCATACAGTAGCTTACAGACTTTACTCATGCAGTAACATACAGACTTTACTCATGCAGTAACATACAGACTTTACTCCTACATTAACATACAGACTCTACTCATACAGTAAAATACAGACTTTACTCATGCAGTAACATACAGACTTTACTCATACAGTAACATACAGACTTTACTCATGCAGTAACATACAGACTTTACTCATACAGTAACATACAGACTTTACTCATACAGTAGCTTACAGACTTTACTCATGCAGTAACATACAGACTTTACTCATACAGTAACATACAGACTTTACTCATGCAGTAGCATACAGACTTTACTCATGCAGTAACATACCTACTTTATCCATACAGTAACATACAGACTTTACTCATACAGTAACATACCTACTTTACCCATACAGTAACATACATACTTTACTCATACAGTAAAATACAGACTTTACTCATACAGTAACATACAGACTTTACTCATACAGTAACATACATACTTTACTCATACAGTAACATACAGACTTTACTCATGCAGTAACATACAGACTTTACTCATACAGTAACATACAGACTTTACTCATACATTAACATACAGACTCTACTCATACAGTAAAATACAGAATTTACTCATACAGTAACATACAGACTTTTCTCATGCAGTAACATACAGACTTTACTCATACAGTAACATACAGACTTTACTCATACAGTAAAATACAGACTTTACTCATACAGTATCATACATACTTTACTCATACAGTAACATACAGACTTTACTCATACAGTAACATACAGACTTTTCTCATGTAGTAACATACAGACTTTACTCATACAGTAAAATACAGACTTTACTCATACAGTAACATACAGACTTTTCTCATACAGTAAACTACAGACTTTACTCATACATTAACATACAGACTCTACTCATACAGTAACATACAGACTTTACTCATACAGTAACATACAGACTTTACTCATACAGTAACATACCTACTTTACCCATACAGTAACATACATACTTTACTCATACAGTAACATACAGACTTTACTCATGCAGTAACATACAGACTTTACTCATGCAGTAACATACCTACTTTACCCATACAGTAACATACAGACTTTACTCATACAGTAACATACCTACTTTACCCATACAGTAACATACAGACTTTACTCATATAGTAAAATACAGACTTTACTCATACAGTAACAGACAGACTTTTCTCATGCAGTAACATACAGACTTTACTCATACCATAACATACATACTTTACTCATACAGTAACATACAGACTTTTCTCATGCAGTAACATACAGACTTTACTCATACAGTAACATACAGACTTTTCTCATGCAGTAACATAGAGACTTTACTCATACAGTAACATACATACTTTACTCATACAGTAACATAGAGACCATACTCATGCAGTGTTATGCATACTTTACTCATACAGTAACATACACACTTTACCCATGCAGTAGCATACATACTTTCCTCATACAGTAACATACATACTTTACTCATGCAGTAACATACAGACCATACTCATGCAGTATCATACATACTTTACTCATGTAGTAACATACATACTTTACTCATGCAGTAACATACAGACCATACTCATGCCGTATCATACATACTTTACTCATCCATAACATACATACTTTACTCATGCAGTAACATACAGACTTTACTCATACAGTAACATACAGACTTTACTCATACAGTAACATAAAGACTTTACTCATACAGTAACATACATACCTTACTCATACAGTAACATACAGACTTTACTCATCCATAACATACAGATATTACTCATACAGTAACATACAGACTTTACTCATACAGTAACATACAGACTTTTCTCATGCAGTAACATACATACTTTACTCATACAGTAACATACAGACTTTTCTCATGCAGTAACATACAGACTTTACTCATACAGTAACATACAGACTTTACTCATACAGTAACATACAGACTTTACTCATACAGTAACATACAGACTTTACTCATACAGTAACATACAGACCATACTCATGCAGTATCATACATACTTTACTCATGTAGTAACATACATACTTTACTCATGCAGTAACATACAGACCATACTCATGCAGTATCATACATACTTTACTCATCCATAACATACATACTTTACTCATGCAGTAACATACATACTTTACTCATACAGTAACATACAGACTTTACTCATACAGTAACATACAGACCATACTCATGCAGTATCATACATACTTTACTCATGTAGTAACATACATACTTTACTCATGCAGTAACATACAGACCATACTCATGCAGTATCATACATACTTTACTCATCCATAACATACATACTTTACTCATGCAGTAACATACAGACTTTACTCATACAGTAACATACAGACTTTACTCATACAGTAACATAAAGACTTTACTCATACAGTAACATACATACTTTACTCATACAGTAACATACAGACTTTACTCATCCATAACATACAGATATTACTCATACAGTAACATACAGACTTTACTCATGCAGTAACATACAGACCATACTCATGCAGTATCATACATACTTTACTCATCCATAACATACATACTTTACTCATGCAGTAACATACAGACTTTACTCATACAGTAACATACAGACTTTACTAATACAGTAACATAAAGACTTTACTCATACAGTAACATACATACTTTACTCGTACAGTAACATACAGACTTTACTCATCCATAACATACAGATATTACTCATACAGTAACATACAGACTTTACTCATACAGTAACATACAGACTTTTCTCATGCAGTAACATACATACTTTACTCATACAGTAACATACAGACTTTTCTCATGCAGTAACATACAGACTTTACTCATACAGTAACATACAGACTTTACTCATGCAGTAACATACAGACTTTACTCATGCAGTAACATACATACGTTACTCATGCAGTAACATACAGACTTTACTCATTCAGTAACATACAGACTTTACTCATACAGTAACATACAGACTTTACTCATGCAGTAACATACAGACTTTACTCATGCAGTAAAATACAGACTTTACTCATGCAGTAACATACAGACTTTTCTCATGCAGTAACATACAGACTTTACTCATCCAGTAACATACAGACTTTTCTAATGCAGTAACATACAGACTTTACTCATGCAGTAACATACATACTTAACTCATGCAGTAACATACATACTTAACTCATGCAGTAACATACATACTTAACTCATGCAGTAACATACATACTTAACTCATGCAGTAACATACAGACTTTTCTCATGCAGTAACATACAGACTTTACTCATGCAGTAACATACAGACTTCTCTCATGCAGTAACATACAGACTTCACTCATGCAGTAACATACAGACTTTACTCATGCAGTAACATACAGACTTTACTCATACAGTAACATACAGACTTTACTCATACATTAACATACAGACTCTACTCATACAGTAAAATACAGACTTTACTCATACAGTAAAATACAGACTTTTCTCATGCAGTAACATACAGACTTTACTCATGCAGTAACATACATACTTTACTCATACAGTAACATACAGACTTTACTCATACATTAACTTACAGACTTTACTCATGCAGTAACATACATACTTTACTCATGCAGTAAAATACAGACTTTACTCATGCAGTAACATACAGACTTTTCTCATGCAGTAACATACAGACTTTACTCATACATTAACATACAGACTCTACTCATACAGTAACATACAGACTTTACTCATACAGTAACATACAGACTTTACTCATACAGTAACATACCTACTTTACCCATACAGTAACATACAGACTTTACTCATACAGTAACATACAGACTTTACTCATGCAGTAACATACCTACTTTACCCATGCAGTAACATACAGACTTTACTCATACAGTAACATACCTACTTTACCCAAACAGTAACATACAGACTTTACTCATACAGTAAAATACAGACTTTACTCATACAGTAACATACAGACTTTTCTCATGCAGTAACATACAGACTTTACTCATACAGTAACATACATACTTTACTCATACAGTAACATACAGACTTTTCTCATGCAGTAACATACAGACTTTACTCATACAGTAACATACAGACTTTTCTCATGCAGTAACATACAGACTTTACTCATGCAGTAACATACAGACTTTACTCATACAGTAACATACATACTTTACTCATACAGTAACATAGAGACCATACTCATGCAGTGTTATGCATACTTTACTCATACAGTAACATACACACTTTATCCATGCAGTAGCATACATACTTTACTCATGCAGTAACAAACAGACCATACTCATGCAGTATCATACATACTTTACTCATGTAGTAACATACATACTTTACTCATGCAGTAACATACAGACCATACTCATACAGTAACATAAAGACTTTACTCATACAGTAACATACATACTTTACTCATACAGTAACATACAGACTTTACTCATCCATAACATACAGATATTACTCATACAGTAACATACAGACTTTACTCATACAGTAACATACAGACTTTTCTCATGCAGTAACATACATACTTTACTCATACAGTAACATACAGACTTTTCTCATGCAGTAACATACAGACTTTACTCATGCAGTAACATACAGACTTTACTCATACAGTAACATACATACTTTACTCATACAGTAACATACAGACTTTTCTCATGCAGTAACATACAGACTTTACTCATACAGTAAAATATAGACTTTACTCATACAGTAACATACAGACTTTTCTCATGCAGTAACATACATACTTTACTCATGCAGTAACATACATACTTTTCTCATGCAGTAACATACAGACTTTACTCATGCAGTAACATACAGACTTTTCTCATGCAGACTTTACTCATGCAATAACATACATACTTTACTCATACAGTAACATACAGACTTTTCTCATGCAGTAACATACAAACTTTACCCGTGCAGTAACATGCAGACCATTCTCATGAGGTAACATACATACTTTACTCATACAGTAATATACATACTTTACCCATGCAGTAACACCATACTCATGCAGTATCATACATACTTTACTCATTCAGTAACATACAAACTGTACTCATGCAGTAACATACATACTTTACTCACGCAGTAACATACAGACTTTGCCCATGCAGTATCATACATACTTTACTCATTCAGTAACATACAAACTGTACTCATGCAGTAACATACATACTTTACTCACGCAGTAACATACTTACTTTACCCATGCAGTAACATACATACTTTACTCATACAGTAACATACAGACTTTGCCCATGCAGTATCATACAGACTTTACTCATGCAGTAGCATACCGACTTTATTCATGCAGTAACATACCGACTTTATTCATGCAGTAACATACCGACTTTACTCATGCAGTAGCATACCGACTTTATTCATGCTGTAACATACCGACTTTATTCATGCAGTAACATACATACTTTATTCATGCAGTAACATACATACTTTACTCATGCAGTAGCATACCGACTTTATTCATGCAGTAACATACATACTTTATTCATGCAGTAACATACATACTTTATTCATGCAGTAACATACACATTTTACCCATGCAGTAACATATAGACTTTATTCATGCAGTAACATACATACTTTATTCATGCAGTAGCATACCGACTTTATTCATGCAGTAACATACATACTTTATTCATGCAGTAGCATACCGACTTTATTCATGCAGTAACATACATACTTTATTCATGCAGTAGCATACCGACTTTATTCATGCAGTAACATACATACTTTATTCATGCAGTAACATACATACTTTATTCATGCAGTAACATACACATTTTACCCATGCAGTAACATATAGACTTTACTCATGCAGTAACATAGAGACCATACTCATACAATCCTTACTCATGCAGTATTTAAAAAAAGGCACATTTTTATGCATTGTATTATATGCACAACACATGGGCTAAGTTGAGAATGACCGCTTTGCTGCGAAATCAGGCAGTTCATTTTAAATCTTTTATTTTTCAATTCATTTGCTCCAAGTACAAACATATACCACTTCCATGGTGTAATCGGTAAACACGTCTGCCCTTTGAGTGGAAGACCCAGGTTCAAATCCTGGTGGGAGTAAATATTTGTTTGGAAAAAGAGCTGAATGAAACATTTCTTCAAGCATTTCTAAATGTTGGAATTAATTCAGTGTAATCAAATTCTATTGAAACAGCGGAATATCTTTAAAACATATTTGGTGATATATATGCTTGTAGTATGTCTTACATCATATACATGTTACCATCCTGCTTAATTATAGCTCAGTCGGAAATGCTTTCATCTTACCAGTCAATGTAATTGTACTGTGTGTTTGTAGTTTAATCCCACAAAGTGGTACTTTTTTTTTGTACCACTATTAAATTCCTTCAAAATACCATGCTTCTATATAGTAAATTCACTAATGGTAGTTGTGTAATGTAACTTAGTCAACGTAATTATTTTGTGTTTTATAAGCTAAAATTTGCAGCTAATGCAGCTTTAAGCTTTTAAAATTATGAAATACACTTAAAATGATAAACTATACTGATAGAAATAGGTTTAGCACATAAATAACATGGTAAATCCCATTGAGCAGATTCAATGCTATGTGCTTCAGCCACCATTAACAATATAATTAACATAATTAACAAGTATATGCAGGACATTATTTTTAAACGATATCTGCGAAAAAAGTAGCAACATGTTTTAATTTTCCTGCTTTACAGAAATTATAATTTCGTTCTTATTTCAATATAAAGGGAGATAATTTTAAAATTTAAACTTTGGTTCATAATTTTATTATAATGACAAGGTTATTGTCAATTGTTTTGCATTTTTCATCACTCGCAACCCAGAATAGATATTTAATAAAGTTTAACCTTGTTCTTGATAATATTCTAATTGTTAATGTGAAAAATGTTGTTTTATATAAATGGGAGATAACTCTGATACTTACTTTGAAGTGAAAAATAGGAACACCTGACATGCCAAAGTTATCAAATTTGCTTCTCATTATAAAATAAACATTCAGTTTCTTTAAGCTAGATATGCAAAAGATGCTAAACTTATTTCTTTCAGTATATGTTATTTTGCTACAATCCGGGGTCCCTTTTAATATATTTTTATTATATATGAAACTGCATATAAAGTTATTATAAGACAGTGACCAAGCTTGTAACAAAAACTTCCATGAGGCCCTCTTTTTAAATTTTCTTAAATAAAGAAAACTATAGTATTTTGCTGCAATAATAGGTTCCTTTTAAAATATCTTATCATACATTAAATTGCATGTAAAGCTATAATAAGACAGGATCAAGTTATTAACGAAATATTCCCTGAGGCCCCTTTTTTTTCCTTAAGGCCCTCTTTTGTTAATGGTGTTAAAATGAAAAAAATTATGAAACTGTTATTTTGATACAATTATAAATGTACAATTATTTCATACAAGTTTGGTAGTCAAATAGGAAATTCTTGTTCGGGCTATTTCTCTAAAGAAAAAACATGTTATAATTTCATGAAACTTGCGACAAAGCATCAATATCAAGTGGAGATGGGCACATAGTCGTGACGTTCCGGTTCGATAATATTCCACTGAGCCCTTTGTATTTCTAATATATATATAATAAAAATACTTGTCTGGGCTATCTCTCTAAAACCCAATGTTATAATTTCGTGAAACTTGCTACAAAGCATCAATATCAAGTGGAGATTCGCATATTGTCGAGACATTCCGGTTCGATAATTTACCACTCTGAGTTATGGCTCTTTGTTATGGCCCACCCCCCACCCCCACTCCCTACTCTCCCCCTCCACCTTCTTGCATGCTGCACTTCCTCTCATTGCCCTCTATCATTGTGTGAAGAAGTTTCATTGTAGTCTCATCAATTATGCTCCGGACAAAAGAGTGACAGAAGGACGGACGGGCGGTCTGACGGACTGATGTACAGATATAGCGGAGACTATAGTTATGCTCCCCAGAAAATTTCGGGGAGCATAATAATTTTTTTTTTTTTTTGTGCCCTAAGTTTGTACGTTAAAAATAGTGTCGGTCAGAAGACCAGAAACAAACCTAATTTATTTTTTTGCCCTTATGACATTCCAGAGAGTACATCGCAAGTTTTTCTTAAAGAAAGATGGCCATGTTCGACATTAAATCGAAATCAAAAACTACATGCCAGGCAAGCCATTTTAGCTCCAAATCATATCACTTATGTTTTTAGCTCGACTGATCGCTTATGCTGTGGTGCGGTGTCCGTTGTCCGTCCATCAGTAAACTTTTTTTTTGTACCGACTACTCCTCTGAAACCACTCGACGGATTTTCCTGAAACCTTACAGAAATGTTGCCCATGAAGTCAAGTTGATCTTAGCAAAAACTCATGTTGATGTGAAATCCAAGATGGCCACCACAGCTAAAAATAGATTTTTAAAAAACAAGTTTGTAGCGACTACTTCTTGAAAACTATAACTGATATTGATATGGGACTTTTTCTAGAATGATCAGCATGACTTGGTGTTGATCCTTATCAAAAAATGATTCGATTCGACATTAAACATGGCCGCCAGTGGCAATCTTTGTTTACATCTCCTCTTAAAACTACACGACGGATTTTCATGAAACTTTACAGGAATGTTGCTCCTGATGTCTAATTGATCCTAGCAAAATTTCAGGCCAGCAGGAAATCCAAGAAAATAGATTTTTAAACAACAAGTTCGTACCGACGACTTCTTGAAAACTATAACTGATATGGGACTTTTTTTAAAATGATCAGCAAGACACGATGTTGATCCCGGTTGAAAGTTATTTTGATTCGACATTAAATATGGCTGCCGCGGCCATCTTTGTTTACATAGAGTTATATAGTAAAAGCGTGTAGAGACTACTCCTCTGAAACTACTGGACAGATTTTCATGAAACTACACAGGAATGCTGATCTATCAAAACCTGTCAGTAGAGCTTTACGGTCATTGACCTTTTTGAATGAATATGAATGGTGTTTTACATCATGTCGACACAAATAGGTCATATTGTGACCAAAATATGATGCAAATGAACAACGAAATGTTTTGAATTTCTGGTTAACCTTATTTTTTACTCTACTCAACATTTTGGGTTCTGTTTCTGTTTACCCCTTAACCCGCTACATATATATAATGGACAGTTCTTTCTTTGAATTAAGACCATTCCATTTATGCGACAAAGGGGTGTTTATTGGAAATGACTGATCAGCAGCTGGACATTGTTAACTCTGATCATCCTGCGAGTTATTGGTAGGCTGATCTGGGTTTATAATGTACACAAAGGCCATTAAAGTCATGCTTAGCAGGTTAAGAGTTTCATGAAAATCCATTGAGTAAGTTTCAAGTATAGTTGCCACAGATCTTTCCCGAACAACTCTGTTAACAAAGATTTGACACTGAATAAAAATGAAGTTTGTTTATAACCAACTTAATGCCATTCCCACTTTGGTTAAGGTTCTAACACAATTTTTTATCAGCATTCGCCACGAAAATGTATTGTTGAAAATCTATTTTTAGCTGTGGTGGCTATTTTAAATTTCCGGAATTTACTGAGGATCGACTAGAACTCAAGAGCAACAGTCCTGTGAAGCTTCATGAAAATCCTTTAAGTTGCTACAAAAAGTGGGCTTCACAAAAAAGTTTACCGTCAAAAGACTGCATAATTGGTTCTGTTGATCTTTGTGACAAGAAGAGCTAAACATGGAATACTTGTGTCGCCCGCCATGTGCTTATTTCAGCAAGGTTAAATACCACTCCAAGTTACGAGCTCGGTTAGGTTGCAGGTTAAAGTTGTATGATAAGTGTGTCGAGGCGAATTTAATTGGATTTTATAGTAGCACCAACAGGCTACGGTCAAATGGCGACTTGCCAGCTTTTCAAATACTTTCCAAGTTATGGCCAAGGTTAGATTGAAGGTAAAATATGACGGACGATGGATGAACGGACAAAGTGATCCCTAAGTATCTGTCAAGCTAAGCAGGCGACAAGAAAAATCTTTTACTACCACTGGTTGAAAATTGAAAACAGCCACTGTATATTATAATTCACAATATTTATTTAAAAACAAAATATATATATCTTACAAATACAAACAATTTACCACATTAAACAATAAACATACATACAGCCTGATTCAATCCAAGTTGTTTTAGAATGTGTCGTTAAGTATTATAAAGAAAGCCAGAAGTCGAAAAAGAACTTGATATAACAGTGTTCACTGTTTTGAGAAGTGAATGAGTCCTTTCTTGAGTTGTGTATGGAGTTCTTTTCCAGTTTCAACCTTTTACAGCTCTCATTAAGTTGCGACTTATTTAAAAACCTTTAATGACACATTCGGGGTGGACACAGATTTTTCCCTGACCCAGCATACGTTTTCCCTGTTAACCTATGAAAATATAAGGCCTCCATGCTCCCCTTATATAGCCTTACCTTCACCACCAAATATCACATAATTATGAATATATTATTTATTTCTATTTTTAATGTTTTCTTATTTTTATATTCAAAATGAGGCAAATGAATACATAATTTAAAATGTTTCTAAGTGATGTAATTTTAAATCTGACAAACCTTTGGATGAAAATAAGCAAAGATTGCCGGTTATCCATCTAAAGGAATAAACCTTAATCTATTAAAATAGGCAAATCAAGAAGCTTTTCAATAAACATGTTAAACATTTGTTAGGTATATACAGAGCTGCATAATAACTCTTAATAATGGTTAGAACAATTTTCGTATTTGAAATATCAAATAATACATTGGACAATACATACAAAAATAACACTCATAATTTTTAAAGGGACACACAGCAATTTTGATTTTATAAAAACTTGCGGCGTCACATTAGTTTTTCTACATAGGATGCATTGGTTCAATCATTAATTATAAAGCATTGGATTGAATTGGGTTTTAAGGAAAACCAACATTAAAAAGCAAATTATTTTTGACTGTTAATTGTATTTAGCCTATAGCAGAATAAGAACAGAAAATGAAAACTCAGAATTTGTATTTAATTATATGCAAACAGGTTTAAAGTCAAAATCAAGCTGGATTAATAAATTGAGACGCACATTTTATTAATACTCGATTAAAACTTCAAAATTGCCATGTGTCCCTTTAAAGTTCAGAGTATAATAAAGAGCGTATGTTTAACTAGAAAATAACTCTAAGGCATGGGTGCCAAGTTTGAATGCTGTCTGTCACCCCAACATTTACAAAAATCCTTAAAATCCTTGGATGTAGAATGTAAAACGTTTGTACGGACAGACACGAAGTGATGGACACACATGGGTAACATTAGATATATGCTCGTTTCAGTTTATTTATTGGGTATAAAAAAGCTGAGTAAATAAATACTATTAAAGCTTATCTACAGCTCTGTTTATACACACATTATATTAGACTGGCATCAGTCGTTAATATTATAACCTTTTAACTATTATAGAATGACGTTAGCACTAAAAGAGGCAAATTAACTTATAACGTACGTGTATGGTCTTATATAGCCATGAAGAGAAACAGAGCTTGAAATAAAATAAACAATTTTTATGCAAAGTATCGTTTTATTTTTTAATTGGTCTAATTTTATTATTTATAGTCTAATTTATAGACTGATACCAGTCTAGCATTATATTTGAGGCACTGATTATTACTACTCAAGAGTTTACCAAAGCACCAAACCTTTTTCGCCTTATTTTTGAAGCCAGAATGAAATGAAGTACAGTTTTATGGTTTCTTTTAAATGGTTTAAGTATAGATATGTTGAGCAAAGAATTATAAAATGCCATCAATCGTAAAGCAAAATTTATTGTCGAGTTCTATGCTTTTGTTTTGTAAAACCTGCCACAATGTTGAATTGAGATCCTGGTGCTTAGCAATCGTTGATTAGTATAATACACGGACTACAATATAGGTTGATACGTAGTTCTACGGACTTAGTTAAAAGTCAGGGTGACCACAGGAATCTCAAAATAAGATACCCTGATATTTCCCTGATTTTTCCCGACCCAGTACAAGGTTTCCCAGTGATTTATGTAAGAAAATATACGGCCTCCATCCTCCCCTTATAGCCGTACCTTCATCACCTAATACCATATTTATGAGCATATTTAGATTTTCTCCCATTTTTAATGTTTTCTTATTTCTTTATCTCAAACATGAATTTGTGTGTTTTGTTGAAGGGTATACAGATAAAATTCCTGGAGTTTTTCCAATTTTTGCATTGTTTTCAATTTCCCAGATTTTTCCATGCAGAGAATTTGTTTTTGCCATTTTCTCTATTTTTTTCAAGAATCCATCAGGCCACGCTGAAAAGTTACAATGACAGTGGAGTTGAAAATAGGGTTTTATAGTGCACCAACATAAAAAGGTTATATTGTGCCAATGGAAATGAACATTCCAGGCTCACTCTCCATTTACATCAGAGATAGAACCTTCTGACCTGCAAATTCTCTTGTAAACTCCATTTTTCTCTCAAGCAATACGGGGCAGTGGACGAACCGTTCTACCGACGACGAGGTATATATACTACTCAAAATTTGCTAAGGATCACTTTTATTCTTCCATATAATTTATTAGAAATTAAATATGCAATAACGATATTAATTTCATCGATACTTCAACAATTTCACAATTTGAATCAAGTCATGAGATCACATGACCATACACTGCCCTAAATAATTCCATGTAAAATAGAAATAATGCTATTTATTTCAGCAAGAAATTTAGACAGCAAAAAAGTGATCCTTAGCAAATCTTGAGTAGTATATATATATAACTTACATATTTTGAGAATCGAAACTCTTTAGAAAAAAAATATAGTTTAAATAAGCCAGGCCAAAACCCAAAACTCGAGCATCGAATTAAGTTACCAACAATTGGCCCCTATAAAATAAAAAAAACATTTGTTGTTTTGACGTTCGCACTGGTGGTGAACATATGTTTTCTTACTTTGCGATGAATTACGTCTGTTATTCACTCCAAAACAACAAATATCCGAAACGAACGTTACGTTGACACATATAAAACAAATATCCTTTACATATGAACCGCACACTTGGATAGAGTTTTGATAAATGGTCTTGTAGTGTAATTTTGCCGTTATTTGGCAGGTTAGTTTCTTTACGGCAAAAATGATCGCGCAGTTGTGGATCACTTTTCCTTTTTTATTGTTTTTTGATTTTCCCTTTTTAAACAATTACAAAAATCCAGAATTACTAATAATCCAGAATTCCACGCTGCTCATATAAGGCTGGTGAAGATATTGATGTCCAAGTCGAGATGCTCACTGTGATAAACTATACAGACCAACTGCAGTGGAGACGAGGATCAGTATCTGAAATTATCATAATCTATTTATACATTTTAAATAATTTTAACTTTGTTTTTTGCATTATTAAACTTTATCAGCGGATGATGTAGATGTCAGCAACATTTTTTAACATCTTGACAATCATTTTTTGTGTTCGGAGTTCGTAATATTTAACGATTATGAATAATTTTCCATTGGCACTTGAGCAAATATTTTAAAAAATAAGTAAAAACAATATACCCTTACTGTCTATGTAAACACATGGTAATAAAGATAGTTGAAACCACCATTGTTTCGAAGGCTGTGTCTTTGTCAAATTAACGATTTGTTTCAAATCCTTAACACCATTCTTTGCGATTCCAATTTATCACAATATATTCAAAGTTTGCACAAAAAAGCACTCTGTGGGGAGAAATTTAAGTAAAATCACAGATTGCTACCATTACATTTCCTACATATGTTAACTTCTGGTTGTACTCAAAGAAGTGATCCGACTGGATGTTTTAACAGTAAAAACATATTCTAAATTGATGATATACCTTTTAATACTATATAATGCAAACAGTAAGCTGCCTGCTCTGGACCATGTGTACATCAATATTCCATTCTCTGAAAATAGACAAAAATAATCAAATAATTTTTCCTTGCATGGCCCAGTAGACAGGATGGTGGACATCAAACCAGTGCTTGGCAAGACAAGTTCCCTTAGCCTGATCAGTTGGATGGGGACATTAACCGGGTGGTACTGTGTATCAGAATCTATTCTCAGAGCATCAATTCAATAGTAAGCTTAGGACAGGTTCTCGGATTCCAATGTATCCCCTCTGTATCCCCTCTCTCTGGGATGGCTCCAAATAAATATACTGTGTTGACGAGACTCGGATTCCTATGTATCCCCTCTCTCTGGGATGGCTCCAAATAAATATACTGTGTTGATGAGACTCGGATTCCTATGTATCCCCGCTCTCTGGGATGGCTCCAAATAAATATACTGTGTTGAAGAGACTCGGATTCCTATGTATCCCCTCTCTCTGGGATGGCTCCAAATAAATATACTGTGTTGACGAGACTCGGATTCCTATGCATCCCCGCTCTCTGGGATGGCTCCAAATAAATATACTGTGTTGACGAGACTCGGATTCCTATGTATCCCCACTCTCTGGGATGGCTCCAAATAAATATACTGTGTTGACGAGACTCGGATTCCTATGTATCCCCGCTCTCTGGGATGGCTCCAAATAAATATACTGTGTTGAAGAGACTCGGATTCCTGTGTATCCCCTCTCTCTGGGATGGCTCCAAATAAATATACTGTGTTGACGAGACTCGGATTCCTATGCATCCCTGCTCTCTTGGATGGCTCCAAATAAATATACTGTGTTGACGAGACTCGGATTCCTATGTATCCCCGCTCTCTGGGATGGCTCCAAATAAATATACTGTGTTGACGAGACTCGGATTCCTATGTATCCCCGCTCTTTGGGATGGCTCCAAATAAATATACTGTGTTGAAGAGACTCGGATTCCTATGTATCCCCTCTCTCTGGGATGGCTCCAAATAAATATACTGTGTTGACGAGACTCGGATTCCTATGTATCCCCGCTCTCTGGGATGGCTCCAAATAAATATACTGTGTTGACGAGACTCGGATTCCTATGTATCCCCGCTCTCTGGGATGGCTCCAAATAAATATACTGTGTTGATGAGACTCGGATTCCTATGTATCCCCTCTCTCTGGGATGGCTCCAAATAAATATACTGTGTTGACGAGACTCGGATTCCTATGTATCCCCGCTCTCTGGGATGGCTCCAAATAAATATACTGTGTTGACGAGACTCGGATTCCTATGTATCCCCGCTCTCTGGGATGGCTCCAAATAAATATACTGTGTTGACGAGACTCGGATTCCTATGTATCCCCGCTCTCTGGGATGGCTCCAAATAAATATACTGTGTTGACGAGACTCGGATTCCTATGTATCCCCGCTCTCTGGGATGGCTCCAAATAAATATACTGTGTTGATGAGACTCGGATTCCTATGTATCCCCTCTCTCTGGGATGGCTCCAAATAAATATACTGTGTTGATGAGACTCGGATTCCTATGTATCCCCGCTCTCTGGGATGGCTCCAAATAAATATACTGTGTTGATGAGACTCGGATTCCTATGTATCCCCTCTCTCTATGATGGCTCCAAATAAATATACTGTGTTGACGAGACTCGGATTCCTATGTATCCCCGCTCTCTGGGATGGCTCCAAATAAATATACTGTGTTGATGAGACTCGGATTCCTATGTATCCACTCTCCCTGGGATGGCTCCAAATATAAATACTGTGTTGATGAGTCCTTAAACAACAGTCAGTTCACATAATTTTTTACAACTGCAGGTGGAGATTTTACAATTTGTCCCAAAACGCTTTATGTTGTGACAAGACTTTGGACCAGTGCATGCTTACAAATGCAAATATTTATTAGAAAATATTCCCTGCTTTAGCGCTTAATTACAATCACATAAAAAAGGTATACAGTGTGTAAGATGTCAAGATCACTGATTTTCTTTTATTAGGAACATGTTGATGTCATGCAGATGTAAGTTTGGTATTGTGTGAGAAAATGAGTCTACTAAATTATCAGAGTATGACAAGTAGGTCAAGGTCATATAACATTAACCTTTTGGTAGGCATGGCTTTTGGTAACTGTGTCAGTAACAAACCTGAATGTGAAACTTGAATGTACAAAAAACTAGGTCAGGAACATACCAGCTGGCTAACTAACATTTATGGTGGGGCATAAAAAAGGTCTGCTCATTATATCACAAGAATTATTATCAGACACATCTTTATCAACTAAACACACTGCAACTTAAATATTTACCATACAAATGTTTTATCAAAAACATAAATTTTGCAGTGCATTTCTGATAAGGAGGAGTTCAGAAAGAAACAGATTTAAATTAATGTTTTGACACCCCCATTTCTTTTTTAAATTCTTCACATGAATCCATTAATCCATTCTGAATAATAAAGAACTGAAAAAAAAAGGTAAATGATTAACATGAATTAAATAAAGGAATGTGTGTGGTGATGCCATATTCATTTTGAATTATTTTATTGACAAGAAAATATTGGTAGATGCAGGTCATCCTGTAATAAAAAAGTATCCAAGAAAATAATAGGTAATGCATGCATGCTAAAATTACTTAGTAGATTGCCTTAAAATGTTTGCATAACCTAAAATTGTCCCATCTGCAGCAATTTTTCCTAAGATGGTAGAAATATTGTCTGGCATCTATAACCAACAAACTGATAAAATGAGTCGATGCATGTTCATAGAATAAATAGTCCAGTCTACTAACTGGGTTGTGACTGAATTCATCCAGCGAAATTTTTGTTATTAAATGACCTGAACACTTGGATAGAGTGATAAACAGTTTTGTAGTGTAATTTTGTCGTTATTTGGCGGGTTAGTTTCTTTAAGGCAAGAATGATCGCACAGCTGTGGATCACTTAACTTTCCCTTTTTATTGTTTTTGTGTTCTTTTTTTAAATGACGTGACTTCAGCTAGAAATATCTAAAAACGAAACAATGGGTTCAATTCACATCTTGTCTTTCATATGGTCAAACCAACATTGCATGAGCAATGTGAATTAGAACACAGCCATACAACTGCAAAAAAAGGGAAGAATTTTTTTTAATAAAACAAATCCACAAACCCTGCAGCACGACATTAGTGGACTGATCTGCAAGCATATTCTGTGGGTTCTTCAGCGATTTTCAAATTTCTCCTTTCATACTATTTTTCTTTTTCTTTCATCATGTGCACGGCATTGTGTTTATCATTGTGGCTTCCTTCAGAGACAGCTGCCGTCTACAAGTTTGGTCGACCAAAATCCTGTTAAGGCTTTATCTTCTTTTGTTGACTGCAAAGTTCTTTCCGTCATTGCATAAATACCAACTGCTAATCAGGATCTCTACTAATGTTTGAGTCCAACTGTTAAAATAGATATTTAAACACATACCAAACATAGTGGAGCGCTGTGGTCTAGTGGTAGAGCGTTGGACCCACGATCCAAGTTGTGGGTTCGATCCCCCCCCATAACCATGTTGTGTCACTGAACAAACAAGACACTTTATCTGCATTGTGGTTCAGGAAGACACTTTATCTGCATTGTGGTTCAGGAAGACAATCAAGAAGTACCTTAGAAGCCAATCGCTTGCCACGGTACCAAATACAGTAAGAAAACACCAGTTCAAACATAGAGCTAGTACCAAATCAGGCCTTCACTGCTTCGTCAGTCCTGTTGTGTCTCAATTTTATGTGAATAGCCTCACCCAATGATAACTCAATGTTTTTAATGCCACTTTGAACAAATACATCGGATGCCCAACATAATATGCCTGCTCTGCGGTAACGTGTCGGGGTGATATTAAACACTGGGACGTAAAGCCAGCTGACCTGATTCAGCCAGAAAATCACTCAACTGGCTCCATGTTCCTGTTTTTACCAACTTCTATCAGCCAAACCAGAAACCACAGCCTGTCGGGCATCCAATGTAGTTGTTCCATGTGGCATTAAAAACACTGATATATCATTGGGTGAGGCTATTCACATCAAACTGAGACGCAACAGGACTGGCAAAGCAGTGAAGGCCTGATCTGGCACTAGCTCTATGTTTGAACTGGTATTTTCTTTCTGTATTCGATATCGTTGAAAGCGATTCGTTTCTAAGGTACTTCTTGATTGAAACAGATATTATTTTGATTTACTTTTTTTTTAATTCCTTATTTCATTTGCTTATTTTATATATTATTTCTTTTACCTATTTACAGATTATTGCCTTATTTTATTTTCTTATTTTGTTTACTTATTTTTTATTTTATTTTTTTAATTTTAATTGCCACATAAAATAAGAAGAACATTTGTTGTTTTGACGTTCGCACTGGTGACGAACATAGAATGTTTTCTTACTTTAGCGATGAAATAACGTCGGTTATTCACTCCAAAACAACAAATATCCACTACATATGAACTGCAAAAATTAGAAACAGTTTTACCATTATTATTGTCGCCACCATCATCACCATCATCAGCAGGACTACCATGGTTACATACCATTATCACCATCATTGTCATCAACACCATTTCTACCATCCACCATCATCACTTCCAACCATGTCACCATCGTCACCACCAGCATCAGCAACACCAATACCATCATCATCATCAGTAGCACCACCATCATTAAACATATCAATGCAAATATAAAAGAAACACATATTTTTTATTTTATTTTTTACTTATTTATTTTTTAATTCCTTATTTCATTGGATCTACCCAGGAAGACAATCATGAAGTACCTTAGAAGTCAATCGCTTGCAACGGTATCAAATACAGTAAGAAAACACCAGTTCAAACATAGAGCTAGTACCAAATCAGGCCTTCACTGCTTCGTCAGTCCTGTTGTGTTTCAATTTTATGTGAATAGCCTCACCCAATGATAACTCAATGTTTTTAATGCCACTTTGAACAAATACATCAGATGCCCAACATAATATGCCTGCTCTGCGGTAACGTGTCGGGGTGATATTAAACACTGGGGCGTAAAGCCAGCTGACCTGATTCAGCCAGAAAATCACTCAACTGGCTCCATGTTCCTATTTTACCAACTTCTATCAGCCAAACCAGAAACCACAGCCTGTCGGGCATCCAATGTAGTTGTTCAAAGTGGCATTAAAAACACTGATATATCATTGGGTGAGGCTATTCACATCAAACTGAGATGATCTGGCACTAGCTCTATGTTTGAACTGGTATTTTCTTACTGTATTCGATATCGTTGAAAGCGATTCGCTTCTAAGGTACTTCTTGATTGAAACAGATATTATTTTGATTTACTTTTTTTTTTTAATTCCTTATTTCATTTGCTTATTTTATATATTATTTCTTTTACCTATTTACAGATTATTTCCTTATTTTATTTCCTTATTTTATTTTCTTTGTTTACTTATTTTTCATATTTTTTTTTTATTTTAATTGCCACATAAAATAAGAAGAACATTTGTTGTTTTGCCGTTCGCACTGGTGACGAACATAGAATGTTTTCTTACTTTAGCGTCCACTACATATGAACTGCAAAAATTAGAAACAGTTTTACCATTATTATTGTCGCCACCATCATCACCATCATCAGCAGGACTACCATGGCTACATACCATTATCACCATCATTGTCATCAACACCATTTCTACCATCCACCATCATCACTTCCATCCATGTTACCATCATCTCCATCAGCAGCACCAATACCATCATCTTCTTCAGTAGACATTATATAAATGCAAATATAATAGAAACATTTTTTTATTTCATTTTTTACTTATTTATTTTTTAATTCCTTATTTCATTTGCTTATTTTATATATTATTTTTTTTACTTATTTACTGATTATTTCCTTATTTGATTTCCTTATTTTATTCCTTATTTTTGTTTTGTTTTTTTGTTTACTTACTTTTTATTTGATTTGTTTCATTTTAATTGGCACATAAAATAAGAAGAACATTTGTTGTTTTGACGTTCGCACTGGTGACGAACATAGAATGTTTTCTTACTTTAGCAATGAAATAACGTCGGTTATTCACTCCAAAACAACAAATATCCACTACATATGAACTGCAAAAGTTAGAAACAAACAGTTTTACCATTATTATTGTTGCCACCATCATCACCATCATCAGCAGGACTACCATGGCTACATACCATTATCACCATCATTGTCATCAACACCATTTCTACCATCCACCATCATCACTTCCAACCGTTACCATCATCACCACCAGCATCAGCAGCACCAATACCATCATCTTCTTCAGACATTATATAAATGCAAATATAAAAGAAACATTATTTTTTTATTTTTTTTTTACTTATTTACTTATTTTATTCCTTATTTCATTTGCTTATTTGATATATTATTTTTTTTACTTATTTACTGATTATTTCCTTATTTTATTTCCTTATTTTATTCCTTATTTTATTTTCTTATTTTGTTTACTTACTTTTTATTTGATTTATTTTATTTTAATTGGCACATAAAATAAGAAGAAAATTTGTTGTTTTGACGTTCGCACTGGTGACGAACATAGAATGTTTTCTTACTTTAGCGATGAAATAACGTCGGTTATTCACTCCAAAACAACAAATATCCACTACATATGAACTGCAAAAATTAGAAACAGTTTTACCATTATTATTGTCGCCACCATCATCACCATCATCAGCAGGACTACCATGGTTACATACCATTATCACCATCATTGTCATCAACACCATTTCTACCATCCACCATCATCACTTCCAACCATGTCACCATCATCACCACCAGCATCAGCTGCACCAATACCATCATCATCTTCAGTAGCACCACCATCATTAAACATCAGTGCAAATATAAAAGAAACACATATTAATATGACAATCACCAATAGTCTATTTTTTTTATATTTTTTTTACTTAATTACTTTTTAATTCCTTATTTCATTTCCTTATTGCCTTATTTGCTTATTTTATTTCCTTGTTTTTATTTGATTATTTACTTATTTATTTTTATTTTCAATATTTTATTTCCTTATTTATTTCCTGATTTTTTTCCTTATATTTATTTACATATTTTATTGATTTTTAAAATGTTTTTATGTATAATGGCCAGAAGGACTTACAATTCCTGTACTTTTTCCATTTGATCAAGGCAATAGTGGGGCTTAGTATGATGTGTAGGGGTACCATAGGTAATGTTTACTACATCATATTAATGTATTGATACTTCTAAAAATATTTTGTTTCCCAAATAAAATAACCAACTCGAGGTGGTACAGTTCTATTTAATTTACATAATATCTAAGTCAATGTCAGTCTACGGCTTGGTCAGACTGGTGGAGTGAACATCAAAATATTAAGGTTGCCAACCTTAACACAAATGTAAAATTAAGTTTTACTTAAACGGTCATGGCGGTCAGAGGGGGTGGAGGGTGGGGGACCTGGTCATATAAAGTATGTAAGTTTTACCTCTCTATGGAGAGGTTTGAAATATAATCCTAACCAATGTGGTGGTGAGATTGCATAGTTTACCAAGCCATAAAATACCTAACATAATCAACATCATTTTGCTATTACAAGGCATGCCTATGACTTCTGAGCATGATTCGCAAAGCAAATATTGAAAGCATATAGGGTGTTAAGCAGCAGACATGTGCAGCCCTCCTCTGGGTAATATCATGACCCGATTAGCTTCCCCATTACAACTTGTTAGGCTGTCAGCCAAACCAGCCACCACAACAGGCTTCTTGCTACCGTGTCAGAATGTCTTTGCTCGACGTCGGCCACTTTCCCCTACATGCGTTTCAAATATCTACTCCTAGCCTTAAGCAATGCTCAAAAACAACAGAACAACCTAATATCAGCAATTTGCAGCATTCAAGCTGTCGATTTATGGCGCAAGATCCTCAAAATAAGCATTCACACATCACCACCCCTACCCCACCCCGTACACCTCTAATAAGTCTTACAGGAGGACGGAATACCCTGCCAATCCTAGTTACTACGAGAAGTGGGGGGGAAATCCTTTGAAAGAACAGCCGAAACGCGAGGGGTTACAACTGGAACCCGAGTGGGATTCAGTCGTACAGGAGGCCGGGACAACCTACCAAACCTAGTTCAAACCCCTGGTACTGGTGCTCGACTCTTCTGGGACAGAAGAGTCGCCGAAACAAAGGGTACAACAAGAATCCCAGTGAGATTCTGTTGTTCAGGACAGGGTACTGCACCAGCCAGGGTAGCTGCTGAGCTCACAGTGATAACCGCAGTGATATCCTCTGTGATCAGAAGAGTCGCCGAAACAAAGGGTACAACAAGAATCTCAGTGAGATTCTGTTGTTCAGGACAGGGTTCTGTACCAGCCAGGGTAGCTGCTGAGCTCACAGTGATAACCGCAGTGATATCCTCTGTGATCAGAAGAGTCGCCGAAACAAAGGGTACAACAAGAACCTCAGTGAGATTCTGTTGTTCAGGACAGGGTTCTGTACCAGCCAGTGTAGCTGCTGAGCTCACAGTGATATCCTCTGTGATCAGGGATGGGATACTAACATCAGCAGCTACATCCTCAGAAATATCGAACACGATATCCTGGGATGGAATGACAATTACCTCGGGAACCAAAGGTACAGAAGCACAAGAAACTGACCTGTCAGCAGAGCAACTCGACGGATTCCGACTGGGCACCAACAGACCATGTACCTGGAAAGACAAAAAAAAAAGCACTGTAGCTATGATGACTTTAATATTCAAAAAAATCTGCGGATGCACGTCTCGCCTAAAGGTGACGGGCTAGTATATACAAGAGGTTAATATTACAAGAGCTGTCGGAGAACAGCGCAGCTCGACTATTCGATTTTTCAGAGAATAATAAATGTATAGCTAGTATATACCATCAGAAAACAAGGCTACAACAATGTGGGGTGGGGTGGGGTTAGGAGCACAACATAACTATGTGTAAGAATTGACCAAAACTACACAGAAATAAAAAAAATTAAAAAAATAAAAATTCGAGTTTTGAGTGGGGTGTGGGGTGGGTGTGGGAGTGAGGTGGGGGTGGATGGTGGTGGGAGTGGGAGTGGGGGTGGTGAATGAAGAAACATATGTGTAAGAATTGACTAAAACAACAAAGAAATATGTAAAAAAAAATAATAATAATAATTCAAGTGTGGGGGGTGGGATGTGGGGTGGAGCGGGGATTAGAGGCGGGGGTGGTGGTGGGTGTGGGGCTGGGAGGGGCAACATATATGTGTAAGAAATGACTAAAGCAACACAGAAATATGTAAAAAAAAATAAAAAATTCAAGTGGATGTTGGGGGGGGGGTGGAGCGGGAGTGAGAGGCGGGAGTAGGTTGGGGGAGGGGGTGGGGAGGGGGAGAGGGGGCAACATATATGTGTAAGAATTGACTAAAACAAGTTTCAAGTGTGGGGGGCGGAGGCGGCGGGCTGGGGGGTTGGGGCGGGGAAGGTTGCAACATATATGTGTAAGATTTGACTAAAACAACACAGAAATATGTAAAAAAAATAAAATATATATATTACATTTTCAAGTTGGGGTGGGTAGGGGGCTGGGGGAGCGGGGTGAGAGGCGGGAGTGGGTTGTGGCGGGTGGGGATTGGGGCATATATGTGTAAGAATTGACAACAACAACATAGAAATATGTAAAAAAAAAAGAAAAAAAAAGTTTCAAGTCGAGAAAGGGGGGGGGGGGGGGGGGGACGGGTGAGAGGCGTGGGGGGGGGGGGGGGGTTGCAACATTTACGTGTAAGAATTGACTAAAACAACACAGAAATATGTAAAAAAAAATAAAAAATAGATTTTCAAGTGGGGGTGGGGTGTGGGGGTGGAGCGGGTATTAGAGGCGGGAGTGAGTTTGGGTGTGGGGGGGGGGGGGGGGGGGGGGGACAACATAGTGCGAAAATCAAGTCTCATTCAAAAATGTTCATCGCGCGCTTTAAATCTTAAATTTTAAAAATCACAGGATTTTGCGTTAAAAAATTTGGCAGGCCTGAGCTAACTGACATTGCAAAACTTTGATGATAATATCGATTTTTATTGTGGCATGCCTTTTGGCGGAAATCTAGGGCCCCACCATTTTAATATGATGTAACCAATAAGGATTCCATCCAGATATATTCAAGATGTGGCGAATGTAGTTTAGTTATATGCCTCTTTGTTCTAAAAAAATAAAAAAGGAAGAAATAAGAAAAAAAATCCAATCATGCATGCAATGCAGCACGTGCTTGCTTGCCTAAGGTGTTTTTTTAAAAAATATTGCAGAATGAGTTATGCGGAAGGACATAATAAGAAGCACCGCCCATCGGTGCAGACGCTTGACTTTCAAGGCCTGGTCTATTTATTGGAAACAAAGTTGAAAGGCATAATTATGCTTAATTGCCTAACAGAATTATGACACTAAATGTCTCCGAGTTCTTCATATGAAAGTGAAAGCATGTGTGATGTGTCACTGAATTCTTTAAGGGGATTTTAAGATTACAATAAACAATTTGAATTTAATAAACACTTAAGTTGACATGCTTACATACAAAACTGTAACCATTTTTTTCTAAGTATAAAAGGGGCCATAATTTTGTTAATAAAAGCAAGAGTTAAAATAGAGAACTAGATGTATGATGCTGTCTAATGATGCTGAATACATGACGTTTGAAGTTTCAATCCATTATGTAAAGTAGTTTCGGAAAATACAAGCTTACAAACAACTTGAACCCGGGCACAAACAACAACGACGCGGACAACAATCAAGTGATGACAATACTCTTTTTTTTCTTTGAAAAATACTGAAAAGGTGATCCCTTGGAAGCGACAAACACAAACAAGAGAGAAAAGTAGCAGACTTGGTTTTATGGAGTCTGTTCATGAGAGGTAATTGTAAATTACAATACCTCTCACGCTCCTAGCACCGTCTTTACTTTACTTCTACTTTAAAGCAACACAGAATGGACTTGATCATCCCAAAGGACCAGTAAATAATAAACTACTGATTTGTAGTTGGGGCGACATCACAGCTGCCACACAGCACCAGACAAATGCTAGTGTGAATGTCAATAAATACTGAAAAGGTGAGTGACAAGCTAAAAAAACTGTCAAAAGTGGTTCTAATGAAGATTTTTTAAGGTTTCAACCTTTTATGGTAATGGCGGCCATCTTGGACGTCACTTTACCTAATTTTCACAAATTTTAAATTATTGACCATGCAAAGTTGTCAAAACTGACCATATGAAGTTTGGTCAAAATTCATTGCTGATGGATAGACATACAGACAGACAGACGAAAAGTGTACACAATATAATGCAAATTGTATGTAAATTAACAAAGTGAAAAAAGTAGGTCAAGGTAATTCATACAGGACTTACTTTTCATGTTGATCATTTTAAACTTGTGCTATTTATATACCAGTAGTACAATTATAACATATTGGGATTTGTAACAAAATTTGAAATATCTGGCTTTATGAACATCTGAACACAGGGTTCATTGAGTACAGTTTTTCATTCACTTCAAAACTTGGTCTGTCCGCTATGACCATTTTTCAAAATTGTTTAAAAGTATCGTGACTGCACATTTGATATGCATATTATGCTCAGGGCCTTCCTCAGCCATGTGTGGCATAACGGCACCGCGATCCCTTAACTTTTGAAACCGACATGCCGCAATCCCTTAATCTGACCTCTTCCCTTTAAAACCATGCCGTGATCCCTTAAAAGTGGGTCAAAGCATGCATTATACATGGACTAGGGAAGATAGGGTGTTGTAATTAGTGTCGCTGATGAGGTGTCATTGTCGTACCGGGTACTACAGAAAGGAACCCGGGGTACATTTATGCATATAAAAATGTACCCGAAAATCATCGAAATCCAGAATGACCCCCAAATATACATAAATGTACCAGAGACAAAATTTTGCGAGACTCAGAGTACAATGTCGTAAAACGCGGCCATAACGCGTTCTGTTACTTCACAAGTCTGATCGATTCACTTTTTAAAGTCTCTCTTGCCGTTTCACGACCTTCGCGGACCATAACCGCGGCCTTAAAGGAATTGGTCTAAATATTTGACCAACTCTTCTTGAATGAGAAGCTACATATTTGTTTATTTTTTGCGCTGGGTTTTGGGACAATACATTTTATTACAACTATGGCAGCCTAAATATGTTTCTAAGAACAATAGCGCAATAGTTAATGATAAACAAATTGTTTAAATTCTGCCTATGAGATCTTAACTGTCCAGGTACGTTTCTGTATATTTGGGGGCCGTCGGGAATTCAAAGATTTTCGGGTACGTTTCTGTATACATAAATGTACCCCGGGTACCTTTCTGTAGTATCCGATACGACGATGACCCCATTATGTGTGTGTTTTTTATTAAATAACAACCGCCAAAGTTGTTAGCCAGTTGTTTTTTATTACAAAATACAGATGAAGTAGAAACGTGCATATACATGCATGCATGGGAAATCGAAATCCACAGTTTGTCTGTAAATTGGGCAATATTTTTAATTGGCAGCAGTGTATTATAAAATACAAATGTACATGTATTCAGGGTTCTGGTTTAAAGGACATGACGTCTGACTTTATTCTTAGTATTTTTAAGCGCAACGGTCTTGATTTTAAGAGTAGCGGTCACTTTTAGGCACCGTAGCATGCGTGTTTTGGAAAGTCAAATGCAGCGGCACTTCTATGCTTAATGGCCTATGGAGACAGAGTATTATGGTCCTATTGGACAGTGTGCAGAGATTTCGCAAAAACAAATGACCATACAATACAAATTTCTTTGCAAATTACTCTTTCTACTGACTACATACAGAATTAAATGTCCTTTTTCAAGTACAACTACTACTAAATGTATAAGATGTTTTCAGGCAACAAGGCATTTATGTATAATCGCCAAATTAACAAGCACTTTTGAGCATTTGAAACAGCCATTTTCCCTCCAAAATTGTTTGGGTGAAAAAAGGAAGACACATTCGCAACATCTCGTACACTGCTTCGCAGCATTACTCGAATGTAATACGCAAGACAATCACGCCAAAACCGCCAAAACAAATTTGCATTCAAAATCAAAGTTATCATCCAAATGTTGCAATGTTATTCAGCCGATTGTTCCATCCGTACTTTATTTACATGAAAGCAGTGATAAAACCTTCATCTGCATGGTAATAAACAAACACTCAATGCAAATTATACATCAACACATGTGGCAAGCGGCCATATTGTTTACATAGCAACATGCACTATTTTCTGTGACGTTGCCTTCCTGCTAAAAGAATGTCAAGATTTTGAACATACCGAAGCGCCGTGATACACACGAGGCGGGATCCCGAAGAATGACAGGATTGCCCTAGCGTTCACAATTGAGGAAGACAGTGTCTTTGTTTTTTTAACACTCTCGTCAGAATCACATTTATATCAACAGACAAATAATTCAGGTTTCATTCATGGTCAGGATAATAATGCTAATGCTAAAGAATTGGTAAGGAATTGCTTAGAGACTGCTTAAACTATTGAATGGATGTATGTGAACTGCCAAGGAAGAAATCAGGCAGTTTATCCAGCAGTTTCTTAAAAGTTTCTGCAACTTCTCAGCTGCTAGACTGCTAAGACCAGGGCTGTTAAGAAACTGCCAAAAAAATGATCAAACTGCTAAGGATCTGCTACACAACTGCTTGAATAGGCAGTTCACTTTGATTAGGGCGAATTTTATCCAATAAAACGGGAAAACCACACTTCTTTTCGCTCTGCTCATATTTTTTTTAATTAAACTTGTTCGAGCTTTCTCTGGTATAAAAACCGACTAATAAAGATCAGACAAAAATGATGTGGCTAGAGATTTAACAAAGCAAACAATTTAGCATTTTTTCAATAAAATCATGAGCCATAACTCTGGTGTTCCTAATCTTCGAATTGTCGAAGCTTTCATTAATTAATATAAAAATCTGGCTATATAGGTTTGGTATAAATGATCAGATGAAAAATGAAAGATCACTAAATGAAGCAGAACATAATTCAAGGGCCACAACTCTGAATCTGAATATATGAAGTAGCTAGAATGCAAACTTGAAGCAAACAATAGCATTTTCCCATAAATCAGTGTCTATAACACTTGGTGTTACCAGGGAGTAAGCATACACATATACTTACTCCCTGGTGTTACTAATCTGATCTAGCTGGTTGTCAAACTTGTCATAACTTTCAAGGATATTGAGGGCCCTGACAAATATTAAATAATTTGTAAAATTCAAATATCAAAATAGACATAGTAGATTGTTGACAAGCAGAATACAACTTTCTTCGGTACAACACGGGCTGGTGTCACTAATTAGATCTATACTGAACAAAAACAAGAAACGTCTGCTGATGTTGATGCTGACTTTGATGCTGACTTGTCTAGACAGCAAAACAAGTAAAAAATGAATGATGTTTTAGGAATAATTAGACAGACTACCAACAATAGTCCAAACAAAGATGTTTTTGAAAAGTTCAGTACACAAGGGAGTAAATATCCCATTTTTCTTAAAACATTTTGGCCAAAAAAACAAACTAAATCTATGAAAAATAACACAAGATTGTGACAAAAATCATCAAATTACCTCCCTTTAACATTTCCATATCATCCATAAAAGAGTATTGCTTGGAAAATTTGAAACTGTTTAATGGGATATTTAGTACTCACTTAAGTGTGCTTACAAACATCAAACATTGTGTTATTAAAATGCTGTTTAAGCTTTTATACACCCTCACAAATTGGCCTATGGAAATACCAGCAAAAAAGTTGGAAGTTTCTTTTTTGGTTCAGTATACTGTTTTTCGAAAATAAAGACCATGACAATGTTTGGTAGAGATCAAGTGCAGAATGAAAGTGACAGAGTGTGTAAATAAGCAACAAAAAGTAAATGGACAATGATGACCAACGTTGACGGACAGCGCACCATCCCATAAGCTGTGTCTGGCCTTTTAGGAGGTCGAAACTCAAACATTAATTAAACTGAAAGTAGGTGTTCCATTTCAGAGCAAATAATTATCGAATCATTGAATCAGCTCTGCACCTTTAATAACTTTCCAGAATCTTTCCAGAATGTTTCCATTCCCTTTAAAGGGACACAAGGCAATCTTGATTATTTTTTTTTAAATTCGCAGCATTCCATTAGTTTTCTAGGTAACATGCATTTTCATTAATATAAAATTATAACAAATTATAATATAAAGCTTCTTTTTTTTTTTGCATATTCTTGTAACTGACTGTCAATTATATTGCACCAATAATATATTGAAATCTATGGTAGAATCTTGGGGAAAATGAAATTTAATTATATGCAAGATGATACTGGATTAATAAATGGATACAGACGCGTATTTAAATGCTTGATAAACATTTCATGATTGCTGAATGTCCCTTTAAAGGGAATGTGTTCTTGTGATGGAAAAAGCTTTATCATTAAGAGTTCTGAAAATCTTGGAAAATGTCGAAATAATTATCGAAATCGGATAATTACCGAAGAAGGGGAGTATTAATTTGAAGTTTTTCAAAGAAAACACAATTTTGAGAACTGTGATATCAGTTCTACACAATTTTGAGAACTGTGATGTCAGTTCTACACAATTTTGAGAACTGTGATTACACAATTTTGAGAACTGTGATGTCAGTTCTTCACAATTTTGAGAACTGTGATGTCAGTTCTAAATTACCATACGGTATATGGAATATTTGTCAATATCATAATTTATAAGGAAGAAAACCACAACAGCCTATGAAAATGTGTAATAATACACTTAATGATTAGTTAATGATTCTGCATTCATTGGTACTGAATTCCTTTTAATCGGGCAATTTAGAACTATGACAGCAATTTGTTTCACCCATTTGAGAATGGCCCCCATTCAATTGGGAAAAATGGGGTTGTTTAGTCATAAATTGGGAATTTTTCACTATCAAACAAACGCCATATAGTATGCTTAAATACTTTGCAAACACATAACCATGTATAAATTCTCTGGTAGTATGTCATTACCCTCACCAATAAGAATATATTGTCCTCTGTCTTCTATTTAAACATTCAAAAAATATTTAAAATAAAATAAAAAATTGTGGATTGACAATTTTTCTTCCATTAGCGCATTAGGTTTTCACCATAGTATGTATTTCGTAATATGTATAGCCCGGTTAGCTCAGTCAGGAGCTATGTCGACTAGTCTTTACGCTCACGCTCACTATTATTACCGCGAGTGTAATTTTAGTTTGGGCTGCGAGTTCAAATGCCCGAAGCGGTTTCATTTTTTTTGTACCGCGATTGAATTCCGTCAAACAATCCTGCTTTTAATTACTAAATATTCAATAATGTTTGGTGTGTAATGTTTGCGAACAAAATTAGTGTGTGTTTTATAAGCTAAAAGTTACGGACATTGTCCCTTTAACAAATGCAAGTTATACAGAAACCTAGCGGGACCCCGTGAGTTGATTGCCGTGTGTCCCTTTAAGCCCTAACAAAAAACGTATTGGTTGTAAAATGTTTATTCTCAACCGATTTTCAAAACTAAGTTATTATTTACCACTAAAAATACCAGCCACAATGATATACAATATATGTAGATCAACCTCAGACATTAATAATTTGTTATTAGGTCTGTGGATATATGTATTGTAAAGGTAGTTGGTGATATCCAACCTGTGACAATGAAAAACATTTTGATGCAATATGCATTTTAAGCACATGTTAGGGCATTAAATCAAGTACTTCCATTATTTATTATATATATAGCATATAGAGAGAAAGAAATCAATAGAAAAAATGCAATAGTTTAGTAATTATTTTAAAATAAAAAACTGCCATTTTCCTGCATATTCAGAGAAGCAAATTAAATATTATCAATAGCAATGTAATCTTATCTAGGGCAGCTGAAAATCCATTTTTCAAATTTGTATACCAATCACTTAAAACTTTACAAATATTGTACATGAACACATTCTCAAAATCAATTTCCAATGACCATAATGGGGTGACAATTTAATACACAAAGTATAGAGGTTCCTAAAGGTTTCCATTATCATGACATAATAATACAGGTAAGTTAGCCAAGGTAACTGCATTGTATGCATGGTCAAGCACACTACTATTGATTGAATATGGTCGAGCACACTACTATTGACTGAATACACATCTGTTCACCTAACTGGCACTTCATTTTCCAAGCATGATCTCCAAGCATGATCTAAGCATGCTAAGTAACACATGTAATATTTGTAATATTGCTGGGAGACACTTCTGTGTTTGGTCAAATTTGAGCCAAAATGAAATAAATTTCAGAACTTTGAATTTCAACTGCCATTGATAAGACTCAGAGGATTACCTGGATGTTATTTTTTAGTTTAAGGTTGTGTATATTTCTGGCAGATGCACACAAAAATAGTATATTTTAAGGTCAGATTGTACATAAATAATTACATTTTTAGAACACTTTTTTATTCTTCATTTACTCTTATATATGTTTCGTATAAAGGAATGTTGCGTTATTATCATTAATTTCATAAAATCAGCCAAAATGAATTCAAAATGAGTTTCACAGGAAGGACTCTGCACAAAATTTTGAATATCCTTAAATTGCTGAACAACATCATGATTGCCAAATGATGTTTTTGAAACTTTTTCATCAACATCCATCGGTCTCTAGTCTTTCGTTTTCATAATATGAACAATTTAAATATGTAAAAAATGCGTGTTAGGGTGTTTAATTCTAGGCACAATTAGTTTGTTGGATTTAAGCAAAAATATGACGTTAATCGTCTGATTTTAGATGGACGTAAGCGCGCGGGAAAATTAAAAAAAATGGCTGCCATAGATTTAGTCAATGGCCTCACACGTTCGGACTTCATTGAACGGGTGTAGCCTATATGCTCATGCAATTGGATATGTTTATATGTCCTAAAACATACAACCAAAGAACAATAATAGATGTCTTACCTTGCGAACAAAGGTACGGGTCCACTGGAGACAGTCCGAAAGCCGACGCATCACAACACGAACAGCGCAGGAAAGCATGGCCGTGATGAATTGATTAAATATTAAATTAAATATTAAACTTTTAAATATTAAACTTTTAAGTATATAACACTAGTAAATAAACACAGCACAACTTGCAAATCTCGAAGGTCTCAGTCTCAGATCTCGAACAGCAAAAGGTACACGAAGGTCAAATCGTATATGGGCACCCGAAAGTAAGGCACTTACGTTTTAAGCTTGCTTATATAGTCCTGAAAACAACTCACTCACTGTGCAGATCCAGTAACACCGCGTGTATATCAGTCACTCCAGGATGCAGTAACGGGGCGTTTAAGTAAGGACGAAGTGTTTGTTCTTTCTCGTAGGAATAACCACTGTATATTACGCTCATATCGTTTATACATAGTCGAGGCCATTTTTTTCAACCATCAGTTGTTTTTGTGTTTCTTTAAGCCTGATTATCGGTTCCTTCTTGCATAGTGTTTTTTTTTTGTGTTTTTTTTTTTGTTGTTGTTGTATCTTTAGTGTGTGTGGGGTCGTGTCTATCTGGGATGAAAATTGAAATATAAAGTTCTGTGTCTACTGACACCATTTTCTTTTTTGTCAAGTTACACTAATAAAAAATATGCTTATTATGAAATAATTGATGACAAATTTAACAATCAGGAACTATTGGACAGTTTAGAACTTCATCGCGGTTTAGAGACCCTGGAATAACGTATGCATATAGTGTCCGAATGCTCACGATCGGTCCTCTAGGTGCCATATCCACACGTCCATGCTGTATCCTGAAGCATTGCTGGACTATAGTTGCGTCTTCTCTCCTCAAATTTCTGCCATCCAAGGACATGGACTATTTTTGTCAAACAGTCTGGTGTCTTGTCCCAATAAGTGTTGAGGGTAAACCTAGTTCCTCTTTTCTGAATTTCAAGACACCTTTGCAGCCTTCTTCATAGTTGTGTAGCATCAGCATTTAGACGCAAAATACTGCCGTTCTCAACTTTTTGAAATATGACCATTGTCTCATCACCTCAGTTAGGTAGACGTTAGTCTGAGAATACTTTTTGTAATAACTTTTATTGTTGTTATTGTTATTATTATTATAGTTATTATTAGTATAATTAGTATTGTTATTATTATTATTATAAGAAGAAGAAGAAGAAGAAGAAGAAGAAGAAGAAGAAGAAGAAGAAGAAGAAGAAGAAGAAGAAGAAGAAGAAGAAGAAGAAGAAGAAAGAAGAAGAAGAAGAAGAAGAAGAGAAGGTTATTGTTTATAAAAATGTTTTAGTTTTAATAAAATGTCCCAGTTGTTTGCTTTAACACGGGTTTGATAAATATATGCCCATATGTGACAAAGGAGCTTGATGACGTTGTCGTTCCAAGATGGCCACCTTTGCAAATCGTCAATAGGTCTAGCATCGGTCGTCCTTTCTTCTCAAGGTAGGTAAGACATTATGCATGATACAGTCCGAGACTACATTATCCTCGGTTGTTTGAGTTTGCTTTACCCCATTTTTAAGCCCTTGTAAATACAACTTGTTTGAGAATTATGCAAACACAATTTCATTTGAAATGTCCTAATATGAAATTCGCATTTGTGGTCGAGGGGGTAGAGACGCTGCGTTTGAAACAGTTTAGTATCTCCTTGTTGCGTGTTCGAATCCCACTGAGAGCTCGACTTGTAAATGGAGAAAATGTCGATTCTTCCGGATGGCGGGAGTATGCAGTACTGATTCTACCCAAGAATAAATGAGTGGTCTGTCTCCATCACTAAAAGTTAACCGCCATAATAATTTATATAGCCTGACAAGTGCCGGAAAATGCCGTTTAACACCATCCAAACCAACTACTAGTAAATAAAATTAATGCGACGGTTAGGGTTGTACACGGTGTCACTTAAGAAATGCGTCACACTAGTTGATTTCCACGTGCTGTGTGATTATTTCATTCATGTGTACACTAGGTGTGAAATGCAAGTTGAGCGTACCACACAACTCAGATTGGTTCAAAGGGGCGAGGGAAGGTATTACAGGTAGTAAACGCATTAAATATTAAGAACAGAACAAAAGTCCCTCTTTTTTTTTTAAAATCACCTGTGATTGCAGTAACTAGTGTCACTGTTACTATAAATGTATTGTAAAGGAGATCAATCTCATTAAAATCAAATTCTAATTACGTTTTGATACTCTCCGCCTTAGTAGTGTAGAGTATCGTAGCGTGATAAAGGGTCTGATTTTAATGAGATTGAAAGGAGATAAGACCTTTAATTATTTGAAAAGTCATGTTTTTTCATTTGAGATTTCATTCATCTTTTGTTACCTTCCCAAAGTTCTACCGGTGTGCTTCAGCAGCTACGAGCTTGCATTTGGACTGGTTCATTATACAAACACTGGATTTTACTTAATGTAAAATAATCATACATTATTTTAAAACAAACTAACGATAACATTGTTTCTACCACCTTAAAAATAGCACCCCATTATATATGTTTTATTACGTTAAAAAAACATACCAGGCAAAACAGAAAAAAAATGGTTTGATGTAAGGAATTACATACATTCGTAAGTCGTAAAAATAAATTAAGACTTTATTTAGTTTCAATTTGCTTGCAAATTGCAAATTGTCCGATTTTATACAATATACATATACAAAGTAATATCAGTAATAAATATATATACATTAGAGTTTATGTGTTGTGATGGCCATGAGGAATGACAGGTTAATATGTCATCGAAAAATGTACACATTTTGTATGTTCAGTGAAGTAAGAATGTTCACGAATGCGAAGCATGAGATGAAATAAAATCTGAAAGAAAATCTGTTATTCAGGACAAAACAACAAATGTTTTAAATTTTTATTTTATGCCTTATTTTACAAGTTACTGCAGAAAAAAAATGATGTCATGGCGGATCCAGGATTCCAATGTTAGGGGCGCGTAACTTGCAAATTCTCAGTATGGCGTAGACCTTCTTTTTTTTTTGGTGTGTGTGTAAGGTGATTTATATAAAGGTCGTTGTTAAGATTGCTGCATGAATTGCGAATTCGTGCATGTAGAACAGCAAGTGATCGCGATCCATATAACAGGTAAATAGGAACTTTAGGACTAACGAATACAGATCTTAGAAATTTTCGTTTAAAAATAGTAAGCGATTCGGAGTTTCTGATTTCGGTTGATATATCGTTCCACATAGTAATAGCGGATGGAATAAATGATTTAGAAAATATTTCCGTTCGTCTTGCTATGGTTCGTAGTTATTACCATTTCTAAGGTTATATGGGTTGTTTTCTTGAACAAATGGAGGAAATAGATTGGTAACATACGATGGCATTATGCCACTATTTACTTTATAAACAATAGTAAGTTTTTGCATTTTTCGTCTATCTGATAATGATAACCATCCAAATTCAGTTAGTAAGTTATCGATGGATTCTGATCGCGTAATTCCAGTCACGATGCGAGCAGCCTCATATTGAACTTGTTCGAGTCTTTCTCTATCGTAAACAGAACAACCATCCCATACAATAGATGCATATTCTAGGATAGGGCGCATGTATGATAAGTAAATTTGATTTAGTGTTTTGCGTTTCAGTTTGAATTTTAGATGACGCATTAGGCCAATAATTTGTGTGGCAGATGTTACAATACTGTTAACGTGTTCGTGCCATTTACCATCTGAACTAAGAATTAAACCAAAATGCTTGTGCGTATCAACGAATGGGAGTTGAACGTCATTTAAAAATAGTTGTGGACGGCGATCAGTGTGATTAAGGGAGAAAAATAATACTTCAGTTTTATTAGGATTAAATTGAACAAGCCACTGTTTCGACCACTGAGCTATAATATGTAGATCATGATTTTAAATACCCTCCATATCATCAATACTGGATATGGATATTGAGAGAGAGCTATCGTCTGCAAAGAGGCGAGTAATGCTTAGCATATTTTCAACAATATCATTTATATAGATTAAGAAAAGAAGAGGACCCAAAACCAATCCTTGAGGTAACCCCAGCCTTCAAATATTTAGTCTCAGATGATGTTGTACCGACCCTTACTCGCTGAGTACGACTTAAAATATAATTTGATAGCCAAGACAACAGCTTACCATTAATACCGTTTTGCTTTAGCTTAAATAGAAGGCCAAGACGCCATATGCGATCAAAAGCCCTTGAGATATCATTAAATACTATACAAGTGTACCGTTTGGCATCGAAAGCTTGGCAAATGTGGTGATACATATCCATAAGTTGATAAACTGTGGAGTGACCTGGTAGGAAGCCAGATTGGTATTTGAAAAAGCGATTATTCTTATGAAAAAATTTATAAATATGTTTAAACATTATCCTTTCCATAATTTTTCCTACACAGCTAAGTAACGATATTGGTCTATAATTACTAGGGAGGCTAGCGTCACATTTTTTGAAAAATGCCATAACTACAGCTGTTTTCTAAATATCTGGAAATATGCATTCTTCGAGTGACCTGTTGAAAACTATGCATAGCGGCTTTGAAATAGTATACATTGTTTCTTTAAGCATCTTCTGACTTATTTCATCGTCCCCGCATGCTTTGTTTATATTCAGTATTTTTATAATATCAACTATTTCTGATTCTTCTGTGATAATAGATTCTAGTTTTGCCTGCGTTTTAAGATCAAAATTTGGTAGAGAAGCATGCTTATCATCAACGGGTGGCTTATCATCAACGGATGATATAGATATAAAATAGTCATTTAGGCTGTTAGCCTTGAATTGGAGAACCCAGTACTGTATCATGGTATACAATACCTCCCGTATCGTAAGAATGGACAAGGGAGGGGACTTCTTATAATACTCGGAAGAGAGAGTGTGTTTTGTGAAGAAGTTTTCTGGGAACCAGTTACGCGCATCATCGTATAAAGTGAAACTGTGCGAATGTTACCGAATTGATGTTAGTTCGCACCAAACTAGCATGACAAAATATAACGAAAGTGACGATGATGTGTTGAATGTGTCACAACCCACCACCAGCACCTGCTGATATACTGCCAGTTCTAAGTAACCCTGCACATCATTTTACCAGTGAATGTCAGTTACATTCTGTTGTTATCTGGACCGAAGAATATATCGAATCGGATAAACCAGAAGCCAGGGAAGAATCTATAGCAATCCCTATCAACATAGATCAGCATACTGGTGTACAAACAAGATCGTAGCGAATTCGTAATCCGCCCAAAACAGTCTATTAAATCATTTTAGAATTATTTTATTATTAGAATTTTGTTTTTCTGGGTTTCAAGAACCTCATTACTCAATGTCCAATAAAACCTCAGTGTGTTCTGAGAATGTAATGAACTTTAAATTAACTGGTTTCAACAGGTCCAATTTTTATCACTGAATCAATCAGAATGCTTCATTCATCATGCATATTTTCATTTGGTTGCTTCTATCATGACATTACTTTCTGGTATTATGACATCACACCCTGGTATTATGACATCACGTCATGCTATTATGACGTCACGTCATGCTATTATGATGAACTCGGTGTGTTCTCAGAACTTAATGGGCCTTTTAATTGCTGTGAGAAAAGATTAAGACTAATAAGTTTATTGAAACCAAGATTCACACAATTCTAAAAATAAAATAATTTTAAAATGATTTAATAGACTGTTACATATGGCATATTAAAAAAAATGCTATGATGGGTATGACGAATATATGAAGATTTAATAGCGTCACAATAGTCTTTTACCCTAGCCTACACACGCCGCATGAATTGATGTATAGAAAGCCGTATTGACTTTAATAAATAACATCATTTGGTGATGCCACCAATTAGAATAGGCGACATCAACCAATGGTGTTTACAAGGGCAATACGACACCCCACAATGATGGTTGTGTTCGTAGTTTTAAATTGTTCTCCTACTGTTCTGTTCTCCTACTGAACAGTAGGCAGCTAAGTGTACGCACGTAGACTCATAAAGTTGGTATGAATCACACTATGTTAAATGGAATAGTTTTATGACTAATCCCGTAATTTGATTCAACTGTCTATATTATTGTTTTTTCCAGTCCCTGCAACTTTCGATACATCCTCTGACCGCTTATGTACATGATGAAAACACTAGAGAATAATGTTTGCATCTGCTAGTTAGACTCTGAAAAGAGAAAAATCATCGTTGAGTAACCGTTACATTAAAAATGTTGTCGTCAAGATGCCGTGACACTTTCAGGGAGAAACCGTGACATTTATTTAAAAGTTCTTTTTATCCCTATGACAAACAATATATAAAGAATAATTAACAGAACGAGTTCGAAGTGTTAATTATACTGTTTATTATATAACTTTACATAAAATAAAAAATAAAAAAATATTTTAACTTTAAACCAGTGTGTTTTTTAACAAATGCATTAAGAAAGTAGTTCCGGCAAAGTTATTTATAAATAATGACGATATAATTTTTATATCATCACTAGTGATGATATAAAAGTTATATCGTCATTATTGACGATATAACTTTTTTGTGTGATAATAAAATTACGTCATTCATAGTTCAATGTAAATTAATGACAGTTATTTAATAAGACCTAATTATTATTTTCTACTGGTTTGTATACATGTTGTGTTAAAGCATACTGTATTAAAGTGCTGTACGTTTTGAAGTTTTTAAGAATTCTTTCATTTTATAAATTGATGTATAAAGTATGGTTTGTATAGAAACTTTGCAAAACACGTTTATTAAACTTAATTAGTTTTCGCGTGAAAAAAACTCTCTAAACGCAAATTGCTTACCCTTTTCATTCAAAATCCTTGTTTGAAAACAAACATCTTTGAGAATCATTGACTATTCGTGCCGAAACCGATACCACTGTCGATAAGCAGCCGTGACTGGTTTTCGTCGAGAATCCATTTGCGCTGATACCGGGTTACACCCAGTGATAGTAATTAATAACCAATGCAAAGGAGAGTAATTTTACTTGAGCACGAGTTGCACGAGTGCTGTGTGCAATAACAATGTTCTCTTTCTTTTCAACTCCAATAACGTATTTACACAGACCTAATAACATGTCTGTGGTATTTATATGATGTTGCTGAATGAAAAATAATAAATGAATACAATATAGTTAGACGATAAGTTCAGGAAGAATACTTCTGATTTTATTCCACCTAACAATTAATTAATTACACACGGTTGTAATATAGTTAATATTAATTAAGATTGGGAAAATGTTTTGTATATATGTGTTCAACAATGAACACAGATATGAAGTGTTCAGCACAGATATTGCTGCAGCTTATACAATTAATTAAATAATCTACTTGTGTGTGTGTTTTATGGTGTCTTGTACGATGTTGAACCGTTAAGGAAAACGTGGATTGGTACATTTAACTTACAGATACTAGTATAATGTTTTGTTTGTTTTTTTCCCGGATGTTTAACCCCCAAACTTACGCAGTTTGTTTGTGCAAATAAATTACTTGATCATTTGTTCATATACATATGTTACTTTCATTTTGTCATTAACATCATTTCTTCTGAGAGCTGACGACACGCGCTGTGTCGGCTTAACTACCAAGTATACAAGTAACATAGTTTTCTTTACGTTTTATTAATATATACATCTAGTTAAAATATACAGAATGAACCAAAGAACCTTCTCACATGCAGAGTTGCTACACATTCCATTTCAAACACCTCCATTTTTCGCTGGTTTTTGCCATCACTCAAGTAGCACCTGTGAAGCAATGAACAGGACAAAAATGACAAAACGAACATGAATTCGGTGGGATTTTACCCCTCTGTCTGGAAAAGCCGTGGTCCTCTTCTTGCCCGGAAAAACGGGGCAGGCATGAGCAATGTCAACCATATCGTACATGCCAGTGTCAACACTAGTGATGTGAACATAATATCAGAAAGAATACTTATATGGTAGAAATTGTGGCAATTATATGTAAACAATTTGGTACTATTTTACTCGAGGTAGTTTGTTTACATGAAATAAATTGGTCCATAGCATAGTCCACTTATCCATCTAGAGCGCACGAGTCCACATGAGCCATCATTTTATTTATCAGCCATGTTATCATACATGTATGTTGAAATGCTCCGGGTGGTCGATATAGTTGATATAGATAATCATATAAACGTATTTGGCAATAGTTTTACAAAGGTTCGAAGTATGGATACTTTGCCTTCAATGGTTGATTTTGATGCAGTCGTGCTGAGATTAAAGATTTTAGTAGAAAATGGTGCCGTAGGGAACATGCGGACCCGAACTCCCTTTCCATTGGGAAACGTTAGTTCATAAAATCATATACCAAGAATCTTGGCACACGATGAAAAACGGTGGAAATGCAAAAATTTCTTGATGACACTAATATTTTTCTGAATTAACTTCATATGAAAAGCTTATATTACAAAGAAAACAATTTTCGGCTTGAATGTTTTAAATATACAGTAAATTATTCTCAGGATTATATTGCGGTAGAATAAAGGTTTGTACTTTGGCATATTACTCCGCACTACTACCTTCACTATATATCAAAATGTAGATAATAAGCCGTGTTTCTTTTGATTGTTTACATGTCAATCCACGAGGTGTCATGGTATTGAAATTCTGTTGCTATTTTTTATATTTTAGCTATGGTCATGTGACAAATTATCATGCGATCGCAGACTACTTTCTTAGACATTGACAGAGGTCAATGTAATGGCCTCTGGGAGAGATTGGTTTAGTGGTTGACCATTTACTGTTCGCCTTCTCTTTGATTGTGGACCCTATGGTGAAAGGGATGGTAACACTTATTGTTTGTCATAAATCTTAACGGCAAAATTACACTACAAAAGTGTTTATCAAAACTCTATCCAGGTGTTAAGGTCAGATGCTAATGTATATGTGCCGATTAAAAGTATAGGATTGTTTAAGAGTTAAAATACCCGTATTTGAATTGAATTGAATTGAATTGGATTTTATAGTCGCACCAACAGCTAAGGTCATAAAATGAATTGTGTGTTGGTAACTCTTTATTCAATGTTCCAGTTTTGGGGTTTGGTCTGACTGGTTAAAGCCGCTTATATTGTGTCTATATAGTTTGGATTCTAAAAATGTGCAAGTTATTTATATATATATCGTCATCAGTAGAAACGGTGTACATATATACTCGGTAAAAAAAAGTTTTGGACCAGGGTATATAAAGTCATATAAAACTAAAACTAGTGGACAAGATTTAAGTATCTTTTTTTAGTAACCAAGGTCTACCCTACCCGGTTAATTTGGTACCAGAAACATTAAATTCCAAACAAGATTTGATTTTAAAAAAATATCGCGAATACACAAAGGGTCTGTAAGAAATGTTGCAAAGTCCATACAAAGTAACAGTTACGGACACATTCGAGTAACCAATAAAAAGATTATTTTTTCGAAACTTTCATTGTAACGATACTTATTGTTGATTGTTGATCTATTGTGAAGTATCAACTGAGATAATAAGGGTTAGGGTCGAACGTCATGGTTCAGCGATCATTGTACGGGTTCGAACACTGCCATGGTCCAAAACTTCTTTTACAGAGTATATATTGTAAAAACGTTCCGTTGTTGGCGTGATAGCTACTTTAACGGTTTATTCTTTTGTGTTCTGGATTCTCCAGTCATTGAGTACTTGCTTTGTGACTTTCTAGTCTTTTGTAGTTTTGTAGTTTATATATTCATATATACATGATCATCTTTGTGTTGTACTTGTAGCTGCATAGGTTGTTAGATAGACTGGCAGGGATTTCTTTATTTACACTTCCATTTAAGTCGGATGACAAGAGGGCAAGAGTGACGTTTGGTGCACCCTGGACCAGGGGCCTTTTTGCCAATGACTGTTCCAAGGTGGTGCCCCCTATTGTCAATATGTTATAGTTTGTGGAGTCACATACTTTTATTTTTCCTAGTGAATGTTGTTTGTCTTGAATATCTCTTTTTTGATTGACTGTATTCTGTGAATGCTTGTTTAACTTGTACACATACTTTTTATAATATACATTTGTGACCCTTTAAAAAGTATTTTAGAGACAGGTACTTTGATTAATGGTCGTCTGTCACCTGGCATGAAGCCAGACTGCAGAGTTGGAAGAAAACGGATTCCAAAAGAAAATTAAACATGATTAAATACAAATCTTTCAAAACTTTGTGAGAAAAATAGAACGGTAGTTAATAACAGAGCATGAGCTGTTTGCCAAATATCTGAAACTTTTCCAAGAGAGAGAGACTTATTAAAAAGGTTACAAAAGAGGAATAGATTAGAGAGTTGCACAGGACATCGTTGCTTATTTTATCCAGACCAGTTGTTTTACTAACAGAAGCATTGTTTGATACTACAGGTCCAGGGTTTGGGTGTATATCCACAAATTGTAAAAGTAAGACTAAAAGCCATGTACTGGACAATTATCTAGCATATATATACATGTATATACATACATGTATTTAACACATTGCATACGGTACTTACAGCCCAGAGACAAACGTTCACAAGGATGGATTACATATTTAGCGAGACTAGCTGTTTACAAATCCATTTTAAGCAAAGAGAATATGCAATTAATGAACCTTTTACTGACAGCAATAAAAGAGAAACGCCTGATGGCGTTAAAGCCGGGTTTTCCAAAAAGTGAAACACGAGTGCCAATGTGTTTGGTGAAACTATTTAATGGAGCTTTTCTAGATAGTTTAAAGTTGAAAACCTAGTTTTCATTTTCAGCGCATGATGTTTGGTACATGTCTTGTTGTTGTTGTTGTTGTTAATTCTAAGGTTTATAGACCGTCCGCCAACTAAAAGAGAACCCTGGCGCTATGGGCACAATAGAGTCTGGTCTGTTCTAGATGAGTGTGTTGGTTGATCTGGTGCTGCTGTGTTGCTGTGTCGTCGTTTCTCTTGTAGATGTGTAGTGTTGTGTCGCTGCTGCTCTGTGTAGTTGTCGCTGTGGCGGTGAAGTGGTGGTCTGGTGGTCGAGGTGGCCTGCATCCGCTACGGTGGTTGAGCTACATCCGCTAGTGTGTTGTCCTACAGCCGCTAGTGGTCGGGGTCCTTGTGTTTGGGGCCACACCCATCACATATGGCCCCTGCGCTGCAAGCATTATCAGATGGCTGTAATTTTTATGAATCCTTCTTCTGTCGTCAAACTACGGTCGAATGTAGGCCTCGGCGTCGATCCCTAATTATTACTAACTATATACTGCTGCTGCTACTTCTACTCTGTGTTTGTTGATCTCAGCTCTGGCCCGCGGACTTCTGTCTGACGACTTCCAAGTTCTCTACTTCCATCTGATGATGAGTGCCTTGATGGGGGCGCAGGGGACTTCTTCACTATCAGTCAAGTGACACTCAGGCTCCTGAACCGAGACAAACCAGTTCAGAAGTACTAGTGTGTTAGTCACTATACGCGAATATAGTGATTTACCCCACTAGTAATGTTGTACAGGGCTGGCAATGCGTACCCCCATACAAACACCATGAGTGTCACCAGTGCCCTCTCCGCGACGTGCACGCTGTGAAGAGCAGGAGAAGGTTTGGTACATGTCAGCAACTTACTGTCCAAGTTTTACAATAATTGCACCTGGCAATGCTCAGTTATAAAAAATAACTGGACATGGCAATGCCGAGAATGGCTAAAAATGTAACGAAACTGCCATTATTCTGCAATATCAGTACCAAAGCATGATCACAGTAGTTATGAAATTGTAAGAAGGGGGGAAAAGTATTACCTCTTTCATGCAATCATACTCAGATGGTGAAATGAATGTAACACTTAAGATTATACATAGTAATTAGGCATAATTGCAAATCATTATAATTATTTGAATATTTCAAGACAAATTGTTGTTACCTTTTAGAAATTGTTCATTATATTGCATCAATAATTTATTTAAACCTATGGCAGAATAATGAAAACAAATAGAGAAATCAAAATTGTATTACGTTTTTATTTAATTAATTAAATTATATACAAGCAGGTTTAAAGATGATACAGGATTGATAAATCTAGGTGCTAATCTTAATACTTAAAGCAGTTATTGGGGTTAGCATGACGGTTTAGTAACCCAGGGATCATGCATTCTATTCCAGCCTTAATTATGGAAACACCATCGTTCTACTGGCTATATGTAGGGGAGGGATGTTAGCACGACGGTTTAGTAACCCAGGGATCATGCATTCTATTCCAGCCTTAATTATGGAAACACCATCGTTCTACTGGCTATATGTAGGGGAGGGATGTTAGCACGACGGTTTAGTAACCCAGGGATCATGCATTCTATTCCAGCCTTAATTATGGAAACATCATCCTTCTACTGGCTACATGTAGGGGAGGGATGTTAGCATGACGGTTTAGTAACCCATGGATCATGCATTCTATTCCAGCCTTAATTATGGAAACATCATCCTTCTACTGGCTACATGTAGGGGAGGGATGTTAGCATGACGGTTTAGTAACCCAGGGATCATGCATTCTATTCCAGCCTTAATTATGGAAACATCATCATTCTACTGGCTATATGTAGGGGAGGGATGTTAGCACGACGGTTTAGTAACCCAGGGATCATGCATTCTATTCCAGCCTTAATTATGGAAACACCATCATTCTACTGGCTATATGTAGGGGAGGGATGTTAGCATGACGGTTTAGTAACCCAGGGATCATGCATTCTATTCCAGCCTTAATTATGGAAACATCATCATTCTACTGGCTATATGCATATGTAGGGAAGAGATGTATTTGGGTCAAGTTTGGCTAGCTTTAAAACAAATCAAACTTTCATTAATATAAACACTCAAACCAAATTTGACATATGACCCAGAGGTGGGACCCAATTTGCAGCAGGCAGGGGCTTCTTGAACTTGTCCGAGCTTTCACCAATATTAACAATTTGGTAAAATTTGATAAAGATCAGATGAGAAATGAAGGCGCTATCATCATAATGAGGCAAAATACAGCATTTTTTACTAAATCAAGGACCATAACTCCGCTGTTACTGGTCCGATCTGGCTTGTTTACGAACTTGTCCGAGCTTTTATTGATATTTACAATCTGGTAAAGTTTGGTAAAGATCAGATGAAAAATGAAAGCCCTATCGTCTTGATGCAAAATCTAGCATTTTAACTAAATCAAGGACCATAACTCAGTTACTGGTCCGATCTGGCTTGTTTTCGAACTTGTCTGAGCTTTGATTGATATTAACACTCTGGTAAAGTTTGGTAAAGATCGGAAGAAAAATGAAGGCCCTATTGTCCTAACGAGACAAAAAATTAACGACAAACGGACGGACGACGGACAACTCGGCATCAATAAAAACACAAATGATAGATCAATTGACATAACCAAATATGATTTCTAACTGTCCTCTAGAATACAAAGTGTACAAAAGCATAGCTAATAATACCATTTTGCATATAACAGCTGATTAAGCAGATAGAAATATATATTGTCTATGGACAAATAAACAGTAAATATAGTAAAACTTAGGTTAAACAATTTTTTAAGGCACTTATAATAAACTGTCCCATTTTTTAGTACAATAGTTTCATTTGTGAAAAGCACTTTAATTTTTTCTACTTCAGTCTGGACACGATTCATTTAATTCAATCCGAGAGGCATTCTACACACTGAGCATGACATTGTTTAAATATCTTGTCATCGGCCAAATTCAATTTCTATTGGCAACGAACCTGCTCTAAATTGAGCAATGACAGTGCATACTTTTTTCCTTAAATTCAACTGAACATAATTTTCGCATTCATAGGCATCTTTAAATAGTTTACAAATACTCAGTTTGGTTTGAGAATCAACATCATTGAGCCATTTTTCCTTATAAATTGTCATCAATTTTGATTTAACTTCCTGTATAAAGGATGTATCGTTAAAATATTGTAATGACAATTTATCAAAGGCCGAAACGCAGTTAATTTCTACAAAAAGTGTTTTAATATCAAGCAACCAACTGTTTTTTACATTTTGAATAATCCCAAAGAAATATATTTTCCTAGGTCTATTATTATTTGTAGATATCAGTCGCTTCCATAAACATAAGCTATTTAATTGTCTTCTAATTTTAGGTGGTATGCCACCCGAATCACCATGAATAGTGAGATTAGAACATAGTACATTGAAGTACACCAAGGAAAAATTGTACAATTCTATTGTGTAATGTGTTGGCTAGGTTTAGAGTAACCACAAACGCTTGAGGCATAATCCATAATTGGAACAATTTTACAATCATTTATCTTGAAGTATGACGAATACATTATATTCTCATAATGACGAAAATGCTTTAAAAGCAGATTCGCTCGAAACATTTGCTGTTTCGGTAAACTCTAACACCTCATTTAATATAATACCAAGGTATTTGTAGTTTTCACTAAGAAGGGAATGTAACACGAAGGCATTCAAAATATCATGAAACATATTGTAAGTAAAATACTGTATGGTATATAACAGATATGCATTCAAAATGTCATGAAACATATTGTAAGTAAAATACTGTATGGTATATAACAGATATGCATTCAAAATGTCATGAAACATATTGTAAGTAAAATACTGTATGGTATATAACAGATATGCATTCAAAATGTCATGAATAATTATGCATATAGAGGATCTGACACTCGTTGTCATTTCATACAAAATTTTATTAAACGAGTTCAGGAATTTGTTATTAAGCGAGCCTCCGGCGAGCTTAATAACAAATTCCTGGACGAGTTTTTTTGTATGAAATGACAACGAGTGTCAGATCCTTTTTATCACATGGCTCAAAAACTACAAGAAACTACACATTATTGCTTGTGGTGAATCACATACGGCGGACTTTTACCCTCACAACATCGCCGATTCAGTGCTATATCCACGGACTCCACGGACTAAACGGGTGTTCCGGGACATTGACTAAACGAACGTACTGACACTGCACTTCAACGACCGACTGATTCAGTCGCCTTGTATTACATATGGTTAATATAAGGAAATACGTAATGGGTATATTATACGGAATACAAGCAGTTCCATGTGATAAAAAAATATATGCATACTAATTTAATATTAAATTATGTTTTCATTGCATTAAATATATAAACATTGAAAATATAAGGCTTTATTTCAATCATCTATAATAACACCATATACAGTAAAATGCCCACTGATATTTTACCTGCAGTTATATCTACGACTGTAAACACTCATATTTTACCTGTAATTATATCTACGACAATAAACACCTATATTCTACGACTGTAAACACTCATATTTTACCTGTAGTTATATCTACTACTGATAACTTACCTGTAGTTATATCTACTACTGTAAACTTACCTGCAGTTATATCTACGACTGTAAACTCATATTTTACCTGTAATTATATCTACGACAATAAACACCCATATTCTACGACTAAACACTCATATTTTACCTGAAGTTATATATAATACTGTAAACACTCATATTCTAGCTGTAGTTATATCTAGTGCTGTCAACACTCATATTTTACCTGTAGTTATATCTACTATTGTAAACACTCATATTTCACATGTACCTATATCTACTATTGTAAACACTCATATTTTACCTGAAGTTATATATAATACTGTAAACACTCATATTCTAGCTGTAGTTATATCTAGTGCTGTCAACACTCATATTTTACCTGAAGTTATATATAATACTGTAAACACTCGTATTCTAGCTGTAGTTACACCTACTAATGTAAGCACTCATATTTTACCTGTAGTTATATCTACTATTTTAACACTGCCATTCTAACTGGTTATATCTACTGCTGTAAACACTCATATTTTACCTGATGTTATATATAATACTGTTAACACTTATATTCTAGCTGTAGCTATATCTACCACTGCAAATACCCATATATTACCAGTAGTCATATTTACTAATGCAAACACTCATATGTTACCAGTAGTTATATCTACTAATGTAAGCACTCATATTTTACCTGAAGTTATATATGATAATGTAAACACATATTCTAGCTGTAGCTATATCTACCACTGCAAATACCCATATTTTACCAGTAGTCATATTTACTAATGCAAACACTCATATGTTACCAGTAGTTATATCTACTAATGCAAACACTCATATTTTACCAGTAGTTATATCTTCTATTGTTTGGGGCGCTTGTTTCAGCCACAGGTGTTGTTTTTTTACTTTTCAGACAAAATGCATCTAGTACCTAATAAGTTGTATATCCGTGAAACAGATATTTTTAGTGGTAAATAAAAATACCTTACTTTTCAAAATCGATTGAGAAATAAAAATTTCATGCACAAAAGCTGTGTTTGATGGGGCATTTTCAATGCAAAATTCTGCTGCATGAAACATTTGGAAAACATTTTTTTTTAGAATTTGTATCCAAAAATGGTTTTGAATTGTTGGATATTCGTAAATTAAAACACCCTGAAAGTTTTATAGCAAAATATGAATGATAACTGAAGTAATATGATTTTTTAAAATTTTTTGCTGTCCCACCAACAAGGAATTTACATGGGAAAAGCCCCATCAAAAAATCATTTAGGCTGTAAAATATGTATTTGTCAACCGATTTTTAAAACTAAGGTATTTTTATTTACCACTAAAAATGTCAGTTCTAATGACATATAATTTATATATGTACTAATACAATTTTTCATGTTAATGCTGAAAAACGTTTGGCTGAAACAAGCGCCCCGAACAGTAATGCAAACACTCATATTTTACCTGTAATTATATCTACCACTGTAAACTCATATGTCACATGAAGTTATATCTAAGACTGTCAACACTCACATATTACCTGTAGTTATATCTACTATTTTAAACACTCCTATTTTACCTGTAGTTATGTCTATTACTGTAAACACCCATATCTAACGCCAACACAATCAAGGTCATTTACCCTGATTTCAAAATTACACCATATTTCTCATCATCAGCCATAATATTCAATTCCTGCCACTGTTTAATTCATTCTAATGTTTATGTTCCGACTATCTCTATTCATTGAAAGACATTAAGGCCTTAACTCTTGTTTTCACAATTCGTATATTTTCTTGATTCTGTCTCTCAGCTTTTTTTGTTAACACAACCATATTCACCATTCCAGTATTCTTTTCACTGATCTCCCATTGTTTCACATGCAAGTCAGGTTACTCTGTTTTCACCAGTCCAGTATATTTCTCGCTTATCTCCCATAGTTTCTTAGCAACACCCATGTCCTTGCTTGCATCAGAACTTTGATCATCTGCCTCTTTGCAGTCCACATAATATTTCCCAGACTTCCCCTCTAGTTCTTCACTCACAGCGCAGTAGATGGACGTCTGGGCACCCTCTTCTGGGGTCTAAAATCAGAAATAAAGGGAAACAAATCCAGCAAGACAGTTCAATCGTGTTGCAGCTTAGACAACATCAACCTTGTTTTAATGAAAATCCTATATATTTACAGAATTTCTTAGAAAAAATATTTTTCTATATATACATGTATGCTTTTAAAGAACTTTTCTTTGTTTTTATTTAAATAATGGGAAGGGGATATTAAAACATGTTAAAATGATATCATGTATAATTTAAAAGCCTTATTTGTATTGGACATAGCTTGTTTTATTTTACCATTTTACCATTTTTTATTTGCAGGTAAAATAAGGTATAAAAATTACATGTTTTTGAAGTTTTCATGACCATGACCTTAAACATGTGACCATGAACATGTGACCATGAAAATGCAGTCTGCCTAACAATGAAATTTACAAACCCAATATTATATCTCAAGAAAAATGCATTTAAAAAAACAAAAAAAACAAGAGGCCCAAGAGGCCCTGTATTGCTCAACAGGCTTTATGGAGTCTGTGGTTGGGAGTAGGGGGTGAATTAGTTGTTGTGCAAATATGACAAAACCCTTTGACCTGCACTGAGCGAAATGGCAGTCAAACAAATCCCTTACTGCAAGTTCCCCAAGTTGTACCCATGTAGAGCCAAAACTCTGAAATAGTAAATTACTGTAACTTCAGCTCCCCAAGTTGTAGCCCTGTAGAGGGGCCCCTTTACACAGGAGGTCATCCCGTTTTATGTAGGTTGTGTCTCGAGTCCCTAAATGACCATAGCAATTTAGAATTAAATGCATTCACATTTGGACAAGATAAGCTTCTTTTTTTTTTACTTAACTGCCCACTAGGTAGCCCCAAAGGCGCCAAAAATGAAAACTTATTGTGCATCTGCACATCTGTCCTTAACTAAGAAACACACCACGCATGAACTTGAAATCTCCCAGAGTATATAGGAAGTTGCTTCACATGGCCGAAACTATGTAATAGTCAATTACAGTAAGCTCCTCTGTAGAGGTGCCACTTTATGCAGTTTTCTATATGTTGTGCATCGAGTCCATTAATGGCCATACCAAATGTGAAATCATAGCCATTACACATTTGGACAAGATATGCATTTTTTGTGGTTTTTGACCTGATTAAATCTGTAACATTAGTGTGCATCTACACATCCTAACTAAGAAAAAAAACCATACAACAACTTGAAATCTCAAATGGTATAGAAGGTGTAAGTGTCAAAAGCCAAAATTTTCAAATATTAAATTACTACAACTTCACTTCAGCTCCCACAAGTTGTATCCCTGTAGAGGGGCCCCTTTACCAAGGACGACAAAACCCATTTTAAAATGTTGTGCCTCAAGTCCCTAAATGATCATACCAAATTAGAATTAAATACATTCAAAGATATGCCATTTGTTGTGTTTTTTACCTGATTTCCCTCTATGAAGCCCCCGAGGATGGAGGGAAAATATGAAAAATTGTTGCACATCTACAAATCCTTAACTAAGAAATACACCAAACATGAACTTGAAATCTCAAAGAGTACAGAAGGAATTAATGTCACAAGCCCGAAACTTGTAGTAAATTACTGGAAATTCCCCTTAATGCTGCAGGTCAAACCAGTTTTATATACCGGTATGCTGTGCCTCGAGTCCCTAAATGACCATACCAAACTAGAATGAAGATGAGGAATTTGTGAATTTTGACCCGATTACTCCACCAAGGCAGCCTCAGTGGGCAGAGCTAAAATCCGAGACCTTACTGCGCATTTACACATCCTAACTAAGAAATACACCATACATGAACTTGAGATCTCAAAGGTTATAGAATGAGTAAGCGTCAAAAGGCCAAAATACTCAAGGCCCTAAATGACCATACACAATTAGAATCAAATCAATTCACTTTTGGACAAGATATGTATTTTTTTTTACCTAATTACCCCCAAGGGGGCCCCCAGTGGGCGGAGACAAAAGCCGAGACATTGCTGCACCCACATGGGTCATAAAATAAAAATATAAATATATAAGTTGACCCCCAGTGGGATTTGAACCCATGACTGAAGGTTCTCAATATATATCAATAACAGATTAATAAATCAAGGAGCTAATTTTAATTATTAATAAATCAAGGTGCTAATTTTAATGATTAATATATCAAGGTGCTAATTTTAATGATTAATAAATATATCAAGGTGCTAGTTTTAATGATTAATAAATCAAGGAGCTAATTTTAATTATTAATAAATCAAGGTGCTAATTTTAATTATTAATAAATCAAGGTGCTAATTTTAATGATTAATATATCAAGGTGCTAATTTTAATGATTAATAAATATATCAAGGTGCTAGTTTTAATGATTAATAAATATATCAAGGTGCTAGTTTTAATGATTAATAAATCAAGGAGCTAATTTTAATGATTAATAAATATATCAAGGTGCTAATTTTAATGATTAATATATCAAGGTGCTAATTTTAATGATTAATATATCAAGGTGCTAATTTTAATGATTAATAAATCAAGGAGCTAATTCTTATGATTAATATATCAAGGTGCTAATTTTAATGATTAATAAATCAAGGAGCTAATTCTAATGATTAATAAATCAAGGAGCTAATTTTAATGATTAATAAATCAAGGTGCTGATTAATAAATACTCAAGACTGCCCTTTGTCCCTTAAAGCATCTAACTGATGAATCACAAAATCCTTTGACTGATGACTGAAATTGAACCTTTAAGGATGTTGGCTGGGCAAGTTTTGACATCTTCAAGTCTAAACATTTTATTTTTTAAATCATTGTTTTATCTGACAACAGAATTGTTTCTTTTTTTGCATTCTAGTAGATATGGATATAATGTAGGATTTAAGATGATAACATATCAAATTTTAAGCAAATTTTTTTTCTCATATTGTTTCCGTCTTTTTTTTGTTGTCAACCAATTAGGGGGTATGGGTGGAATCTGAGTAGAATTTATCCTTTTGCTATAGAATAAATTAGATTTTTGTTTTTCAATAGTGGAATACATATATAAAAGTAGATGCTGAGCTAATTTTATTTTCAATCTCCATGTCAATATTGTGTGTACAGTATTTTCCATTGAAAATGTCTCAATAACTCCGAAATGGGTGTAATTTAAAGAATTTTTAATAAAAAAATCATTAGAAGCCTGGTGACCTATATATTTTTTTACTTGTTTTGAAAGAAATGTCATAAGACCTTGTCATATACAAGTTTTAAAAAAAAAAGATACTTTTTTATCTTGAATTAATTTTTCAGTAAAAACAAAAACAAAAGTCGATCCGTATATATTTGCTTTTTAAAGCAAAAAGATGAATCAGGATTACAATTGTTTTTGTATGATTTGAAAGATATGTATATATGCAATCGAAAATTAATTGTTTTTCAATAAACGTAATGCTATGAAAATAATTGTGAAAATATTCAATGACCATATTTTTCTTTTTAGAGAAATTTTGAAGTTAGAATTATGTGCCTTCTTTAATGACGTCTAGTGGGAAAAAAGTGTGGTGACCTAGCCTTTTTTGGTTAATTTTGCATCCAAATGATACCAAAGAAGCTTTAAATATGAATTTAAAAAAAATCTCAGCACTACGTCCTTTCCCAGCCAACTTCCTTACACATTTGATGTAATATGTTATAACAAGCATCTGGTATAATGGGTTTGTTTTAAGATTTGGCTGTTTCGTTTCTTCAAACCGAGTTGTTGTAGAATGGCTCATCAATTATTTAGGTTATTTCGGGTCTCTCTAGAGCAATGGGAAGGATATGTAGGAATCCCTACTCTTACAATCAAATAGATGCTTATGGTTCTTTAAGGTGCTTGGATGATATACTCTGATACATGGGACCACCCAGATTATGTCCCCAACAATTGGAAGAGACTAGGAGAAGTGTCTTACTTAATGACACATTGAAGTAACCCGGTGGCACTAGTGAGAAGCGAACCCAAAATCTCTGAGTTCAGAGTCAAACATACTTTCCACTGGACCATCGCGGCCTCAGCGCCTTATAGTGACAAAGCAAATGTCTTGACTGCAGGTATATCAAAATGTTATATTAACTTAAAGGTAATATGCCACAATAAAATTGCAGCCCCTTAAAGTGACAAAGGACAAGTCTAGCCTATATACATGTATATCAAAATATAATACTGACTCTACCTTGCATCCTAAACCTTCTCGCCTCTCACCGCTGTGGGTTCGAATCCCACTGGGAGCTCGACTTGTGAGGAAGTGTCGATTCTTACGGATGGCAGGAGGTGTACAGTACTGGTTCTACCCAGGATAAGTGGGTGGTCTGCCTCCACCACAAAAAAAAAATCGACCATCATATATAACCTCACGTGTTGAAAATGACGTAAAACATCATACAAACTGACTCTACCTTAAGGTATAATACCACAATAAGAGGATGAAGGATTCTTAAGAAGAAAGGCAAGAGTTGCATGACTTCAAAAAGTAACTGTGTGTCCACAGGGCCGGGATGTAAACAGTGGGTTATAACACCTGAAATATATACGAGGTTTAAGGTTATATAGGAAGTGAATGTAAACAGTGAGTTATAACAACTGAAATATATAGGGTTTTAGGTTATATAGGAAGTGAATGTGAACAGTGAGTTATAACAACTGAAATAAAAAGGGTTTTAGGTTATAAATACAGTAGAAGGCAGACCTGGGATGTAAACAGTTATAACACCGGAAATATTTGAGGTTTTAGATTATGTATGTAGTTATAGGCAGAACTGGGATATAAACACTTATAACACCTGCAATATACAAGGTTTTAGGTTATACAGGGAGCTGTAGGCAGGACCAGGATGGATACAATGAGTTATAACACCTGAAATATACAAGGTTTTAGGTTATATAGGGAGCTGTAGGCAGGACCACGATGTGAACAGTGATTTATAACACCTGAAATATATATACAAGGGTGAAAATGTCAGCTTGTATTTAAAAAAAATACTCAAAGACAACCTAGAGAAGGTCAGAGCCAGCATGTCATGGCACGAGGGTTCAAGTCACTTGTTGTAATGCTTTGACCTACTTTGGATAGAAATGAATAGTGTCCTTTAATACGTATCTATGTACAGTTGTATAGTTTGTAAACTAGTTGCCAACACACACTATTATTAAAACTTCAGCAGTACAGTCATAGGCATGTGACATTGAATTGAATTCAATTGGGTTTTAAGGTGAACCAACACATGAAAGGTTATATGGCACCTAACAGGAATGAATGTGCCAGACTCATCCTCCATTTACATCAATGTGACATGGACACAATACTTGCTTATGTAATGCATTGATAACAATGTCATGTGACTAGGTCGCTACTCGACCTATGACATTTTAGACCATATTAGCGTATGTGTGATATTGATAACAATGTCGTGGCTGGGTTGTGTGCTTAATGAGGACTTCCCTAGAAAGTAGTTAAAGAAGAGGGCCAAGATGGCCCTAAATCGATCACCTGAGTACTGGCACATCATCAACCTTCTTCGAAATCTTATGGTCATATACAATTTGTGCAAGTTTGGTTAAGATTGTTCAAGAAATGTGGGTTCTGTTGTGTATAACAACATTGATATAAAGACACTGACAAAGTTTGGTAAATATCAAATACAAAATGAAGGTGCTAGAGTGTAACACCTTGGGTAGGGCCAAATGTGACCCAAGGGCTACATGAAATATATGAGATTTGTGGTTTCAGAGAAGAAGATTTTTTATTTTTTTCCCTATACACGTCTATGTAAAACATGACCCCCTGGGGCGGGGCCAAATGTGAACCCATGGTCACCATTTGAACAAACTTGGTAAAGAACCATAAGAGTATAGTAAATGCAAATATTAAACCTATGGCTCTTGTAGTTCCAGAGACTTTAATGTGTTTCCTATATATGTCTATGTAAAACTGTGACCCAAGGGGTGGGTCAAATTTGACCCCAGGGTCACCATTTGAACAAAATTGGTAGAGGACCATAAGCTTATAGCAAATGTAAAATATTAAACCTCTGGCTCTTGCAGTTTCTGAGAAGAAGATTTTTTAAGTTCTTCCCTATACATATCTATGTAAAATATGTGACCCTTGAGGCGGGGCCAAATGTGACCCCAGGGTCACCATTTGAACAAACATGGTAAAGGACCAAAATATCAAACCTCTGGCTCTTGTAGTTTCCGAGAAGAAGATTTTTAAAAAAAAAATCCTATATAAGTCTAGGTAACACTGTGACCCTCGGGGCGGGGACAAATTTGAACAAACTTAGTAGTGGACCATAAGCTGATGCTACATGTAATACATGAAAGCACTGTGCCTTGTGGTTTCAGATCTAGAGAAGAAGTTTTTTTAAGTTTTTTCCTATATGTCTATATCTTTGGATCACCGGGGCACGTCCATTTTTGACCCCGGGGACTTCATTTGAACAAACTTGATAGTCTAGGCGATGGCGATCATTTTAAAAGAAAAACTGTTGAAATCTGTCCAGCGGTTCTGGAGAAGAAGATTTTTTAAGGTTTCGACCATATATGATAATGGTGGCCTTCTTGGATGTCGCGCTGACCTTATTTTAAAAATCTAAAAAGCATTCGTCTAAGGATCATCCATGTGAAGTTTGGTCAAAATTAGCCAAGCGGTTTTTGAGGAGAAGTCGTTTGAAAAAAGTTAACGACGGACAACGGACGAAGAGTGATCCCAATAGATCACCAAGCATGTCCATTTTAGGAATGGCAGTATGTGTCTATATTAATATACTCAGTTGCAAAAGAAAGTGGACACTGAGTTTTTGTTTGGATTTAATTGTATAAAGTTTTTTTAGAATAACATTGACAAATTCCAAAATGAATATGCCATGTTTGGTATCAAAGTTTTTATAATTCCATTGTCAAAATCATGTTGTCATTTGTTTTTCAATAGGTCGACTGTCGCTTGATATAGAGGATAGGGTGAAAAGTAAATTTTTCAAAGTGTCCAGTTTCTTTTGCAACTGAGTATATATATATATATAGACACATACTGCCATTCCTAAAATGGACATGCTTGGTGAAAACATACATTACTTCATGCAAGTGTGAAGCTGCAAAATTTAGTATTAACTAGATACGTGTAAACATAAACACCATGCACCCATAAAACACCATGCATCATACAAGACTAATATTAAAGGGATAAAAAAGAATCCTGATATAGTTTACTAATAATTTTCATCATCTTTGCAAAAAATCAACAATTTAAAGATTTTGTAATAGGTTTCTTCAAAATTATCAGAATGGAAATGACTAACGAGAACTAAACTCTTTGTATGTTCAAATAGCTTTTAGTATCGTCTTTCTATCTGTTTTCGACCACCATGTGATTTCGACCGATGGCGGAAATTGCGTCTGCACACTTTTATTGTGCAAATTTCTTCATCAACTTTTATGACCGTCTGCTTTATGAATAGTTCTAAACATCAACAGAAAAAACTTGCAAACAAGACTGATTTTTTAAGGCTATGGATAATTTTTCTATGGATATTTTATCTGTCTACCAGTGTTCTTGTCATTAAATGTAATTCCCATTTTAAAGCAGACTTACACAAAATAAAATATTTTATGATGCAATGATGACTTAATCCTTTGCCTTCATAAGATATCAACACGTTTTATTATTAAATCGTAAAATGAGAAATGATAAATGTGTTATGTCAAGGTCTGGGGTACCCTGCATAAAACATGATGAAATATCATTGTTTGTGTTAAAACATCTGGTATTTTTTTATGTTAATATATTTCCCACGTGCTACATGCAGCTAATGTGCTGAAATGCAATAAAATATGTCAAATTTTGAGACCTTAAAATAAGGGGTTTTATGGTCTCAAATGCAAGTTAAGTAAATGAAATGACCTCTAACACAATGTTAATTAGGCCAGTGTCTTTTTACTTATTGGTTTACGGAATTTTTTCAAAAATGTGCAGTAGGAAGGATAAAGTAAAAATAAAATTAAGAACAGCATTTACATCGAGTCTAAAATAAAAATAAAAGTCAATTTTTTGAGACATTTTTTATTTTCATGTTTTGGTAAACAACAACAGAAGAATTCTTAACGTGACATATGAAACAGATTTTTTTATCTGTTTTTTATAATAGAAACTAATTTCTAGTAAAATATATTGAAACCTCTGGGACCGTTGACTTCCTTTAAATAGCTAGTTTTTGGGTGAAAAAACCCTGCTATCCACAGCACTACCGAGACAGTCGAAAGTTCAAAGCCCCGTTCTTTACACCTGCTATGTCCCGTCTTGTCCCTGGTTGGGTGGGAGCATGGGTCACAAATGACTCGAGTTTTTTTAGTAAATGTTTCAGTCTGGTCAGGCATAGGATATGGTGGTCTGTCACAGATCAAATTGTCAGTGAATTCAAAGTTATTTATTTCAAAGTGAATAATTATATCAAAACTGTGTGAGCAAAGTATGAAGTTTAGAACCGTTAGGTTTACTGATCTTCTGATTTGCTTTAATAGTACGAAAATATATGGGTACAAAACTTCCCTGAACAAATTCTTCACTATAATTAAACTCGAAGTCGGACAGGCAATAAAAATAAAATTCGAGATTTTAAATTTTATTTTTATTTTTATTTAGGCAAAAATAGGGCAGGCTCTCCCGTAAACCTACAAATAAAAAGACTCTACCCTAAAGTGTTTATAGCAAAAGTAATCAGTTAGTTCCGAACACTGATACTGCCACCTGTGTTAGCAAGCACCTTAAAAGTCCTGACCTAACTTCTTCAGCCATGTTAGTGGAAACAAAATTAAAAAATTATTTGGCCTTAGAATATTATTTTTTTTCCACTCAAGTTATTGTCTTCGTCATAATCGAAGAACATCCTCGACTCCTTGTACATCACTGGATGGGGAGAATAAATGGGTCTCCAATTTTGGAGATGGAAATTATTTTTTTATAATCAGGACACCATTACAATATTTATCTCACCTTAAAAAGGCAATGTATAGGAAAAGCCATCATTATTCGTTCAACTACAGACATATTTCTCCAGATATCAGAAGCTATATAGCCGGGGTGTAAACTGTAAGTATGAACACCTGAAATTGAAGGTGAATAACTCATTATGTAATGTGAGGTTATCAGAAAGGGGCCAGTGTTATATACAGCTTTGGTACTAATATAAGGTCCTTATTGTGTCTGCATATAACCCTACACACCAGCAATTCCATCCCCAACCCCTAAGAGAGAGGGGAAGGATACATAGGATTTCCAGAACATGCCCTTCTCTTACTAACAAATAAGATTCATATGCTTCTTTAACATGTCCGAAGGATGGACTCCCGATATGTGGGACTACTTGTTTACTCCCCGTCCGCCAAAGCCTCTGAAAAGAGTCTTCCTGAAGAAAACATCAAATCCATTATGAAAAATACAAACTGAGCAGTTGACATAGTAAGTTGATATACATTGCAATACGTTAACTGATTTCTTTAAATTTGCTTTACATTACAATTGGATAAGCAGTGGTCCTATTCTTGCCCGGGAACCACATGGGGTTACCACTTTATAAATTACGAACATTCACTTTTGAAGGTACCTTAGTTTAATATCTCACAAAATAATGCACATTTAACAATGCAAATATAGCTGGTATTTATTTCATGCCGATAATATTTCAAACTATACCAAAAATATAGACATAGATTAAATAACCAATATCATGTCGCCCATACACTTTTATCCGATTACTTCCCTTTGTCAATATGTTCCTTATAGCCCATAATCAGTGTGTTAACTTTTTGTTTCCAGTTACTTCCCTTTGTCCATAAATTCATAAGTTCCATATACACATGTTCATTTTTATTGTAAATAATTAGTATTCTATGTGTTATATGTATCACTATTGTATTGAACCTTAATTTCACCAGTGAATGACCAGTGAATGTGAGTCAGTGTATGTATCAGCTAGACCTTATGTAGATTGTTGTTTTCTTTAAAGGATCATTTCGGTCTATCCTCCGAGCACGTTAAAGAACCATAGGAATCTATTTGATAATAAGAGTAGGGCACGGTTCCCGGATTCCTATGTATCCTTCCCCTCTCTCTGGGGCGGCTCTAAATAACCTATACTGTGTTGATGAGCTGTTAAACAACATTCAATTCAATTCAATTCCACTCAAGAAAGGGAAAACGAAAGTTTCCATTTAAAGTCATTGGGCCATGGAAAGGAAGTGTGTATTTGCCATTTCCGTTCCAGACAGAATAGAATGTGTTAGCATTGCTATTATTTTTCTATGACTTGATTTTACCTTTTCTGTTTTACAGGTAAATGACCCAGTAGCTTTATTATGGTTTGTATTCTGTAATGCATATTTGTTCTAGGTTTTGTAATTAGATGAGACTTTTTTTCTTCATTTGGCCTATGCAATCCGTTTACCGCCATAGATTCAAAATCAGTCCGAAGGCATTCCAATGTTTCATTGATCCGTAACTTGTTAACACGTCTGCTGTTATGAATTTGTATTTACAACTACCTTCAGATATGTCATTCCGTAATTATTGTATGCTACTTAACCATTAACCCACTACATATACGTAACGGACTGTTCTTTCTTTGAATTAAGACCATTAAAAGTTGACCTGCACAAAGTCACATGACACATGAAATATACATGATCCAATTACGTCTGCCCAAAGTCAAATAAGGGCCTTAACTCTATCAAGTTTTAACAAATAATGGATAGAGAAAAGACTGTACATTAAATTTAGTTTTTTTCTATAACGAATCAAGGCCTATACAAGGGCTATAACACCCATATAATGTTATCATAAAATATACATGAATTACATAGAATTTGTTGATACGAATTTGTAACCAATGCATTATGTATTTTAAAAGTAACTAAGCAGAAATGCGTTTCTATGTCCATCAAGTGTCATAACGTAAAATTTTGACATCAAAGGATGCATATGACTTAAGACTTAAGATTAAGGTTGAGGTTTATTTTTTGGTAAGTCTTATTAAGGACAATTTTTTTTTATAAGGACTTATTTTTTATGCCCCGACAGGGAGGCATAGAGTAACCTCACTTAAGTGCATGCGTCCGTTTGAAATCGGGTCTCAGCCATTTCTCAGAAACTACTGAAGGGAATTTCGTCAAACTTCACAAAAATGTTCATCACAATGAGATATGTCGCGCGCAAGAATCATGACAGTGTCTCAAAGGTAAAGGTCACACTTGGAGGTCAAAGGTAAAAACATTGTGAAAAGATTCATGTCTCAGCCATTACTTGGAAACTACTGAAAGGAGTTGCGTTAAACTTCACACACATGTTTATCACAATGAGAAGGTGTGTCGCATGCAAGAATCATGTCAGTGCCTCAAAGGTCACAGTTGGAGGTCAAAGGTAAAAAAATTGTGCAAAAAATTCATGTCTCAGCCATTACTTGGAAACTACTGAAGGGAGTTATGTCAAACTTCACACAAATGTTCATCACAATGAGAAGGGGTGTCATGTGCAAGAATCAGGTCAATGCCTCAAAGGTCAAGGTCACAGTTAGATACCAAGATCTGTTTGTATCCTTTCACAGTATTGCAGATGGTTTGCATTGGATGACCTATAATTTCAGTTGTACAATTCACATTGCCTTTGCAACTCGACTTATGTTACATTTCAGTTTTTAAACTGTGTACTGAATGTATCTGCAAAGAAAATCATCATCAGACAAGTCTATGTACTAGAATTCAGCGAAATTAAATTTATCGCCTGAAGTTATTTTTACTAACAGCATTATTTACAACGACCTTGACCTGAGTGACCTCAAATGCAATCCCGAGCTCGTTTAAGCTACCTACACATCGAATTTTGTTCTGATATCTCGTTCTGAACGGTAGTTATTGTCCGAAAACTAAAAGTGTGACTACTGATGGACGACAGAAAACTGACGACAGAAACCGCCGCAAGGCGATAGACAAAGTAAAACCTAAGTGTCTGCCATGCAGTCAACGCAAGAATGTAATCAAAAATATACTCACTAGTTTCAACTAATAACTGTATGTTGTGGGCCTGAAATTATACTTACGTCTCAACATGTTGGCCATCAAAGAGGGAGGCCTCTAACTAAAATATATTATGAAAAAACAAGAAATGTCACCATTAAGTGACAAACCCCGCAGTTCATTTGACCTTTGAACTCCAAGTGTGATCTTGACCTTTGCGGTACGAACCTGATTTATGAGAATGGCACACTTCTCACTGTGATTAACATTTGTGTGAAGTTTCATGAAATTCCCTTCAGTACTTTCGAAGTTGAGACTGAGACATGATTTTTTCAGATGGACGAATGAACGGACGGACTAACGTATGGACCAACAGTGCAAATATTCTAATGCCCATCTTTTCGGGGGCATAGAAACCATCATGAGGATGTAACGAGTGCAATACCTGCCTATATAAAATTTGAAACTCATACATGTTCACATGACATGAGGCTTTTCTGTCCATCGTGCCGGAGTTTGTGAGCCACTTTTATAACTCCACACAAAACAGTTTCTACTTGTTAAAATAGCAGAATTAAAACTGGACCATTTTAAAAACATGTAATTCAAGTTTCTCAAATAAAAATCAAATTATAAACAATTTTCTAGGTTGACTATAAACGTTCAACAGGGAGAACCAAAAACTGGTTTAACAATCTTTAAGACACTTATTTTAAATACTTTATATGAATTATTCAACTTCCCAAACTTGTCATCTGTCATCATTACATATTGTCTGAAGTCATGAACCTATTAAATGTTTTATCATGTCAATCTGTATAATTCTACCGGGAAACAGGGTGCCTGAGATAAAAATTTATCTAGGCAGTTACTTTCCTATCCCGTCAGGTGCACCTCTTTTGATGATGTCAGCACCTCTTTTGATGACGTCAGGGTATATTTGATTATGTTTGGGTATTTTTGAACGGAAAAAAGGTAAATTAATGAGTTTAAACAATCAACATGTACATAGAATATCATGCTAGTGCCTGATCATATCCAGTTTATCCGGTTCGGCACGAAAAAAATGAAGCCCTCTGCACAGCCATGGACTTCATTTTTTCTCAGCCTCACTTGATAACTGGATAGGATAAGGCACTTACATGATATTCTCTATCACCCAGCAGGGGTGGAGCTGGGGATTTAGACAAATGTACAAATCTGATTGTCCAAGTCCTATCCCCAGGAGTGACAATTATGTCTAATTCCCCAGAGTTGGAGTTAAAACAATATCAAATATCTCCATGTTGGTGACAGGTTCTGTCTAATTCCCCAGAGTTGGAGTTAAAACAATATCAAATATCTCCATGTTGGTGACAGGTTCTGTCTAATTCCCCAGAGTTGGAGTTAAAACAATATCAAATATCTCCATGTTGGTGACAGGTTCTGTCTAATTCCCCAGAGTTGGAGTTAAAACAATATCAAATATCTCCATGTTGGTAACAGGTTCTGTCTAATTCCCTACCCTGTGTCATCGTTGTTGGTCTAATTCCCGCCTAACGGGAATTGAATTCTGTTATTGATATCTTTAAGTGTTCTGAAATCTTGATGAAATTATTACAGTATCCTAGGTTACAGGAATACAGTATCCATGGTTAATGGAATACAGTATCCATGGTTACAGGAATAAAGTATCCAATGTTACATGAATACAGTATCCAAGGTAACAGGAATACAGTATCCAATGTTAAAGGAATACAGTATCCATGGTTACAGGAATACAGTATCCAAGGTTACTGGAATACAGTATTCAATGTTACAGGAATACAGTATCCATGGTTACAGGAATCTGAACGGAGTGAAATGTCGGCAACATTTAACCAAATACTGTCTGCAGTCTATTTATGAAAAATAGTTAGGAAGGTAAGGAAGATTTCTTGAAAATGTGGAACTTTTTTAATGCATGTCTGATTTGGTCCTTAACCAACCTAAAATGGTTATTGTGTGATATACACTAATATTAATATCATGAAACTTATACAAATGCAGAGATAGAAAGGCCAAATTAAAATCTCCATGAGCTAAAAGTGAACTTAAGGGCATAAGACAAATATTATTATGTATAAACCTTAAGTTCTTTTGCAATATATATTTATATAAATATATAAGGAATAATTGCCCATACCAGATCCTTCTAGCCGCCTCGCCAGCTCCCTGGTAAACAATACATTGGCAAGCTTCGAACTCTGGTAGAACTCAGTTTTGCCATACTCCTTCTCCGCTCTAAGGTTATCAAAAGCGATCCCTGTTTTTGTCCAACCATGTACTACTGATGAAACAGTCACTATTCTGCTTGGCTGAGATTTTTTTAACAAATCTAAAATATAAACAAGCTTAGGACATGTATATATATAAAATACATGGTTGGTGTCTAAAAATGCAGGCTGGTTTTGGCCTAAAATAAGAGGCCTTGTGGAACAGTTTTCTTGTTTTCGTTTCGAGTAAAATATGACCTTAGATTTACAGTAACTCGGGAACACAAACATCAATTTACCTTATAGTCAAACTCACCCAATGAAACTTCATGTTAAATTTTATGAAAACTGGAATCTGCTCAAGCCTGAACATTTCTACTCTGTTGCTCGCCATGTCAAGTGACATGCGAGCTGATAAACTTAAGGTGTGTGAATTTTTCCATCCAATAGTCATGTCTTTTCTAGAATTTTAAAGACCTACTGTTTACTAAAGTAAAATTTATTTTATAGACCTACTGTTTACTAAATCATGCACATACTGAAATTTTCCTATTTTTAACTTATTGAGGGAAAAGATTTTGAAACGGATAAGCTTGTATATCCCACTTTTCTAATGATTGGGGGCAATACAATTTCCAGGCAGAGAATATGAGCACATACCTATCAAGAATCCAAGTAAATAATATACAACTATCTACTTCTGTTGAGTTCAGTGGTTAAAACTATTCATCCAACGGAGTGACTATTGACCCGAAACAGTAAACTATTGACTGAGATGAAGTCGAGGTCAATAGTATACTGCTGAGGGTCAATAGTCATTCCCGAGGATGAATAGTTTTAACTATTTACTGAAACAGAAGTAGATAGTTGTTTTATTATATTGAATCGTATAAACTCCATTAGTTTGCTCGCTTTTTGCTTACTTGTTTACATGCATGATGTCACGTCATGGAAAAGCCTATTAAAAAAAATTGCCTAAAAAAAGATTAATGACCACAAAACCAGATTGAACAGGTTAGGAAATGTTCGAAAGTCAATAGTTCATACTAATGACTTACATGTGACTGCCTTTTAGCCAATGAAAACTGCGTATTTAAAATGATATATAACAATCACAGCAAGTGAATGGATTCTTGACATAATTAGTCATCATATTTTTCCCCCGGAGAAGGGTACTTTAAATTAACTTCGTGAAATGGACATATGAAATAATTGCCATGCATTAACAATTAAATGTATGAACTGAATGTGTGTCATTGTTCATCAACACATTGTATGTTATTTAGAGCTGCCCAGAGAGATAGAAAGGATTCATAGGTATCCGAGAACCTGTCCTACTCTTACTAACAAATATATTCCTTTGGTTCTTTAACATGCTTGGAGGATAGCCTCCGATACACCGCCCGGATTACTTCCCCATCCAAATGGCGAAGCGAAGGGAGTGTCTCGAAGAAAAACACCCAGACGAAACTCTGTGGTGTTGGTGATCCTTCGGCCTTTGAATTTCAAGATCAATCAGTAACCACTGGGCTACGCCAGCCCCTGCCATGCATCAACAATGTGAGAGACATTAATAATAAAGACTAAATCATACAGGCCTGCATGACATTGAATATAATATATTAACCTCTAATATTCTAATATATCATGTATTATAAAATTTCTATACTTAAATAAAACGATGATACATGTATACTTTACCAAGTAGTAGGTTTGTGAGAAGAAATGGACCAAAGTGATTAGTAGCATAGACCATCTCCAAACCTTCCTCCGTCATGGTCAATGGCAAAGCTGAAACAATGGAATTGCTGTTTAAAGGGAGTGCATCAGACTTTTCGTTGGGGTCCATGGGTCTGACTTAAAATTGACAAATATTGTAATAGCACTTACTATTCTTAAGGGCCCAAACATAATGAATATAACCCCTTATTTTGGACAGTAATACATGTGTTATCTAGGTTATGTACCAGATTTAATTTAAGCCTTTTACGACCAATTGCATTAAAAATATAACTGTTATTGCTACAATAAAATGGCCGGCAGCCATCATTGTGTTATCGTCCAAGATCGAAACACTTAGCATGGTTATCTCTTAACTCGACAGCTTACAAATAATCAAGTCATTATCCTTACCTGCATTGTTCACTAGAATATCCAGCCTAGGTTCTTCAGTGTGAAACTTCCCTGCAAACTGGCCTGGAATTCACCATCCATTGTTCAGACTATTTTTAGACTTGAGCTCAATTGCAAGTACTCTAAAGTTTGTTCACAAATATTCCCATGACCTTCAAAGATCAATTATCGTATGAAGCTGCTTTTTATTAGTATTTATCATATTTATGCATAGCAGCTTCTTATGAACGTTTATCCTATAAACTTATAGAAATATTTGTGACTGAAATTTGCATACTTGGGCTTAAGTCAAAGAATATTCTCAAGAATGTTTGGTTAATTGAATTCATCTGGCTTACTTGCTCCTGCATTGTTCAAAAGAATATCCAGTCTTGGTTCTTCAGCAAGGAACTGTTCTACAAACTGTCATACAGACTTCATCTGGCTTACCTGCTACTCCTGCGTTATTCACAAGAATATCCAGTCTTGGTTCTTCAGCGAGGAACTTCTCTGCAAACTGTCGTACAGACTTCACTGGCTTACCTGCTACTCCTGCATTGTTCACAAGAATATCCAGTCTTGGTTCTTCAGCGAGGAACTTCTCTACCAACTGTTGTACTAACTGTGTCAGTTCTACCTGCTACTCCTGCATTGTTCACAAGAATATCCAGTATTGGTTCCTCAGCAAGGAACTTCTCTGCAAACTGTCATACAGACTTCATCTGGCTTACCTGCTAATACTCCTGCATTGTTCACAAGAATATCCAGTCTTGGTTCTTTAGCTAGGAACTTCTCTACCAACTGTTGTACAAACTGTGTCAGTTTTACCTGCTACTCCTGCATTGTTCACAAGAATATCCAGTTTTGGCTCTTCAGCGAGGAACTTCTCTGCAAACTGTCATACAGATTTCATCTGGCTTACCTGCTACTCCTGCGTTGTTCACAAGAATATCCAGTCTTGGTTCTTCAGCAAGGAACTGTTCCGCAAACTGTCGTATAGACTTCATCAGGCTGACGTCTAACTGCTTCACTAGAACATTCATGTTGCCTGTCTTCATTATAATGCTGAGAACCGCAGCTTCTCCCTTCTGGAGGTTACGACAGCCAAGAATCACTCGTGCATTTCTCCTGGCAAGGTCCAAGGCAGTCCAGTATCCAATTCCTACACATCAAGATAAATACTAAATATGGTTAAGTTTTGATCGATACAAAAATACATATCTTTCATTACTCTCAGTTCAGGTTAAATGAAAATATGAGGTCTTTCGAACTAAACATCTCAATGGCATCCCAGTTCTTAAACATTTCTGAAAAGGTGGCACTTATAAGAAACATTGTGCCTTTTCCTGGTTGCTGTAAACCAAAACAAAAAATAAGCAAGTATCTGAACAACTGAAAACTCTACTTTAGGTACATATATTAAGTGTTAATAAAAGTTTACCTTGGCTTACTCAAGATTACGACGGTGCTTATATAAACAAACAATAGGGCACATGCAGGGTGTATTTATAGGGACAGGGAAGCTTAAAAGGACAAATACGATACAAGAACATGCAATGTGGATTGAAGCAATAATCTTTAAGAAAAATTAACATAAACGACCAGTGTCTTAGGCAGGAATTCAGGACTTGGGTGTGCAAATATGCAAACAGAGCTGTGCAAAATAATTTGCTTACGCGCGTTAATAGCCAACTCATGCCAAGTAGGTGTCTCTGGGGCATATTATGTTTACAGATAAAAGGGAAAAAAGTACATTTTAGATCAATTTTCTTCCATAAATGTATACACAACATAACATTATTAAGAAAGTAAGAGTTAGGGAGTGTTGTTTAGCAAATTTTGTCTGCAACTTTTCAAAAACAGCCATGCAAAAGACGGCTGCAAGGTTGGCTGGCTAATACACGGTTACCGACGGTAACGCCAAGGTTGAATGTTGAACACTACTCAGTGAACTTTATTGCACGAGTGTGGTATTTTTCTTGCAGTTTGGCGTGCTCTAAATTCTAGTAACAATCAGCACTTTCACTACTGTTTGGTGCTCTTGTTTCAGCCAAAGCTTTTTTGGACTTTATAAACAAAATACAATTTGTACCTCAATAAGTTGTATATCAGTGAAACAGACATTTTGTGGTAAACAAAAATACCTTACTTTTAAAAATCGGTTGGACTGAATTAATTAATTTTATGTTTAACGGCTCATAAAGCACATATTATTTTGAGCCTTCCAACTTGATCAGATCCATATACACCTGCGTATATACAAGTGTGGCCGGTGCGGCTCAAACCACTGATCTCAGAATTCAGTCAGAACCTACCAAGCTATCTCTTCTGCGCCACTGCGGCTCAAACCACTAATCTCAGAATTCAGTCAGAATCTACCAAGCTATCTCTTCTGCTCCACTGAGGCTCAAACCACTGATCTCAGAATTAAGTCAGAATCTACCAAACTATCTCTTCTCGCCACTCCGGCTCAAACCACTGATCTCAGATTTAAGTCAGAATCTACCAAGCTATCTCTTCTGCGCCACTCCGGCTCAAACCACTGATCTCAGATTTAAGTCAGAATCTACCAAGCTATCTCTTCTGCGCCACTGCGGCTCCTTCAATTTAGAATCAGATACCACATTATTTGTGGGTGGCATTCTCTATATGTTATCTTACGCTTCCAATCTCTTTGCCATACCTTTTCTGTAATGTGTAAAATCAAAGCCATTATGTTTATTTTCAACCTTAACAGAGATCATGGAAACTTTGTGTCAAGTATTAGTGTACATTACCATAAAATGTGCATTAAATTACCTGTTGTGCCCAGAAGTTAATTGAAACAACTGATAAGAAACGCATGCTTCGTTAAAAAGGTATGCTAACTTTTTTGTGTTTACATAAACAATACCTGTGCTATAAATAAACCAGTTGGATCTACACCCTTCCTGTTTTATGCTTAGCGCTAGCGATGCATATAGGGGATACTGTAATAGTACACCGGTATTGAAAATATTTATTTGGCATTGTGTATAAAGTTTAATTCTATTCCATTGATTTAATTGCCCAATTATCCACGATGTAACACTTTTCCTTTAATATTTTAACAAGCATACACTGTCTTTAAAGAACCGTATATGGTGTACCTGTGTTTGCTCCAGTCACAACAGCTGTTTTACCGGTCAAATCCGCCTTACTGGAACACTGGCCCATTATGCTCTTTAAGTATATCTTAAATACCACGAGGCAGATGATGATAACACCCCCAACTGAAGAACATATCTGCCATACAAGATCCATTGTAGGTTTGTAATAATTCCCTGAAAGAAATATGGACAATGAATCAGTTTTTGAAACATATACACCAGGGCAGGAAAATTTGTTTCTGGGTTACTCGTCCTACGTAATATTTGGATGGTCAAATTGATAAATTGTTGAAAAATTTATCTGAATTTCTACACATCCTGCATCAAAGAATACTCGTCATGGCGAGCGGACGAGTGGAATTTTCATGTCCTGTACGCCATTCATGGTTTCACATTAGACCAATTTAAATATTTAAACTTATAAATAGCAGAAGACCTCAACTCACAAGTTGAGACATGGGGAACTTAAGTCTTAAATAAAATCAGTGAAGTATACATGTAATTAGAAGTAGAGGTTAACAATACATCAAACTATCGTTTAATAATCTGATTAATAACTTCATTTGTGTGTTTTCATTTGTGTGTTTTACGTCTTCTAAGTTATGTTTTCCTATCCTAAAAATAGCCATTTTGTAAAATTAGGCAGCTAGATGCATGCATGGATTCATTTATGACCTAGAGGGGTGGTAGTATTGATTCGCGCCTCTTACATGTATATGTTTTTCATAATTGCACATGGTAAGGTACATGTAGCAATGAACAGTTTCTTTGAGTTTTACGCTTTGATAACATACACGTTAGCAGTAAACAGTTTATTTGCGATGCACACGCTAACGCACACACATCCCTTACATTTTGAACAATTGTATTTCTGTGCTGATGTGTAATTCTAGCATGTTGTGCTACAAAGGTGAATATGTAATCAATATGTAACGCATGTCAAAGATTTGACCAGAACGAAGCGAGGTCGTTCACATTGATTTAAAATGTTTGGTAGGAAGAACTGATGGTAAAAATTGGGAAGAAAGTGTCTGGTAATGTTTATGTCTTCGTGACAACATTTATTATTATTATTATTTTTTAATACTGTTTTAACATCTGTTATTATATTAAACTTTGTTCCCAGTTCCTACCCATATATAATGATATTTTTCTCTCAGCAGCTATTTTAAGCTTGCGTAAAACCTTGCTTGTTTTAATATATATATAAGTTGTAAAACTCATGGTGACTACTAAAAGATGGGATGATTGATTGGTGAAGATGCACAATATAGAAACCTAAAACTAGTGCTTGTAAATTGTTTATTGCAATATAGGAATATTGAATTAACACAAATATTTTTAAAAAAGGTTATTTTGGTGAGTATTATGTTTGTCTTGGACATCAACTATTTTACTGGACCGCTTTTATCATATTGCTGGTTATTTTGAATGTCCTGTCATGTACGTAGCAATTAGTCCATCCCATGGTGATAGCATATGGTAACCATTGGGTACCGATGTTGCAACTGGTAACCAGTAAACTCTGAACGGATATGGGTAGTATATATATGGTACCAACGGCTGCGCAACATTACCATTGGCTACCGATATATTAGCAAAATGGCAAGGCAGGGGATATTAGCCGTTTTTATACTTCAAAATTGGACAATTGAGTTGTAGACATCGTACGTCTTATTATTCACTTGCATTTTTATCGGGGTTAAATTATCAGCAATATACGTTTCGGTGATGTCGTTCATCGCCATTTTGAAATGCAATGTCATAACGAGGCCACGGATGCTACCTCAGGTCTAGAGTTTCAGTAAGATTGGTTATCAACATCTTACCCATCAGCAAACCGACAACTAACAATGGCATCCAATGCTTACCGTTGGTCGATGGTTGCCTATGGCTACCGAGGGCGATTTTGGTAACCAATGCGAGAACCATGAACGCACTCACTGTGTCAAATTATTAATATGAACACCTCTTTCAAAAGCTGTAGGTTTCTCACATTTTAAACCAGGGGTCCCTGATTTGAGTCCTTTACTGGCCGCACTTATGGGTGCCAAGACGTTGAATATGAATCAAGATTTCTTTTTATTACTTTTTATTACTTTTATTACTTTCTATGTTTTCATACCTGATGATTGAAAAGAATGAAAACAGATGCTCCTGAATATGTTTGCAATCTTCGCGTAGCCATCCTCTAAGCTTCGCAAAGCCAAAAATTCATTTTGACCCCCACTGTTTACATGTAATTTTACTGATAGCCGAAAACCAAAATGGCGAGTGTAGAACATTCTATTTTTCTAGGGTAGGGTGCCTTAAACAAGAGGCCCAAGAGGGCCTGTGGACGCTCTACTGGCTTATATGGCTCTTATAACATCAATGAAGCGAGTTACTATCATCTTAAAGAGGCAAAATATAGCATTTTTAACTAAATCAAGAGCTATAACTCCGCCATTACTGGTCCGATCTGGCTGGTTTTCGAACTTGGCCAGTAGAGACAATAAAAAAAAAAATATAAAAAAAAAAAGCATTAAAAAAAAATCAAAAAATCAAATAAATAATAATAATGCAAAAAAAAAATCAATAAAAAAATAAAAAAATAAATAAATTAAAAAAAAATAAAATAATAATATAAAAAAAAGTCATAAAATCTGGTAAAGTTTGGCAAAGATCAGATGCAAAATAAAGGCCCTATCGTATGACGAGGCAAATTAAAGCATTTTTTAACAAAATCAAGGGCCATAACTTCGCTGTTACTGGTCCGATCCGGCTAGTTTTCGAACCTGACCGAGCTTTCATTGACATTAACAATCTGATAAAGCTTGGTAAAGATCGGATGAAAAATGAAGGCCCTACCGTCTTAACAAGACAAAATATAGCATTTTGAACTAAATCAAGGGCCATAACTCCGCTGATACTGGTCCGATATGAATGGTTTTCGAACTTGTCCAAGCGTTCATTGATATTAACAATCTGATAAAGTTTGGTAAGGCAATGAAGCCCCTATCGACTTAACGAGGCAAAATAGAGCATTTTTAACTAAATAAAGGGCCATAACTCCGCTGTTACTAGTCCAATATGGCTGGTTTTCGAACTTGTCCGAGCTTTCATTGATATTAACAATCTGATAGTGTTTGGTAAAGATCGGCTGAACAATGAAGCCCCTATCGTCTTAACGAGGCAAAATATATCATTTTTACCTAATCAAGGGCCATAACTCCGCTGTTACTGGTCCGATAAGGCTGGTTTTCAAACTTGTTCGAGCTTTCAATGACATTAACAATCTGATAAAGTTTGGTAAAGATCGGATGAACAATGAAGCCCCTATCTTATTAACGAGGCAAAATATAGCATTTTTAACTAAATCAAGGGCCATAACTCCGCTGTTACTAGTCCGATATGACTGGTTTTCGAACTTGTCCGAGCTTTCATTGATATTAACAATGTGGTAAAGCTTGGTAAAGATAGGATGAAAAACGAAGGCCCTATCGTCTTAACGAGGCAAATAATAGCAATATAGCGTTTTTAACTAAATCAAGGACCATAACTCCGCTCTTACTGGTCCGATTTGGCTGGTTTTCGAACCTGTCTGAGCTTTCATTGATATTAACAATGTGGTAAAGTTTGGTAAAGATAGGATGAAAAATGAAGGCCCTATCGTCTTAACGAGGCAAAATATAGCAATATAGCATTTTAACTAAATCAAGGGCCATAACTCCGTTGTTACTTGTCCGATCTGGCTGGTTTTCGAACTCATCCGAGCTTTCATTGATATTAACAACCTGTTAAAGTTTGGTAAAGATCAGATGAAAAAAGAGGGCTCTATCGTCTTAACGAGACAAAAGTTAACGACGGGTCCCCGGACGACGGACGGACAACTCGGCATCCCATAAGCTCTGCTGGCCTTCGGCCAGTAGAGCTAAAAATCAGTTGACCAATAGTGGTGTAAATAATAAAATATAAACGCAGTATACTATTTACCTTCCTTTTATTTGCTAGATATGTATGATCGATTGCTGGAGGTGCTGAACATTGAACAACAACACAACCCTGCCTAACTTACGTTTTACTTAGTACATCCGAACCCTAGAAACAGACATGCGCAGACGACAATATCTAAAAATAATACCGCTAGGTTGTTTTAATTTTTACAATGTAAACAACAGGGGGTCAAAATGCTTTGTGAAGCATAACAGATGTCTATGGTTAACAGATCCAGGAGCGTCTATTTTCATTCTATCTAATCATATTATGTACGAAAACATATAACAAGTAATAAAAAAAAAGTCTCGATTCATATTTGACGTCCAGGCACCCAGAAATGCACAGTAGGTCTGTGGTTTGAATTACTTTCATCCATCCTTGTGTTGATAGGAGAAATAATAAGCCCCGAAGGCTTGTCGTCCCCCTCGTGATAGAAAATTAGATGTCTCCGGTTGGTTTAATAGATCTCTTTCGTGTCAAATCTTTGAGATCTCCAGATATTGTCTAACTCACTTTTGAATTTGTCTACATTTTTGGCAGTCACAATACTATCTGGCAACGCATTCCTGCTATTGATGACGCGGTGGGTGAAGGAATTTAGCCTGATATTTTTGCAAGCTCTTGGTTTGGCAAGTTTTAAAGAGTGACCTCTTATCTGATTGTTTGTAGACAGTGAAAATAATTCTGTATAGTCTATATCATCAATATGGTGGATGATTTTAAATAGTTGTATTAAATCTCCACGTCTCCGTCTATATTCCCAGGTGGGTAAGTTGAGCTCTCTCAATCTGTCCTTGTAACCAAGTCCTACCAGCTCTGGTACTAACCGTGTGGCACGTCTCTGCACATTTTCTATAATACGCTAAAGTTGTCTTTTTTAGTGTTGGGAAACATATCAAATTTCCATAGTCCACATGTGGACGTATAAGAGCTTTGTATAGCTGTATAAACAATTTCTTGTCCAAGAACGAAAAATTTCTTCTTATCAAGCCAATTATGCTGTTCGATTTATTTACAGTTTTACTTAACGGTATATGCATTTCGAAGTTTAGTGTGTTTGTGAAGTGTTACTCCAAGGTCTTTTTCTGTTTCATCAACAGTCACTTGTGAATATGTATTGTTTTTATCAAACATTTGATATTCAAATTCATAGTTTAAGTTTCCAATATGGAGTATTTTACATTTCTTCACATTAAATTGCAACATCTAGTCCGAGCTCCATGAGCACAGAGAAAATACATCTTGTTGCAGTTGAGACTGGTCACCTTTAGATCTAACAACATTATACAGTTTAGTGTCGTCTGTGTTTAATGTCATCTGCAAACAGACGACACACACTCTAAACTATATCTGGGACATCGTTGATGTACAATATGAATAGTATTGGCCCTAATATTGATCCTTACGGTATAACAGAGACAACATCCCTCCAACTTGAAGATAAAAAAACAAGTGTCACAGGGATTAATTTTAATTCTGAGGCCATACTCACACTAGACTATAAGCAATTCAAAATAGTGTACGAATGTTAAAGTATGTAATGACAGCAACTCAGTGCAAAGGATCATGCTATCCGAACTATTGCTATCCGAAATTACAAACACAGTTCCAATAACAATCTACTCAGCTCGTGTCTCTTAAATGAATAATTAATTATATTGATACAGTCTATAAACTTGCATCTTATATTCCATAAACCAATTCAAAATTATCGAAATCAAAGACAGCTGTGAGTATTTCGATGATTTGCAAAAATGTAAACATCAAATTATTTTTACCTAAAGCTTACAACAACGACAAAATTGTTTTACTCTCACATACAATTAGTATTGAACTGATTTTACATATTAACAAGATCCTTAAAATATAAAAACACAAATATCTCGCCTTTTAGGAGTATTACCAACTCTAACACCAATAGGTAATAGGGTAAGACTGCATTGTGTATTTTGATTTTGAAACCGTAAATGACATAAGCGGGTTTCAAATGTTGCAGTTTTGGCAGGAAACGTTTCACGAATGTCAAAGGAATGTTGATAAAATCATTTAACAAGGACGTCTACACGTAAAATATGTTATAAACGTGTGAAGTTTGTCTAGATGACATAGAAGAATGGGGAACCAGGGATCTGGACACCACGGCAGAGGTAAGAATGAAAATAGTATACTGATTACTGTATAATTTGTTGAAATCGACATAATTTTCATCATTGACATTGAAATCAAAGCTTAAAGATCCGCTGATGCATTCTTCATTAATGACATTTACTTAGAGCATATCACTGTATAGGTCATCGATTTTGTATGGCAAAATATTACTTTGGCAAAGAATGATGAGCTGGTGTTTGTTGTGAATTGTCTTCAAAAAACGATGAGGTTGCAAGTTGCCCTGCATCAAATTCAAAACAATGAGTTCCAAGTAACATTTTGCATTCACATTTCCAGTAACTTTTTTAATTGTGTACTTTAATTATTTTTTTTCACTCTATACACATTGTTCGATAATTAGTTTTCATTGACATTGTTATTTTTGTTATTTCTATACATTGGATGCTGTATTTTATTATTAATTTTTCTATTTTTATGGATGATTATTTTGCATGGAATGATCAACACATGAAGCGAACGTTATTAAAAACGCCACATGAATTTCTGCAAAAAAATATACCATTCGTTATTAGCATTATAAATAACTATCAGTATACATGTGTTGAAAATGACGTAAAACACTCTACAAACAAACAAACTCTTTTCGGATTATATTTTTAGCTCTACTGATCAAAAATCAGCACAGCTTATGCCGTGGTGCGGTGTCCGTCGTCCGCCTGTCCGTAAACTATTATTTGTAGCGACTACTCCTCTGAAACTACTGGATGGATTTTCATGAAACTTTACAGAAATGTTGCCCATGAAGTCTAGTTGATCCTAGCAAAAATTCATGTGGATGTGAAATCCAATATGGCCACCAAAGCTAAAAGTACATTTTTAAAAACAAGTTTGTAGCGACTACTTCTTGAAAGCTGTAAGTGATAGTGATGTGGAACTTTTTCTAAAATGATCAGCATGACATGATGTTGGTCCTTGTCGAAAATCATTTTGATTTGACATTAAACGTGGCTGCCAGTGGCCATCTTTGTTTACATAGAGTTATATATAAATATATATTTCTTTTTCTCAATCCCCACTGGGATGAAAATTGAAAAGGATCCATCTCGATCAGAAGTGTGCCAAACACTTGTCGTTCACTGGATGACTGCTTCACTGTGTATGTCCTGTTGGGGAAAAGAATGCTCCTTCATAATCATGTTCAATTTTGAATGGGGTTAAACATTTTTTGCATTCTTATAGTACCTGTCGATGATTGCAAGTAATAAATAGTGTTTGCGGTAGTTTTTAAGTGGGTTATGCGAGTGATATGGATATGGTGAGTGAATGTTCAGACATTGCCTGGTTGGTTTGCCTGGTTGGTGAGTGAACATGCAGACAATGCATGGCTGGTGAGTGAATGTGCAGACATTGCATGGCTGGTGAATGAATGTGCAAACATTGCGTGGCTGGTGAGTGAATATGCAGACATGGCATGGCTGGTGAGTGAATGTGTAGACAATGCGTTGCCGGTGAGTGAATATGCAGACATTGCATGGCTGGTGAGTGAATGTGTAGACAATGCATTGCTGGTGAGTGAATTAACAGACTTTGCGTGGCTGGTGAGTGAATGTGTAGACATTGCCTGGCAGGTGAGTGAATGTGCAGACATTGCATGGCTAGTCAGCGAATGTGCAAACATCGCATGGCTGGTGAGTGAATGTGCAGACATTGCATGGCTGTTGAGTGAATGTGCAGACATTGTGTGGCTGTGAATGTGCAGACATTGTGGGGATATTGAGTGAATGTGCCGATATTGCGTGGCTGGTGATTGAATGTACAGACATTGCATGGCTGGTGAATGAATGTGCAGACATTGCATGGCTGGTGAATGAATGTGCAGACATTGCGTGGCTGGTGAGTGAATATGCAGACATTGCATGGCTGGTGAATGTGCAGACATTGCGTGGCTGGTGAGTGAATGTGCAGACATTGCGTTGCTGGTGAGTGAATGTGCAGACATTGCGTGGCTGGTGAGTGAATGTGCAGACATTGCATGGCTGGTGAATGTGCAGACATTGCATGGCTGGTGAGTGAATGTGCAGGCATTGCGTGGCTGGTGAGTGAATGTGCAGACATGACGTGGCTGGTGAGTGAATGGGCAGACATTGCAGGGTTCTGGAAATATTTCAAAAGTCACTTGCCCTGCCCATAATGTCACTTGCCCCACATTTAAGAACACTTAATTTCCCCAAAAATTGGCGCTGACCATTATTCGTGTTAAACGGGACGGGCCGCCGCATAATTTGGACCATTATACTTAGTTAGAAAAGGAAGGGAGAATGTATTTTATGAATTAGTTAATATATAAATTGTATTTATTCATATAAAAAAATCAAATGGTTTCATTTTCTTCTTTTGTGTCTATTACATCTTTGTGTTACTTAAATTATAAAATGATGAGACAGTATACAACCTCATTTTATTACGCCTTCCAACCCCACCAATCACCACACGCACAACCCCATCATTTTTGATGACTATCCAAAAAAAATGCTTGGTAGATGTAGCTGGTGTATGGAACTTTTAATGTCACAAAAACGTTATTAAAAATATTCACATTATATGAAAGCAAGAGGCATGACTAGGGGTTCCCTAGGAATTGTTTAAGAAGTAGTAGCAGTAACCTTATTTATCACAAGCGAAAGTTCAGAACTTGAGAAAAAAATCCGTGATTGGTTTTGAAATTGCGAAAACCCATGACATGCGCATATCGCTAAGTTATGCAACTTATTTGTGTAGTATGTACTTCCATATACGTTTAATTACAGATTATATCAATGAAATACACCAAATACCTCATAAAAGAGCATTGGTAAACGAGTGCTTCGAGTAAAAGAAATGTATTTTTGTTACGAAAAAGTCTTCGGCAAAATTATCTAAGCAAAAACATAACGTCACGTGGGTGACCGGTCTGTCAATCATTATTTTGACACATTAAATTTGCAAATTAAGAAAGAGTTTTCTGATTTGATTGGTGGAAGGTCCAAATGACGTTCGGAGATTTCTGAATTTATGGTTGGAAGGTCACGGACATAATTGCCGCGATTTTATTGGCCGATGGACACACGTCTGACGTTCATGTCAGGATTGTTGTTTTCAAACGGTGTGAAATGCGCGTGTGGGTTAATTAGGTTGTTTATTGAAATAATGCCACAAATTAAGCTGCCTGGGGCGAGATTGTTGATTTGTACCGAAAGTTGTTTGATCTTATTTAACAATCGCTAGCGGCGAAAAACAGCGGCAAAATGAAATTCTGATATGGCTAGTTTGTCACTTGATTTGTTCTGGAATGGAAATGTCCGTCGGGCAAGTGGCGGGCAACCAGATTTGCGAAGGTCACTTGCCCGCACCCAAAATCCACTTGCCCGGGGCGTCGGGCAACCGTATTTCCGGAACCCTGCATTGCATAACTGGTGAGTGAATGTGCAGACATTGCATGGCTGGTGAGTGAATGTGCAGACATTGCATGGCTGGTGAGTGAATGTGCAAACATTGCATGGCTGGTGAGTGAATGTGCAGACATTGCATGGCTGGTGAGTGATGTGCAGACATTGCATGGCTGGTGAGTGAATGTGCAGACATTGTGTGGCTGGTGAGTGAATGTGCAGACATTGCATGGCTGGTGAGTGATGTGCAGACATTGCATGGCTTAAGTGAGTGAATGTGCAGACATTGCATGGCTGGAGAGTGAATGTGCAGACATTGTGTGGCTGGTGAGTGATGTGCAGACATTACATGGCTGGTGAGTGAATGTGCAGACATTGTGTGGCTGGTGAGTGAATGTGCAGACATTGCATGGCTGGTGAGTGATGTGCAGACATTGCATGGCTGGTGAGTGAAAGTGCAAACATTGCATGGCTGGTGAGTGAATGTGCAGACATTGCGTGGCTGGTAAGTGAATGTGCAGACATTGTGTGGCTGGTGAGTGATGTGCAGACATTGCATGGCTGGTGAGTGATGTGCAGACATTGCGTGGCTGGTGAGAGAATGTACAGACATTGGGTGGCTTGTGATTTTGCAGACATTAATGCATGGCTGTTGAGTGAATGTGCAGGCATTGTATGGCTGGTGAATGTACAGAAATTGCATGGCTGGTATATATGCAGACATCAATGTATGGCTGGTGAGTGAATGTGCAGACATTGCATGGCTGGTGAGTGAATGTGCAGACATTGCGTGGCTTGTAAGTGATGTGCAGACATTGCATGGCTGGTGAGTGTACAGAAATTGCATGGCTGGTATATATGCAGACATCAATGTATGGCTGGTGAGTGAATGTGCAGACATTGCATGGCTGGTGAGTGAATGTGCAGACATTGCGTGGCTTGTAAGTGATGTGCAGACATTGCATGGCTGGTGAGTGATGTGCAGACATTGCATGGCTGGTGAGTGATGTGCAGACATTGCATGGCTGGTGAGTGAATGTGCAGACATTGCATGGCTGTTGAGTGAATGTGCAGACATTGCGTGGCTGGTGAGTGAATGTGCAGACATTGTGTGGCTGGTGAGTGATGTGCAGACATTGCATGGCTGGTGAGTGGTGTGCAGACATTGTGTGGCTGGTGAGAGAATGTACAGACATTGGGTGGCTTGTGATTTTGCAGACATTAATGCATGGCTGTTGAGTGGATGTGCAGGCATTGTATGGCTGGTGAATGTGCAGACATTACATGGCTGGTGAGTGTACAGACATTGCATGGCTGGTGAATATGCAGACATCAATGTATGGCTGGTGAGTGAATGTGCAGACATTGCATGGCTGGTGAGTGAATTTGCAGACATTGCGTGGCTGGTGAGTGATGTGCAGACATTGCATGGCTGGTGAGTGATGTGCAGACATTGCATGGCTGGTGAGTGATGTGCAGACATTGCGTGGCTGGTGAGTGAATGTGCAGACATTGCGTGGCTGGTGAGTGAATGTGCAGACATTGCATGGCTGGTGAGTGTCATGTGCAGACATTGTGTGGCTGGTGAGTGAATGTGCAGACATTGTGTGGCTGGTGAGTGAATGTGCAGCCATTGCGTGGCTGGTGAGTGAATGTGCAGACATTGCGTGGCTGGTGAGTGAATGTGCAGACATTGAGTGGCTGGTGAGTGAATGTTCAGACATTGTGTGACTGGTAAGTGAATGTGCAGACATTGCATGGCTGGGGAGTGAATGTGCAGACATTGTGTTACTGTTGAGTGAATGTGCAGACATGACGTGGCTGGTGAGTGAATGTGCAGACATTGTGTGGCTGGTGAGTGAATGTGCAGACATTGCATGGCTGGTGAGTGAATGTGCAGACATTGCATGGCTGGTGAATGAATGTGCAGACATTGCATGACTGGTGAGTAAATGTGCAGACATTGCATGGCTGGTGAGTGAATGTGCAGACATTGCATGGCTGGTGAATGAATGTGCAGACATTGCATGACTGGTGAGTGGATGTGCAGACATTGCATGGTTGGTATTGGCTGTGATAAGGCTCCTTACAGTGCCGTTGTTTGTTAAATTACTTTATCTCTAGCATCTTCTAAATTAGCTAGTTTTGCTAGTTTTAGTGAGTTTTTATGTACTGTTTTCAGCAAGTGTTAGATATTAAATCTATTTAATTCAGTAGAGGTTTAGTTTCACTGTTGAGTGTTGATAGAAATGATATTATACATCTATAAAAACAAACTCCAAAATAAATTTATTTTATGATTATTTTATATGTGTGTTACCTCAAACAGGTCTAAAATAATCACGTTTTTTGTTACATTTATTTCTAGATATGCGGAGACAGGTGTTACATTTGTTATATATCCATTATTTCATCTGTCAACTGCAATTTGCGGTATATCTCCATGGATTACTTTGAAATATACTAGATGCAATGTGTGCTTTATATCCATTATTTCATGTAGGAAACAACAGAAGTTCAAGATTTTCACTCGCTCTATGTTTTCCCATGATGTTAAATGTGTACGTGCCCCAAAAGATTTAAGAAATCAGATAAGCTGTTTGAAGTACAAAAAAAATATAAGAATTTTACTGCCTTGCATTTTCATTTGGTACATTGCATATATCTGTTAGTTTCTTGTCTCTGTTCTGTAAGAATTACTAGTATCTATAGACATATTCATTATTGAGCGTTTGCACCTGTGTCGATTATAAAACCCCGGGATATGGAAAAGATGCAGAATAAGAAATCTGAAAAGATCACATGATTGTCGATATTGCATAACAGAGAAGGTATAATGTTCTAGGCTTCTACATTTTTATGTAATTATTTAAAAGTTTGTTTACTTGTTCCTGTGTTTTGATTATTACTCCCAAAGAGCAGTTATCGGTGTAAATTGCCTGATAAACCTCCAGGTGCCTGGCAATGATCAGTGTCGGACCTAAATAGGTGGGGATAGTGCGACTTTTATATTATTGATTAGGCAAAACAAAATAAATGATGCATTTTCAATACCAAAAAAAAGGTGGGTGTGGTAATTAAAGTGGCCATTTCAGCTTTTTATTTTTTTCTTCGTCCAGAGAGGAAAAATAGTAGGTTCTATGGTTTAAAATATGGAGAGGCAGCTTAGTGGAACACCACTATATCTCTTCTTTTTTTGGCCTTATCAGATCTTGATTTGTTTTGTGCAGTTCAGATGTTTTAGCCTTATTTAAGTCTGAGCATATATGCATTTGATCCAATTTAGCAAATGCATTTGATTCCATTTTAGAGGGACGTACGCATTAAATTGGATGTTATTTAAGCTCAACACTGTATATATAATTCAGAGCTACCCCAGAGAGACGGGAAGGATACATAGGAATCCAGGAACCTGCCGAATATTCTTAACTCTGAAAACATAGTGTATTCATTTCATTCGAATTTCATGAAATGGATGAAAGGAACCTAATGTTCAAATCAAATACTTCTGATTTTAATACTCAATGTTGTTTTATATATTTGAATTGTAATTTCCGCTCTTTTTCCATATCTTCATTATATTTATTCATCATAGAGTTTCTTTTGTACATATTTAGGGTAAACAAGCGTGTTAAAGTGTATGCAACGTTTAAAGGTTTAGTTGAATGCAAACATTTAATATTTGAAAGCAATATTGCCTTTTTTGATCAACTACTGCTTTATTTGATTTGTTTTGTCATTTGTAAATGTGTATATAATAGAGGGCCTAATGGAAGATTAGTTTATAACTAAATATGTTACCCTCTGTAAATAAAGACTGTTATTATTCAGCTGCCAGCTGATTCTTATATGGTTTCTGTGTTTGTCTATGGTTAACAGACTGAGAATCATGTAGTCAATGATATTAAGCATGCATTACAACTTCAGTTCCCAGTGACCCGATCTAAACAACTTGAATGGTATAAACATATTTTGTGATGTTGAAAGGTTACCATTTCACTTGCTGAAATGACATTTTCATAAACCATTCTACTGAAATGTATCCTGGTTCCCTGATGCAATGTCACCAGTGATGTACAGTTCAATACCATGGTTTTCTGGTTCCCCAATACAAGGTCATCTGTGACATACAGATTAAATGCCATGCTTGATATCCTGGTTCCCAATATAAGGTCAGCTGTGACATACAGATTCAATAACATGCTTGATATCCTGGTTCCCCAATACAAGGTCAACTGTGTCATACAGATTCAATAACATGCTTGATATAATGGTTCCCAATACAAGTTCATCTGTAATTAAAGATTCAATACCATGTTTGAAATCATAGTTCCCAATACAAGGTCATTTTTAACATACAGATTCAATGCAATCCCCTGCGAAAAATCCAGTGGGAAATCCAAAGAATTCCATAGTATTTTATGCATTTCTAAGGATTTTTTTCTTTTAAATTCCATGGAATTCCAAGGATTAAAAGCTTGGAAAAGCTTGGTGGTATTGGCCCAGAAATACCATGGAATTCCATGGAATTTAACTGCCACACCTTTATAAAAAACATTAAATGGAACTGTCACAAGAATTCCATTGTATTCCATTGAATTCCATGGGGAGACATTATAATAAATTGACCCAAAAATTCCATTGTATTCAATGAAATTCCATTGGTAGACAGTATATAAATATAAATGAAATCAAGCCAAGAAATCCATAGTATTCCATGGAATTCCAAGGGTATGCATATATAATGACTAAAATCAATGAAATTTCATGGAAATCCTTGCTAAGAAATGTCTGGAGAAGTGTATTTGTTTTCCCAAAGAAATCATAATTCCAACAAAATGATCCTAAACAGTTACAAATTCTTAAGCCCCCTATAAATATTTCTGATTGTTTTTTCTCCCTTTCTAGTCAAAAAAATTAATAAAAAATACAGTACATAAATTACACACATTCTCTGTTGGGGAAAACCCCCCGACTTATTTAATAGTAAAACCAAATGCCACAATAATTGTGTCGCAGCATGCGGAAACCAACAGCATGGTAATGAAAATCCCTATCTCAGGAATCGTAAGAGAGCGAAAAAAGCTTAAAATGTCCTCTTTCAAGTGAAACAATTTCAAAACATAGTCCATGGCCTCTGACCATGGTAGTTCATGGTCTCTGACCATGTTCAACCATGGTCTCTGGTAGACCATGGTCAGAGACCATGGACTACCATGGTAAAACACCATGGCATAATCATACATTTACACATATTTTTTCATCCATTTACTACTCGTACTATACATTTTGGGTATAGACATTTTCATTTTATTTCAACAATAATATCAGTAAAATAAGTGTGCACAATTTCATCAAGATAATTTCTTAATGCATCATTTAAACATCATTGACTTCATTAATAAATATTAAATGAAATTAAGCAAAATCAATTAGATAACTAACTCAAATAAAACAGCTCACATTAAATACACTGTTGGCATTTTATGTTATGCAGTTAGGTTCAACATTTTCTAATATGAGCTTAGTGTCAAATTAGCATTATTTCATTTCTACATGTAGAAAATTGAAACTTATCTTACCTCACTTGTCAATTATTCCATGTTATGTTAGGTTTCACTTGTAACTATAACCTTCTAATTCAGTGTTTGACAACATGTTCCAGATATATACGTTAAATCCACACACATTTTGTGGGGAAACACAGAATTAATTAAGTTAAATGGACACTAGTTAAGCCTTTTTTCATGCAAATCTTTTTTCCCACACAAAATTTCAAACTGAGCAAAATCTTCTCCCAAAATGCACTGCAATCCATTTCCTTAAATAACCAGATGTAAAATCAGTTATCTTATAACACCCATCTAGCAGTATTTACTTGCTTCTTGCAGCCCTAATAAACTTTCCATTCTGCCAGTGCTTGACCTAAGGTCTATTATGTCACTCTTTGACTTGGATGTGAATATATCACTTGTTCCACAAGTCTTTGATTTCAACAGAAACATCTGCACCATTCCTTAATCTAGTTTATTCAATAGTTTTACAAAAAAAAGCTTGGAAAACGATGGACTTTTCTTAAAGTTCAATCTTGACACAATAAATGTAAATTCCAAGCTTTTCCATGGTTTTTCCACACATTAAGATTTACAAGTCCAAACTTTTCTCAGCAGAGGTATTTTAAACAATCAATTCCATTCAATTCCAAGCTTTTTCCAAGCAGGAAAACCTTGGATTTCGATGGAATAAAAATCCAAGCTTTTCCATGCTATTCTCACACAAAATTCTTGAAATGTCATGGAATTCCTAGGAATAATGGATCCAAGCTTTTTCTTACTTTTTCCTGTGACCAAAATGTTGCAGATCTATGAAATTCCATGGAAATTCCATGTAATTCTAAGGATTGCAAGAAAGCTTGGATTTATTTCTGCAGGGGATGCTTGATATACAGGTTCCCAATAAAGGGTCATCTGTAACATACAGATTCAATGCCATGCTTGATATACAGGTTCCCAATAAAGGGTCATTTTGTGACATACAGTTTCAATGCCATGCTTGATATACAGGTTCCCAATACAATGTCATGTGTGACATACAGTTTCAATACCATGCTTGATATACAGGTTCCCTATAAAGGGTCATCTGTAACATACAGATTCAATGCCATGCTTGATATACAGGTTCCCAATAAAGGGTCATTTGTAACATACAGATTCAGTGCCATGCTTCATATATACAGGTTCCCAATACAAGGTCATTTGTGACATACAGTTTCAATGCCATGCTTGATATACAGGTTCCCAGTACAAGGTCATCCGTAACATACAGATTTAATACCATGCTTGATATCCTGGTTCCCCAACACAAGGTCAACTGTGACATACAGATTCAATACCGTGTTTGTAATCATGGTTTCCAATGCAAGATCATATGTAACATACAGATTCAGTACCATGTTTGAAATCATGGTTCCCAATGCAAGATCATCTGTAACATACAGATTCAATACATTGTTTGATATCCTGGTTCCCTAACACAAGATTGTAGACGGTCAATACCTTGCTTGATATCCTGGTTCCCCAATACAGGGTCACCTGTGATATGCAGATAGATAATTTTATGTGAGGTACAGGTTTAATACCATGCTTGATATCCTGGTTCCCCAATACAAGGTCGTCTGTGACATATATGTTCAATACCCTGCTTGATAATTTGGTTTCCCAATACAAGGTCATCTGGGGCGTACAGATTTAATATTGCTTTATATACTGGTTCCCCAATTAAAGGTCACCTTTCAATGTCAGCCTTTGCAGACAGGTTCAGTACCATGCTTCACTAAGCCTGGTTCCCCAAAACATGTTCACCTGTCAACTGCTGTTATAATAGTTCAATGCTTGAGTGAGAAACCTTATTTTACTAGATTTCTCAGCACTAGAACTGAAATAGTCCTCCTGTCAGGGGCGTACCTGGAGCATTTTGAAATGTACGCCATGCAGATATGAGAAGCGTAGCTGCGAACCGAGCAGCGGGGGGTAGGTGTGGGGGTTTGGGCCTCCCCTAAGAAAATTTTGAGGCAAATGATGCGTTCTCAAGCTATATTTCAGCATTAATATGGCACTTTTGCTGACGAATTGTACGCATTGGCGTACGTGCGTATGCCTGGATACGCGCCTGCCTGTAATTTAATCATGTTTATATCTCATGTAAATGAAAGACATATAGTGTGAGACCAGGTTCTCTTCAAATGTAAGTCAGGTTGTATTTTCATAGCTGATTTCACAGTTTAGCTGATTTCACAGTAGAGCTGATTTCACAGTATAGCTGTTTTCATAGTAGTCATTTTCCGGAATTGGTTTGAATGGGTTTTCCATGTTGAAGTACAAAATTGGGACATTGTATGTCAACTTTTGAGAAGTTTCTTTGAAAACAAACATTGTTCAAGATGCACATGCTGAATATTGTGGCAGTACAAGTTGTTTGTACCTACATCATGTGGACGGTAAAACTCATTTAAAAGACGCCTGCCTATTTCAGAGTTTAGACTATTCACTGTATAACCTAACAGAACAAAATGCCAGGTAAAATCCTAGATGGCCAGATTGCTGTCTCGGAGTATAGGTGTTTATACCTGTAAGCATATACAGGTGTGGTTTCTGGAACAGTTTCTGTAGTCTGGTATGTACGGTAGAAGCTGCAGGTACCAGTAGATATGAGGAGATAAGTGGAGATACGCCTAGTGCTGCTACTCAACAAACATCCTTCCATATCCTACATAGTGTATCGTAACAACTGCTCTTGTGAAACACCAGTGTTACTGGATTTCTGGGATATATACCTACCTACTTGTTAAAGATGGAGAATTTGTTGTAAAAGATAACATACTCCTACGATTTAGTTCAGTGGTGCTTGGTTTATGAAAAGGAATGCATTTATGTAATATTCCGGATTGTTGTATTTGGGGTCTGAGGTGCATGCATGCATACTGAAACTGGGAATTCGGACTGAGTGTAATTTTTTTCTTTGATGTGGATATTTCGTGCCTGGGTTTAGTGCCTGGGTTTAAGTCGTATTAAATACTTTATGAATTCTGATAGTTTTACAACGAAGCAACAGTATTTTGTGGAACAGTTTTGCATTTCTTGGGCTGAAGTTTAATTGGACGATCTGTCGCCCAGAAGTTTATTTGCAGATTGTGCTATTAAGACAAAAACTTTACCAATATCAGTTTTCACGGATCTCAGATTGGTTATATTTGTGACAATGAAATTCAAGGATATTCCCCACGGTTGATCGGTGTGTTCAACTTGTAATGGGGATTTTTAGTGTGGAAAGCCTTGTTTTTGATGCGATGACGTTCTCTAAGCGAAGAAACTCGTGTCCTCCGCAAGCCTTTGAGTATGCAAATGGACAGGACTGGCAGAGTTTGCTTCGTCAACATGGTAACTTTCTGCACAACTCCCATCGTCATAGTGCTCAACTGCATGGTGAGTATATAGGTGTATATTTATTATATTTTAGTTACGATTCTTGCAGATGACGAGATGTATACACTACTGGTTCTTTCCAGGAAAAATGGGGTACAACAAAAAAATAAACCTTCATATATGGCCTAAATTTTGCTAAAATTATGTTAAACACCATTCATACAAATATATTTTGGTTACATGTACATGAAACATTTAGGACTCGGATACATAGTGTGTGTTTAGAAACATAAAAGTTTAACACTCCTGAAAGTCTGGTATGTCCACTGCTTTAGTAAGTATTGGTGTGATTTAATGTCACATTTGCCTGGAATTCTTATACCTTATTGTTGAATGTCACTCTCAACTTGGAGCGTCTCCGTGGTTGAGGGGTTAACAATGTTTCATTATAAGACTTAATAAGACGGATGGTTTAGGTGTACAGTATTGGTTCTATGCAGGAAAAGTTGGTGGTCTTCCTCCATAAAAAAAAAATCGACCGTTTTATATAACCTTACACGTGTTGAAAATGACGTAAAACCATACAAACAAAACAAAAAAACACTCAGCTTCTTAAACTACAGGATAGTTATCTGTTGTTTCAAATGACAGCTGATCATGTGTTATGCCCCACACCATGATTGTGGAGTGGCCTGTCATAGTGTTATGCCCCACACCATGATTGTGGAGTGGCCTGTCATAGAGTTTCCATGTGCTCACCACTATACATTCTGACCAAAAAGAAAATGTCACCTTGACCTACCTTGACCTACTTTAACTTGATATTCATTGATTCTATTAAGTTTTTTTGTAAGACCTGTTTCTATAGTCACTGATACACACAGAAATTCCACACTAGCACTATATAGTCTGACCAAAAATAAGTCACTGTGGCTGACCTTGACCTACTCTTTATAATTTTGATTAAGGTTTTGCATTACCTTTGTTTCAAAGTTACTGATATCGTTTTTCAGTGATGCTGCTATCATGAGTATGGCACCTGTGTCCTGAATGGTTGGTTGGTTCAGTGTTGTTTTACATCATTTTCAGCTCATTTTAGGCTATATATGACTGTCAGTTTTATACCGCCCATCATCTGTAAGAATCAACCCTTTCTCACAAGTCGATCTCCCAGTGGGATTCAAACCCGCAGTGGTGAGAGGCGAAAATGTTTCAAACACAGTACCTTTACCATCCCAGTCAAAGAAGCGCTGAACACGGATCTGTGTCCTGAATGGCGCTGAACACAGATCTGTGTCTTGAATGGTGTCCTAAATGGTGCTGAACACAGATCTGTGTCCTGAATGGTGATGAACACGCATCTGTGTCCTGAATGGGTTGAACACGCATCTGTGTCCTGAATGGTGCTGAACACGGATCTGTGTCCTGAATGGTGCTGAACACGGATATTTGTCCTGAATGGCACTGAACACGGATCTGTGTCTTGAATGGTGCTGAACACGGATCTGTGTCCTGAATGGTGCTGAACACGGATCTGTGTCTTGAATGGTGCTGAACACGGGTCTGTGTCCTGAATGGTGCTGAACACGAATCTGTGTCCTGAATGGTTTGTTTGTTTGTATGGCATTTTACGTCTTTTTCAACATGTAAGGTTATATATGACGGTCAATTTTTTTTGTGGTGGAGGCAGACCACCCACTTTTCCTGGGTAGAACCAGTACTGTACACCTCCCGCCATCCGTAAGAATCGACACTTCCTCACAAGTCGAGCTCCCAGTTGGATTCGAACCCGCAGCGGTGAGATTGTGTCCTGAATGGACACATTTTCTAGTTCATAATACTTTATTAAAATACATGTACAAATAAAAGTTGGAGGGTTAATGTGTAATGGTCACAATAACATACATTTATAACAACACATTTATATAAAATTTCTGCTGCCGTGTACCGTATATCAAATAAATGCTGACCTGTCATATTTGCTAGTACGGTTAAGTGAACATACTCAAGTCTACTAATGTAACAATGTTGTACCCTTGTTACATGTCATGTTACATCCAGTCTAACACTTACATAGATCTAGACCTTCTCTTGTTACATGTCATGTTGCATCCAGTCTTACACTTACATAGATCTAAACCTTCTCTTGTTACATGTCATGTTAAGTTGTCTCTTGCATACTAGTACTTCCTTCTTTTTCTGATAGTGTTGTTCCGATTAATCAATTTGATCGATCATCAAACAGTTATGATCAGATAAATCAGTTACAATTATTATGGCTTATTGCATTCTCTTGTACTAAAATATACAAGAAATAAAATGACTTATACTTTTGCAACAAGTCATGATTAGTAACCGACCTGTCCTACCACTACCCCTTGTACCGAGCCGACCTGTCCAACCACTACCCCTTGTACCGAGCCGACCTGGCCTACCACTACCCTTTATACGCCGAGTGCCAAGCAAGGGAGCTACTTGTATCATAAAGTCTTTGTTATTACCCGGCTGGGGGTTGCACCCAGGACCTCCCACATGAGAGGCCAACGCTCTAACTTTACGCTACCGCCATGGTAATAAAGATTTAAAGAAGTCGCCATTTGCGTGATATCCTGTATTATAGAGGTTGTTATATCAGGTACCAGAGCACTCAGTGAGGCCATGAGGTGACTAATGGCAACTGACAATACTGTGGCAGTGGCGTATAGTGGAAGAAGTACCATCTCACATGCAGGCCGAGATTGTGGGTTTGATCTCCAGCAGGGTCACACCAAAATCTTCATAAAAATGGTATTAGTAGCTCCCTTGCTTGATGTTCAGCATATAAAGGGTAGTGCTGGGACTGGTCAGTCAGCCCAGTGTCAGTATAATGTGACTGAGGGGTATCACGGTCAGTCAGCCCAGTGTCAGTATAATGTGACTGTGGGGTATCACGGTCTGTCAGCCCAGTGTCAGTATAATGTGACTGTGGGGTATCACGGTCAGTCAGCCCAGTGGCAGTATAATGTGACTGTGGGGTATCACGGTCAGTCAGCCCAGTGTCAGTATAATGTGACTGTGGGGTATCACGTCATGTGTCTACGGCTTATAGCAGCAGCACTATAAAATGAACTTTGATCATTCAGAGACTTTAAAAAATGGTAGTAGTCAATTGTAACCCTTGCTTGACGAGCAAGTAGTGGATAGTACTACGTCAGGTTGAAAAAAGTGACTGGGTGGGGTCTGCGGGCCTGGTATTCCAGTGTGGCAGCACTAGATATAATACAAGTAGACTAGATAGATATATTACACTACACACAATCACTCATAAGTCAAAGCTCTATTGTGCCTATATGGGTGTGGATGCCCTAGCGGTTAAAATATGGAGGTACTATAACCTTAATAGAACCACACACACACACACACACACACACACACACACACACACACACACACACACACACACACACACACACACCATTCATGGAATAGAGCAGTGGGTCAATACCATAGAGCAGCTAGGTTAATTCAGTAAAAGTGTTGTAAAAAGACTACCTTTTTGCAAGAAAAAAAAGCTGATCTTTCCCAGACAAAACTGTAATAATGAGCATATAGTTTGTGAATAGGGACAAAAATTCCATGGCAGCATTCCACCCAGGTAATAGTTTGCCTATAATTCGCATGCAGAGTTACGTGAAAGCAGGCAGACTATATTGTCACAATCCTAAAAAAATGTATTAAAAGCTGTTCTATTTTCCCACACCAAAGAAAATGTGCAAGACACCCCGAAATAAATACCCAAAATGCTTGCACCTTCAAGTCTCCTTCAAGTCTCCATTCAGACAATAGTAGATCTGCACCTGTATGCCTATTTTACAAAATACACGATTTACAAGAAGTGTGTTGTCTTATGTAATAATGGTGTGAATGGTTCCTACTTTTAGACAAGGACAAGACATTTCCAAGAAACACACACTGAGTTTCCGATCTGTTGATCAAGCTTTTATATGTAAGAGATTCGAGCCAATTAAACCTTCAGTCGATATTTACACCTGTACCAAAAGCACATGTTGTCCCACAAACAACTCTAAAATACAATAGATCACATGGCCAATGTTTGTGGGAAGTTGACCCAGGAACAATAGAGCGCGGAACTGTAAACTGAATGTCAAAACTGTGCATTTAGTATGTGTTTATATTAATACCAGCTAGCTGTCAGGCAACTGAAAGGAAGTACATTGATGTAGTGGTATATAAGCATGCTATCATTGTTGACTTGAAATCCAGATGACCGAAGTTCAAACCTCACAGGTGCAACTGAGTTCAAATGTCTTGGCTATAAGGACACATCTAAGTAACTCAGTGATGCCAGTGAGGCTCCAACCTAGTAACTCTGTGGTGCCAGTGAGGCTCCAACCTAGTAACCCAGTGGTGCCAGTAAGGCTCCAACCTAGTAACCCAGTGGTGCCAGTGAGGCTCCAACCTAGTAACCCAGTGGTGCCAGTGAGGCTCCAACCTAGTAACCCAGTGGTGCCAGTGAGCCTCCAACCAAGTAACTCAGTTGTGCCAGTGAGGCTCCAACCTAGTAACCCAGTGGTGCCAGTGAGGCTCCAACCTAGTAACCCAGTGGTGCCAGTGAGGCTCCAACCTAGTAACCCAGTGGTGCCAGTGAGGCTCCAACCTAGTAACCCAGTGGTGCCAGTGAGGCTCCAACCTAGTAACCCAGTGGTGCCAGTGAGGCTCCAACCTAGTAACCCAGTGGTGCCAGTGAGGCTCCAACCTAGTAACCCAGTGGTTCCAGTGAGGCTCCAACATAGTAACCAGTGGTGCCAGTGAGGCTCCAACCTAGCAATCCAGTGGTGCCAGTGAGGCTTCAACCTGTGATCTCCAGATTCAGTATGAAATAATCTATTTGATAGTAAAACCAGAATGATCCTTGATAAATGTCTAATGAAGTCTAATATTCAGTTCTTGCCCTCTAGGGAGGAAGAGAGTCCGGGTCTTTGTTTTCAGCTCCAATCAACACAGCTTGATCCTTTTTCACTGTCTCTCCTCCAACCTCTTGATCTTCATCCACTGCTCCTACATCACTACCGACTGCCTCCTCCCCGTTGCCTAAGGCCTGTTTCTCATTGTCCATCACTCTTTCATCGCCTATTCTGCTCTTATCTACATATCCCTACCCTTAGCCACTTTCACCATTAGCCCTTGGTCCTGGAGTTTGTGTTTCCTGCATTACATGACTGTCAGAGGATATCACTCCCTAATTAAATGACAGGCCATATTCTCTGTTAAAAGTTAGTACCAGTATGTATTCCAATAAGTGATATTGCATTTTCATCCCATCTGTTAGGTGCAATTCCATATTTCAAAAAAGGACAGTAGTATTCCAAATTCTTGTATTCCGTATTCCCCCCGCTTATTAATTTACATCCGTTTTGCAAGCATGAACTGTTTAAAGCAATTGTTAAGTGGTACTCCGTATTTCACCCAGCTGTGGTATTTTGATTCCACCCACCTATTAAGTGGTATTCTATATTGCACCTGCCTGTTAAGTGGTATTCTATATTGCACCTGCCTGTTAAGTGGTATTTCATATTCTACCCAGCTGTTAAATGGTATTTTGTATTCCAACCTCCTGTTAAATGATATTTGGTACGTATTCCACCCTACTGTTAAGTGGTGGTTCATCTTTCATCCGCCTGTTAAGTGGTATTTCATATTCCACTCATCTGTAAAGTGGTATTTCTTATTCCACCTGCCTGTTAAGCAGTATTTCGTATTCCACCCACCTGGTAAGTTGTATTCAGTTGAGTTGTATTATTAAACATCCTATGATAAGTCTCAAATTTTAAAACTGTTCACATTGTTGCACCTAAGCATTCAATGTAGACAATAATGTGTGCGTAATTATGTGCAGAAATATCAAATGTATAAGAAAATGAAATGAAATCGCATTCATTTCAAAGTAAAAGAAATTAAGAAATTACCTTACAATCAAAATTGTTGTAAGTTGTTTCATAAAACTGGGCCCAGGGCTTTTTTAACCTATTCAAGAGGGGTCCAATTGCAAAAACCTCTATATTAACCAAATTCTAGGTAAACAATTCCTGATTTTAAAAAAATAAAAAATCTTCTTTTTTTTGTTTAGAAAATAATAGACTTTTCATTGTTTGTATATGCTGAAATCATTGATAAATTCAATACTTGATTATTATTATATCTAAAGCATGCATTTTAATAAAAGTTTTCTCTTAAAACAACCTTCAACTAAGTAATGAAACACACGTTTTTTTCACAATTTTGACATCTCGTGCTTCTTTTCCCCAAAATCAGCAGGCATAGGCCTTTTCCCAAATTTCTCGAAAAAGCCCTGGTATTCCATATTCAAGTGTGCGCATGTTTGGGGCATTATTGTCACAGATAATATTGTTGTCAACTGGAGCTATTAAAATCTACAGGGCCCATATTCATAAAGCTCTTATAAGTAAATATTTAAGATTTGTACATATGTTTAAATAACCTTATTAACGCTCTCAGGGGCACTGCAAACCATCTATTTTAAGATAAATATGTAGCTGTAGGTTTTATTTATCCATAACCTTATTAGCAATATTAAGAAAATGAATCTATAGAAAAACGTGTTTAAAAAATTGATAAAATTTGACTTAAGATACTGCTAAGAAGCTTTATGAATACGTACCCAGGTAGTTACTTTAGTGTTCCATGTCATGCAGAAGCTTTATGAATACGTACCCAGGTAGTTACTTTAGTGTTCCATGTCATGCAGAAGCTTTATGAATACGTACCCAGGTAGTTACTTTAGTGTTCCATGTCATGCAGAAGCTTTATGAATACGTACCCAGGTAGTTACTTTAGTGTTCCATGTCATGCAGAAGCTTTATGAATACGTACCCAGGTAGTTACTTTAGTGTTTCATGTCATGCAGAAGCTTTATGAATACGGACCCAGGTAGTTACTTTAGTGTTCCATGTCATGCAGAAGCTTTATGAATACGGACCCAGGTAGTTACTTTAGTGTTCCATGTCATGCTGATTTCTCAAACCATAATTGTTCCATGCCATCAGTTGATATCTTATTGTAACAGGCAGTTTGGCAGAAAGTTTGGTCAGTTTATGTGTACTAAATGAATGGAACTATAATCTCCAGAACTGAAAACATCTACTTGGTGCTAATTATACACCTTTGGACAAACAATGTCAACACGTAGAGTGACGTTGACATTTCTGACGTGTGCATCCCGCTAAACAATTAAAGTTTAGGTGGGTGTACTGGTTTCACCCTGTCTGTCTATATGTAGACACAACCTGGTCCGCTCCATAACTCCTCTCCTCCTGAAGTAAACTGCCTGTGGTGCGAGGACGAGCGCTATTGGTTTTGAGGTCAGTAGGTCAAAGGTCAAGGTCACCGGGACCCGATAATGAAAAACCTTGTCTGCTCCATAATTCCTCTCCCCCTGAAGTAAATCTCATGAAACTTCATAGGTTAACTGCTTGTGGTTGTGGTGATAAGATGACCCCAAACTATTTTGAGGTCAGTAGGTCAAAGTTCAAGGTCACCAGGACCCGATAATAAAAACTTTGTCCGCACCTTAACTCCTCTCCCTCTGAAGCAAATCTCATGAAACTTCATGGGTGAACTGCCTGTGAAGAGAGGATGACCCCTATTGATTTTGAGGTCAGTAGGTCAAAGGTCAAGGTGACTGGGACCCAATAATGAAAAACCTACTCCTCTCCCCTTGAAGCAAATCTCATGAAACTTCATAGGTGAACTGACTGTGGTGAGAGGATGACTCCTATTGATTTTGAGTTCAGTAGGTCAAATGTCAAGGTCACCGAGACCCAATAATGAAAAACTTTGTTCTCTCCCCCAGAAGCAAATCTCATGCAACTAGGTTAACTGCCTGTGGTGAGAGGAAGACCCCTATCGATTTTAAGGTCAGTAGGTCAAAGGTCAAGGTCACCGTAACCCAATAATAAAAAAACTTTGTCGCACCATATATAACTCCTCTCCCCCTGAAGCAATTCTTATGAAACTTTATAGGTGAACTGCCTGTGGTGAGAGGATGACCCCTATTTGATTTTGAGATCAGGAGGACAAAGGTCAAGGCCACCATTACCTGATCATGAAAATCCTATTCCACTAAATCATTACTCAAACGGTAGGGTGCGGAATGGGGGGTGGGTGGGCGGGGTATATTTGTCGCCCTTAAAAGGCGACAGCTCTAGTTAATTTGTGGGGTTATACCAAATTCTTCCCAGATACATTCCTTCACAACCCAGAACAAATTGTCTGCCAATTGGTCATTAAGGAAAAATTAAACCTACTGGTGATCCTAATTGGTTGCTTTTTATCAAACTTGATAAGCATACAGGCTGTAACTTGAGTCAATTAAGGCATCTTCCTCTAAGTTCTTTAAGTGCAGGTGCAGTCCAGAGCTCAGGTCAGCAGAGTTGGTCAGCTAATTATGGCTGTTCTATTTTGAGGCTGGTAGTTAATAAACTGTCTTAATTGGCTTTTAAAGGAACACAGTAATCTTGAACTGTACTGAATGGCATTTAACCTCTCTCAATAAAAAGTTCATGGCTGGTACATGTAGGTCAGTTTCTACCAAATAACATTGCAAAAGTTTGAAACACTCTATCAATCTAAGTTATTATTATTGCATCCATTTCTTCAGTCATACCATGCATGGTCCACCATGGGGTGGGAGTGGGGTGGTTTGTTGTACATATGGCACTGCAATTGGTAATATTGGAGGATTTATTTGATATATTATTATTTAACAGAGCTGTAGATAAGCTGAGTTTTTGAGTATTTACTCATACTTTTTTTACAAAAACACTCAGTTTTTAGCTCGACTGATTTATCAGAGATCAGCAGAGCTTATGCCTTGGTGCGGCGTCCGTCCGTCTGTCCGTAAACTTTTATTTGTAGCGACTACTCCTCTGAAACTACTGGATGGATATTCATGAAACTTTACAGAAATGTTGCCCATGAAGTCTAGTTGATCCTAGCAAAAATTCATGTTGATGTGAATTTCAAGATGGCCACCAAAGCTAAAAATAGATTTTTAAAATACAAGTTTGTAGCAACTACTAATTGAAAACTATAAGTGATATTGACATGGGACTTTTTCTAAAATGATCAGCATGACATGATGTTGGTCCTTGTCAAAAATCGTTTTGATTCGACATTAAACATGGCTGCCAGTGGCCATCTTTGTTTACATAGAGTTATATAGTAAAAACTTGTAGCGACTACTCCTCTGAAACTACTAGGTGGATTTTCATGAAACTTTACAGGAATGTTGCTCTTGATGTCTTATTGATCCTAGCAAAAGTTCAGGGCGGCCAGAAATTCAAGATGGCTGTCACAGCTAAAAATAGATTTTTAAAAAATAAGTTTGTAGCGACTACTTCTTGAAAACTATAAGTGATATTGATATGGGACTTTTTCTAAAATGATCAGCATGATATGATGTTGATCCTAGTTGAACATTATTTTGATTCGACGTTAAACATGGCTGCCAGTGGCCATCTTTGTTTACATAGAGTTATATAGTAAAAACTTGTAGCGACTACTCCTCTGAAACTACTTGACCGATGTTCATGAAACTTCACAGGAATGTTGCTCTTGATGTCTAGTTGATCCTAGCACAATTTCAGGTCGGCCGGAAATTGAAGATGGCCACCACGGCACCACGGCTAAACATAGATTTTTAAAAACAAGTTTGTAACGACTACTTCTTGAAAACTGTAAGTGATATTGATATGGGACGTTTTCTAAAATGATTACCATGACATGTTGTTGATCCTTGTCGAAATTTATTTCGATGCGACTTTAAACATACCCGCTAGCGGACATCTTTGTTTACATAGATTTATATAGTAAAAACTTGTAGCGACTACTCCTCTGAAACTACTTGACGAATTTTAATGAAACTTCACAGGAATGTTGCTCTTGATGTCTAATTGATCCCAGATTTTTTTTAGGTCGGCCAGAAATTCAAGATGGCCGCCATGGCTAAAAATAGATTTTTAGCTCTACTGATCAGAGATCAGCAGAGCTTATGCCGTGGTGCGGAGTCCGTCGTCCGTCCGTCCGTCTGTCCGTCTGTCCGTCTGTCCGTCTGTCCGTCTGTCTGTCCGTAAACTTTTATTTGTAGCGACTTCACAGCTGAAACTACTGGATGGATATTCATGAAACTTTACAGAAATGTTGCCCATAAAGTCTAGTTGATCCTAGCAAAAATTCATGTTGATGTGAAATCCAAGATGGCCGCCAAAGCTAAAAATAGAGTTTTAAAATACAAGTTTGTAGCGACTTCTTCTTGAAAACTATAAGTGATATTGATATGGGACTTTTTCTAAAATGATCAGCATGACATGATGTTGATCCTAGTCAAAAATCGTTTTGATTCAACGTTAAACATGGCTGCCAGCGGCCATCTTTGTTTACATAGAGTTATATAGTAAAAACTTGTAGCGACTTCACAGCTGAAACTACTGGATGGATATTCATGAAACTTTACAGAAATGTTGCCCATAAAGTCTAGTTGATCCTAGCAAAAATTCATGTTGATGTGAAATCCAAGATGGCCACCAAAGCTAAAAATAGAGTTTTAAAATACAAGTTTGTAGCGACTTCTTCTTGAAAACTATAAGTGATATTGATATGGGACTTTTTCTAAAATGATCAGCATGACATGATGTTGATCCTAGTCAAAAATCGTTTTGATTCAACGTTAAACATGGCTGCCAGCGGCCATCTTTGTTTACATAGAGTTATATAGTAAAAACTTGTAGCGACTTCACAGCTGAAACTACTGGATGGATATTCATGAAACTTTACAGAAATGTTGCCCATAAAGTCTAGTTGATCCTAGCAAAAATTCATGTTGATGTGAAATCCAAGATGGCCGCCAAAGCTAAAAATACAGTTTTAAAATACAAGTTTGTAGCGACTTCTTCTTGAAAACTATAGTTGATATTGATATGGGACTTTTTCTAAAATGATCAGCATGACATGATGTTGATCCTAGTCAAAAATCGTTTTGATTCAACGTTAAACATGGCTGCCAGCGGCCATCTTTGTTTACATAGAGTTATATAGTAAAAACTTGTAGCGACTACTTCTCTGAAACTACTTGGCGGATTGTCATGAAACTTTACAGGAATGTTGCTCTTGATGTCTGATTGATCCTAGAAAAATTTCAGGTCGGCCGGAAATTGAAGATGGCCGTCACAGCTAAAAATAGATTTTTAAAAAATAAGTTTGTAGCGACTACTTCTTGAAAACTATATGTGATATTGATATGGGACTTTTTCTAAAATGATCAGCATTACATGATGTTGATCCTAGTCAAAAATCGTTTTGATTCAACGTTAAACATGACTGCCAGCGGCCATCTTTGTTTACATAGAGTTATATAGTAAAAACTTGTAGCGACTACTCCTCTGAAACTACTTGGCGGATTGTCATGAAACTTTACAGGAATGTTGCTCTTGATGTCTAATTGATCCTATCAAAATTTCAGGTCGTCCGGAAATTCAAGATGGCCGTCACAGCTAAAAATAGATTTTTAAAAAATAAGTTTGTAGCGACTACTTCTTGAAAACTATAAGTGATATTGATATGGGACTTTTTCTAAAATGATCAGCATGACATGATGTAGATCCTTGTGGAAAATTATTTTGATTCGACGTTAAACATGGCTGCCAGTGGCCATCTTTGGTTACATAGAGTTATATAGTAAAAACTTGTAGCGACTACTCCTCTGAAACTACTTGACGGATGTTCATGAAACTTCACAGGAATGTTGCTCTTGATGTCTAGTTGATCCTAGAAAAATTTCAGGTCGGCCGGAAATTCAAGATGGCCGCCACAGCTAAAAATAGATTTAAAATAAATAAGTTTGTAGCGACTACTTCTTCAAAACAATAAGAGATATTGATATGGGACTTTTTCTAAAATGATCAGTATGACATGATGTTGGTCCTTGTCGAAAATCGTTTTGATTTGACCTTAAACATGGCTGCTTTGTTTACATAGAGTTATATAATGAAAACTTGTAGCGACTACTTCTTTGAAACTACCTGACGGATTTTCATGAAACTTCACAGGAATGTTGCTCTTAATGTCTTATTGATCTTAGCAAAATTTCAGGTCGGCCGGAAATTCAAGATGGCCGCAACGGTTAAAAATAGATTTTCAAAAAACAAGTCTGTAGCGACTACTTCCTGAAATCAAAATCAATCAGTAGAGCTTCAAGGTCATTGACCTCTTGTTAAAGAAAAGTTTGTAGTGACTTCTTCTTGAAAACTGTAAGTGATATTGATGTTGGACTTTTTCTAAAATGATCAGCATGACATGATGTTGATCCTTGTCGAAAATTATTTTGATTCGACATTAAACATGGGCACCAGTGGCCATCTTTGTTTACATAGAGTTTGTATTGTAAAAAATTGTAGCGACTACTCCTCTGAAACTACTTGACGGATTTTCATGAAACTTCACTGGAATGTTGCTCTTGATGTCTAGTTGATCCTAGCACAATTTCAGGTCGGCCGGAAATTCAAGATGGCCACCACGGCTAAACATGACTACTTCTTGAAAACTGTAAGTGATATTGATATGGGACTTTTTCTGAAATGATCAGCATTACAAGATGTTGATCCTTGTCAAAAGTTATTTTGATTCGACTTTAAACATGGCTGCCAGTGGCCATCTTTGTTTACCTAGAGTTATACAGTAAAACTTCAACTTGTAGTGACTACTTCTCTGAAACTACTTGACAGATTTTTATGAAACTTCACAGGAATGCTGATCTAGCTGTCAAAATCTATCAGTAGAGCTTCAAGGTCATTGACCTCTTGTTTAAAATTGTATCTTTGATCATCAACTTGCAACAAAAACTTTTAAAAATCATGAGTATTATAATTGTATGTATTGTTCTGTAGTCAACAGTTTGTCCCAGATTTACATTATGAAAATTGTTCCAAGCATGTGTCTAATATTAAGGTCATACAGTTTTTGTTTTGTTTTTACTTACATGCAACTTAATTCCATTTACTTAGATTTTTTGTTTCTTTTAAAATGTATTAATTCACATCGGTTTTGCAAGCATGAACTGTTTAAAGCAATTGTTTACTGTGAACGAGTTCCTTGTCACTCATTTTGAATCTGATGAGTAAATACTCTTTGCAGTCAAACATTATATACAGCTCTGTATATGTGCATCAATTTGCTGAATGAGAAATGTAAACAAGTTATCCTTTTTATTTAGTGATTAAAACAAGTTAATTTCTTGATTCGTCATTGCATGCGTAACTAATAAAATAGAAAGTGACGAGACAATTCGAACTGATACAGAGTCAGTGACAGTGTTCAGTTAAACTCAAACACGCATAACAATAGCAATTTAATATTTTAGTGTTGTCTGTGGTTGAGTTGTTTCTAAGTATAACATCGGTTGGGAACGAAAAGAGGATGTGCCTTTTATACCTTACTACAAATATATTTTATTCCTTAAATGCTTTATCAAACAGGTAGGCAGAGCAGTAGAACACCCCCACTCCACCCTCCCCCAACCCCACCCACCAAATTCATGTTCATTTTATCATTTTTTGTTCATGCTCATTAAAGGTCTTCATCATGACCCCTGCATTGTTTCAGGTGCCATCTCGCTCAAATCACTAGATCAATGGCAGAAAAACAAAAAACGTGGCTCCAGCATAAATGGAGTGTCTACAATAGAATTTGCAGTAACACTGCAGTTCAGGGTGAGAAGGTTCTATGCCCGTTCTCCATATTTTATCTCGATGAACATGGAGGATGAGACTGGCATGTTCATTCCTGTTAGGCGCCATATAACCTTTCATGTGTTGGTGCGCCTTAAAACCCCAATTCATTCATTCATTCTTTTTCAAACAAATGTACGGCAATACCCTCATTATAGTTGGCAATACCTTTATGGGCTCCCTAGAGTGAATACAATAAGACCTGGTGAATACAGTATACATGTACTGCTCAATCTTGACAGTATGTTGTATTTTTACAAACTGCCTGTTTGTTCACTGTACAGTGAAATGTTTGTAAATAAATATGCTACTATTTGAAAAAACTGATGTTTAATTTCTGTATCAAACTTGTTTCACTCTCAGTGATGCACATATAGAGAGAAAGTGATGCACATATAGAACGAATGAACTGGAAACTCACATTTGTAACCATCGATATATGAATTTATAAAGAATACCATACAACAATTTGGTGTTGAGCCCTCGATATACCATAACATTCTCAGTGATTCACAGACTGATATATTATTATCACTGGTGCACAGATACATAAGTATTATTCTTTGACTCAGTGTCCCTGGGTTATGTGTGTAATTGGTGATTGGTGCTTGACTCAGAACTGTATCAGTAACCTTTCAATGATGATGCACACCTCATTGCTCACTTTTGTTCTAACATGAGTATTGTACCAGTATTGGTGGTCAAGCCTTGTGCTTTACTGACCTTGTGTTGTAACATTAGTGCAGTACCAGTATTGGGGTCAAGCCATGTGCTTTACTGACCTTGAGTTGTAACATTAGTATTGCACCAGTATTGCGGGTCAAGCCTTGTGCTTTACTGACCTTGAGTTGTAACATTAGTGTAGTACCAGTATTGGGGGTCAAGCCTTGCGCTTTACTGACCTTAAGTTGTATCATTAGTATTGTACCAGTATTGGTGGTCAAGCATTGTGCTTTACTGACATTGAGTTGTAACATTAGTATTGTACCAGTATTGGGGGTCAAGCCTTGTGCTTTACTGACATTGAGTTGTATCATTAGTATTGTACCAGTATTGGTGGTCAAGCATTGTGCTTTACTGACATTGAGTTGTAACATTAGTATTATACCAGTATTGGGGGTCAAGCCTTGTGCTTTACTGACCTTGAGTTGTAACATTAGTATTGTACCAGTATTGGGGGTCAAACATTGTGCTTTCCTGACCTTGAGTTGTAACATTAGTATTGTACCTGTATTGATGGTCAAGCCTTGTACTGTACTGGCCTGAATGTTTACTTCAAGACTGGGTCAGTTCTTATACTTTACTGATCTATAATGTACACTTATGTTTAAAAAAATGTATTTTACCAATATCTGGGCCTATATGTTTCATTTAAATTACTAGTTTAGTATTGTACCAAGAGTTGGATCAAGTCTTGTACTTTACTGGCCTTGTAACTGTTGTACTGTGTAGATTGAGGTCAAGTCTTGTACTTTACTGGCCTTTGTAACTGTTGTACTGTACCACTATTGGGGTCAAGTCTTGTACTTTACTGGCCTTTGTAACTGTTGTACTGTACCAAGATTGAGGTCAAGTCTTGTACTTTACTGGCCTTTTTAGTTGTTGTATTGTACCAAGATTGGGGTCAGGTCTTATACTTTTGTCGCCTTTGTAACTGTAGTATTGTACCAAGACTGGGGTCAATTCTTGTATTTAAGTGGCCTTTGTAACTTGTAATGTACCAAGATTGGGCTCAAGGGTAAAGTCTTGTACTTTAGTGGCCTTTGTAACTGTTATATTGTACCAAGATTGAGGTCAAGTCGTGTACTTTAGTGACCTTTGTAACTGTTGTATTGTACCAAGACTGGGGTCAATTCTTGTACTTCAGTGGCCTTTGTAACTGTTGTATTGTACCGAGATTGAGGTCAAGTCGTGTACTTTAGTGACCTTTGCAACTGTAGTATTGTACCGAGATTGAGGTCAAGTCGTGTACTTTAGTGGCCTTTGTAACTGTTGTATTGTACCAAGATTGGGGTCAGGTCTTGTACTTTAGTGGCCTTTGTAACTGTAGTGTTGTACCAAGATTGGGGTCAAGTCGTGTACTTTAGTGACCTTTGTAACTGTAGTATTGTACCGAGATTGGGGTCAAGTTGTGTACTTTAGTGGCCTTTGTAACTGTTGTATTGTACCACGATTGGGGTCAGGTCTTTTACTTTAGTGGCCTTTGTAACTGTAGTGTTGTACCAAGATTGGGGTCATGTCTTGTACTTTAGTGGCCTTTGTAACTGTAGTATTGTACCAAGATTGGGGTCAGGTCTTTTACTTTAGTGGCCTTTGTAACTGTAGTGTTGTACCAAGATTGGGGTCATGTCTTGTACTTTAGTGGCCTTTGTAACTGTAGTATTGTACCAAGATTGGGGTCATGTCTTGTACTTTAGTGGCCTTTGTAACTGTAGTATTGTACCGAGATTGGGGTCAGGTCTTGTACTTTAGTGGCCTTTGTAACTGTTGTATTGTACCACGATTGGGGTCAGGTCTTTTACTTTAGTGGCCTTTGTAACTGTAGTGTTGTACCAAGATTGGGGTCATGTCTTGTACTTTAGTGGCCTTTGTAACTGTAGTATTGTACCAAGATTGGGGTCATGTCTTGTACTTTAGTGGCCTTTGTAACTGTAGTATTGTACCAAGATTGGGGTCAGGTCTTGTACTTTAGTGGCCTTTGTAACTGTAGTGTTGTACCAAGATTGGGGTCAAGTCGTGTACTTTAGTGACCTTTGTAACTGTAGTATTGTACCGAGATTGAGGTCAGGTCTTTTACTTTAGTGGCCTTTGTAACTGTAGTGTTGTACCAAGATTGGGGTCATGTCTTGTACTTTAGTGACCTTTGTAACTGTAGTATTGTACCAAGATTGGGGTCATGTCTTGTACTTTAGTGGCCTTTGTAACTGTAGTATTGTACCAAGATTGGGGTCAGGTCTTGTACTTTAGTGGCCTTTGTAACTGTAGTGTTGTACCAAGATTGGGGTCAAGTCGTGTACTTTAGTGACCTTTGTAACTGTAGTATTGTACCGAGATTGAGGTCAAGTCGTGAACTTTAGTGGCCTTTGTAACTGTTGTATTGTACCGAGATTGAGGTCAAGTCGTGTACTTTAGTGACCTTTGTAACTGTAGTATTGTACCGAGATTGAGGTCATGTCGTGTACTTTAGTGACCTTTGCAACTGTAGTATTGTACCGAGATTGAGGTCAAGTCGTGTACTTTAGTGACCTTTGCAACTGTAGTATTGTACCGAGATTGAGGTCAAGTCGTGTACTTTAGTGGCCTTTGTAACTGTTGTATTGTACCACGATTGGGGTCAGGTCTTGTACTTTAGTGGCCTTTGTAACTGTAGTGTTGTACCAAGATTGGGGTCAAGTCGTGTACTTTAGTGACCTTTGCAACTGTAGTATTGTACCGAGATTGAGGTCAAGTCGTGTACTTTAGTGGCCTTTGTAACTGTTGTATTGTACCAAGATTGGGGTCAAGTCGTGTACTTTAGTGACCTTTGCAACTGTAGTATTGTACCGAGATTGAGGTCAAGTTGTGTACTTTAGTGGCCTTTGTAACTGTAGTATTGTACCAAGATTGGGGTCAAGTCGTGTACTTTAGTGACCTTTGCAACTGTAGTATTGTACCGAGATTGAGGTCAAGTCGTGTACTTTAGTGGCTTTTGTAACTGTTGTATTGTACCACGATTGGGGTCAGGTCTTGTACTTTAGTGGCCTTTGTAACTGTAGTGTTGTACCAAGATTGGGGTCAGGTCTTGTACTTTAGTGGCCTTTGTAACTGTAGTGTTGTACCAAGATTGGGGTCAAGTCGTGTACTTTAGTGACCTTTGCAACTGTAGTATTGTACCGAGATTGAGGTCAAGTCGTGTACTTTAGTGGCCTTTGTAACTGTTGTATTGTACCACGATTGGGGTCAGGTCTTTTACTTTAGTGGCCTTTGTAACTGTAGTATTGTACCAAGATTGGGGTCAGGTCTTGTACTTTAGTGGCCTTTGTAACTGTAGTATTGTACCAAGATTGGGGTCATGTCTTGTACTTTAGTGGCCTTTGTAACTGTAGTATTGTACCAAGATTGGGGTCAGGTCTTGTACTTTAGTGGCCTTTGTAACTGTAGTGTTGTACCAAGATTGGGGTCAGGTCTTGTACTTTAGTGGCCTTTGTAACTGTAGTACTGTACCAAGATTGGGGTCAGGTCTTGTACTTTAGTGGCCTTTGTAACTGTAGTATTGTACCAAGATTGGGGTCAGGTCTTGTACTTTAGTGGCCTTTGTAACTGTAGTATTGTACCAAGATTGGGGTCATGTCTTAATTGTACTTTAGTGGCCTTTATAACTGTAGTATTGTACCAAGACTGGGGTCATGTCTTGTACTTCAGTGGCCTTAGTAACTGTAGTATTGTACCAAGACTGGGGTCAACTGTTCCACTACCTAATCTACTCTTGTTAGATTTGTTGTAGTATTTATCAGGTTAGATTGAAGGTCCTGTGGGAGTGGGTTTAGCCCATTCGATAGCATTATGTCTGTGTAAAGGAGTTCGTAAAATCACCATTGGCAGCGTTCTGAGTGTAATAGACTAATCTAACTGTAGTATTAAATGCCTACAAAAAAGAAGAAACTTGCCCATTTGGTAACAGATCTGCATTGAATAAAACCCCATTTGCAGCTGTGTTCAGTAGTAGCATGTGCCTGGTCTGTACCCCTAACCTTGATCCCGTTCAATGCCTGCTTGCTGACACAGTGCCAAAGATCTCATATCTGGAACTCAATAATTGCAGACTTGGATGTAAACAGGCAATCTTCACAGGTCATTGCATGTAGTATGTCTGCCACAGTGTTCACTCACTGACTTCTCACATTATCATCTCCTTGATAGATATCTATATCCAGGCTATATGATTCTTTTGGGGGTTTTCATTGGTCATGTACCAGATTAGCTATTGGTCTAATTGTATATGCGCTAGTTTTGTGCTGGCGTGCTCCAGCAGATATCGATGTTGGACTTGTGATTTTGAGGATTCAGGTTCAAGCGTCACCAACTCCACTGAGTTTTTTCGGTGTGTTCTTGGGCAAGACACTAATTAACCTTATTTATTATAAAAAGAATATATTTTAACAATTTTATTAAAATACTTTTAATTCTGTTTTGCATAAAATCCTGGGTTGTGTGTGTGTGTGTGTGTAGTTCGAAGGTTTATAGTCCGTCCGCCAACGAACACGTCAAGGTACACCTGACGCGATGGGCACAATAGAGTCTGGACTTTTAAAATCCTGGGTTATACAACTTTAGAACTTCTTTAATAATGAGACAGCAGGAGTATAACAGCTATTTAACAACAATCTAGTTTCTAACACAGGCATTTATTTTTATTTATTTATTTTTTGAGAAGAGAAAGGAGCATGTTTCTTTCAATGAAACAGTACAGCTGCTGTGGGTGATGGCAGTCTGAGATAAGGGGAAGATTTTGTGTTGCTTTACTTTTCATTACCAAGTCAAGGGTACCTGTATAAGTCTGTTTATATATGATAAATAACTGAATCATCTCTTGTACAGCTCCATTGTAGTTTAGCAGAGTTATGGATACTTATCATATATGATTTGAACCTTACCCACCTCACCTACACTCCAGCTTTGAACCTTATCCACCTCACCTACACTCCAGCTTCTGTGAATGTTTTACCATATTTATATGTTGATGTCCAGTAAAACCTTGATCATTCCATTTTACTAATGATGGCTATCCTTACCCATGGCTGCAAGATACGGGCGTAAACTGGGCAGTCTCTGACCTATTTATGTGTTGATGTCCAGTAAAACCTTGCAAACATTTCATTTTACTAATAATGGCTATCCTGATCCATGGTTGCAAGATGCGGATTTAAACTGGGCAGTCTCTGACCCATTTATGTGTTGATGTCCAGTAAAACCTTGCAAACATTTCATTTTACTAATAATGGCTATCCTGATCCACGGTTGCAAGATGCGGATGTAAACTGGGCAGTCTCTGACCCAATTATGTGTTGATGTCCAGTAAAACCTTGCAAACATTTCATTTTACTAATAATGGCTATCCTGATCCACGGTTGCAAGATGCGGATGTAAACTGGGCAGTCTCTGACCCATTTATGTGTTGATGTCCAGTAAAACCTTGCAAACATTTCATTTTACTAATAATGGCTATCCTGATCCACGGTTGCAAGATGCGGATGTAAACTGGGCAGTCTCTGACCCATTTATGTGTTGATGTCCAGTAAAACCTTGCAAACATTTCATTTTACTAATAATGACTATCCTGATCCACGGTTGCAAGATGCGGATGTAAACTGGGCAGTATCTGACCCATTTATGTGTTGATGTCCAGTAAAACCTTGCAAACATTTCATTTTACTAATAATGGCTATCCTGATCCACGGTTGCAAGAGGCGGATGTAAACTGGGCAGTCTCTGACCTATTTATCTTGTGGACGTAAACTTGGCTGTCCCTATTTATGTGTTGATGTCTTGTAAAACCTTGATCATTCTTTTTACTCTTGCTGTCTGTACGACAGATATCCTTATAATCCATGTCCGTCAGATGTGGGCGTAAACCACGGAATCTATCCTCCAGGCACGTAAAGGAATTATAATATAGGATATGGTTTCCGGACTCCTATGTTCATGTTCACCAGCTCGTGGCTAATTCGGTATTTAAGTGACAAATTTTAATGCAGCACTGAGCTATTGTGGCTTCTTGAAAGCATGGTTTATTAATTTGTACAATTTATTATAACTGAAAATAACTTCATGTATTCAAGATGTATCAATATGTATTCCATCATTCACATATATATAATAGACTGTTCTTTCTTTGAATTAAGACCATTCTATTTATGTGACAAAGGGGTGTTTTGGGGAAAATGACTGATCAGCAGCCAGACATTGTAAACCCCGATCAGCCTGGTCTGATCTGGGTTTACAATGAATGCAAAGGCTATTATAGTCATGCTTTTTGGGTTAAGGGTTAAAGAATTTTTATACCTGTACTTAAGCTAGTCCCAAAATATTTCTAATTCAAAAGCATGAAGAAATAGGAATTAAATCGGTTACATGATCATGATGATACAACTAAATATCGGGGTCACTTGCATTTAACCCTTAAGCTGCTAAGCATGACTATAATGGCCTTTGCATCCATTGTAAACCCAGATCAGACTATTAACCCTTAACCCGCTATATATATATATTATAGACTGTTCTTTCTTTGAATTAAGACCATTCCATTTATGTGACAAAGAAGTTTTCAGCAGTCGGACATTCGCAATCGATGTAAAAATAAATATGTTTAAACTAAGCTGATCAGTGTTTACAATGTCCTACTGCTGCTTAGTCATTTTCCCCAAAACACCCCTTTGTCACATAAATGGAATGGTCTTAATTCAAAGAAAGAACAGTCCATTATATATATATATATATGTAGCGGGTTAACGGTTAATAATCATTAAAGGTATCATTATAAAAATCTTGAACTTGTGTATGAATGTAATGCCTATTTCACAACATATTATGTTTCCTATTAGTTCAACGTCTGTACCTGGTGAAATAAGTAAGCTGAAAATGAGCTCAATTTACTGTTGTTTCTGACTGGTTGCCAAGTTATTGCTATTGAAAACATCAGTTGGTAACATGTTAAAATTATGATGAAATAAACATAAATAGTATAGCCCCTGGGATGATATTCCTACTCTTTGTTCAGGAGGTAATTTTAGTACTGGTATGTTGCTGTTGCTGAGAGACTGACAACAATAACCTTTGTTCCATTTCGTTTAAAGGGACACACGGCAATCTTTATTATTTAAAAACTCACGGCGTCCCGCTAGTTTTTCCGCATAACTTGCATTTCTTCAATCATTAATATTAATTATAAGCACAGTATTATATACATAGATTTTTGCATATCATTAATTTTTGATATTAGTGCACCAATAATATATTAAAACTTAAAAGTTTAATAAGACGAAATAGAGAATATTTAAAATTTGATTTAATTAAATGTGACCAGGGTAAAAGTAAAATTGATACTGGATATATAAATCGAGACACCCATTGATTGCCATGTGTCCCTTTAAACTTATTTCATTTCCAGTAATTATACACACATTAAAAATGTTTATTATACAAAATGTGAAAAAGGATTTATTATTAATGATACACAAATGCATTTTATGTAGAAAGAACTAACAGGAAGCCACACTTTTTACACAAAGATTTCTGTGTGTCCCTTTTAAATGCGAATAAAAAATGCACACATCCACTATCCCATTTCGACACCTTCAAATCTGCAAGACTTTTACAGCAAGTGTTACAGAATTAAGAATTATTTTATATATTTCTATCCTTGCATCTGTACATTCATTTAGTGTTTATAGCTCACTAATTAATCAACTTGTATCTAAGTATGTTTTATTGGTTCATTTTACTTAGAAATCGCTTGATTACTTGTAGTAAGACCTCATTATGGCCACAGGGTAAGTTTTATGGGTCTGTATAAAATTGATTAGAAACATTTTTACTGTATTAATTGCTAAGGAGTAACGTTTGTCGGTGTAATAAAAGACATGTTAGAAGTGGGGTTGGTTCCAGTTAAATGGGGACACCTGACACATGAGATCATGTAATTATTTAAGTATAATGATTTAGAAAAAAATATCAGCCCTGGGCATATTAACATCTGTAAGTTCATTAGTTGTGCATGTCTGTATGTGTACTAAATATGCTTTTGATTCATCCAGAAATTATTCAGCTCTCCATAAAATGTCTAAATATCTTGATTAATATAAAATGAAATGTCATGTGCAAAACTCTAAATATCTTGATAAATCTAAAATGAAATGTCATCTTCAAAACTCTAAATATCTGGATAAATATAAAATGTAATGTCATCTTCAAAACTCTAAATATCTTGATTAATATAAAATGAAATGTCATGCAAAACTCTAAATATCTTGATAAATATAAAATGAAATGTCATCTTCAAAACTCTAAATATCTTGATAAATATAAAATGAAATGTCATCTTCAAAACTCTAAATATCTTGATAAATATAAAATGAAATGTCATCTTCAAAACTCTAAATATCTGGATAAATATAAAATGTAATGTCATCTTCAAAACTCTAAATATCTTAATAAATATAAAATGAAATGTCATATGCAAAACTCTAAATATCTTGATAAATCTAAAATGAAATGTCATCTTCAAAACTCTAAATATCTGGATAAATATAAAATGTAATGTCATCTTCAAAACTCTAAATATCTTAATAAATATAAAATGTAATGTCATCTTCAAAACTCTAAATATCTTAATAAATATAAAATGAAATGTCATATGCAAAACTCTAAATATCTTGATAAATATAAAATGAAATGTCATCTTCAAAACTCTAAATATCTTGATAAATATAAAATGAAATGTCATATGCAAAACTGTAAATATCTTGATAAATATAAAATGAAATGTCATCTTTAAAACTCTAAATATCTTGATAAATATAAAATGAAATGTCATATGCAAAACTCTAAATATCTTGATAAATATAAAATGAAATGTCATCTTCAAAACTCTAAATATCTTGATAAATATAAAATGAAATGTCATCTTCAATACTCTAAATATCTTGATAAATATAAAATGAAATGTCATATGCAACACTCTTAATATCTTGATAAATATAAAATGAAATGTCATATGCAACACTCTAAATATCTTGATTAATATAAAATGAAATGTCATATGCAAAACTCTAAATATCTTAATAAATATAAAATGAAATGTCATCTTCAAAACTCTAAATATCTTGATAAATATAAAATGACATGTCATATGCAACACTCTTAATATCTTGATAAATATAAAATGAAATGTCATCTTCAAAACTCTAAATATCTTGATAAATATAAAATGAAATGTCATCTTCAAAACTCTAAATATCTTGATAAATATAAAATGAAATGTCATATGCAACACTCTAAATATCTTGATAAATATAAAATGAAATGTCATATGCAACACTCTTAATATCTTGATAAATATAAAATGAAATGTCATCTTCAAAACTCTAAATATCTTGATAAATATAAAATGAAATGTCATCTTCAAAACTCTAAATATCTTGATAATTATAAAATGAAATGTCATATGCAACACTCTCAATATCTTGATAAATATAAAATGAAATGTCATATGCAACACTCTTAATATCTTGATAAATATAAAATGAAATGTCATATGCAACACTCTAAATATCTTGATAAATATAAAATGAAATGTCATATGCAACACTCTAAATATCTTGATAAATATAAAATAAAATGTCATATGCAACACTCTAAATATCTTGATAAATATAAAATGAAATGTCATATGCAACTCTTAATATCTTGATAAATATAAAATGAAATGTCATATGCAACACTCTTAATATCTTGATAAATATAAAATGAAATGTCATCTTCAAAACTCTAAATATCTTGATAAATATAAAACGAAATGTCATATGCAACACTCTAAATATCTTGATAAATATAAAATGACATGTCATATGCAACACTCTTAATATCTTGATAAATATAAAATGAAATGTCATCTTCAAAACTCTAAATATCTTGATAAATATAAAATGAAATGTCATATGCAAAACTCTTAATATCTTGATTAATGTAAAATGAAATGTCATATGCAGCACCCTAAATATCTTGATAAATATAAAATGAAATGTCATGCAAATGTATAGATTATCTGTGTCTGCCCCAGCTTTATACTGAAAATCTTCTTGAAATTTTGAAACAAAGAAAAAGTGCACAATTGATTTTAAGCATTCAAAGATTGTTGACAGCTATAAGGATTTTATGAATTAAATTATAAAACAGTGGTACTTATATATGAATTTGTAAATAAAAGAGTACCATATTCTTTCTTAAAAAGGGCCCTTATTAATTAAGAAACATTACATAAAATTATATACCTTTTCCTCCCAGATGACCCCTCGCATGTGGGAGGTCATGGGTTCAATCCCCAGGTCAGGTCACACCAAAGACTTCATAAAAATGGTACTATTGCTTGATGTTCAGCATATTGGGTAGAGCTTAGACTGGTCGGCCCTGTGTCAGCATAATGTGATTGGGTGGGGTATCATGTCTTGTGTCTACAGCGGGGTATTCCAGAGTGTCAGCAAAATAAAGTTGAGCATTGAGCTCACTGCTACAAGTAGAGCCTGTTGTGAAAAGACTGAAAGATTTTAAATGCTAAACCGCATACAAACCAAACTACAAAGTGACTATTTATACACTAAACTACCAAACCAAAAGCTCTAATAAACTACAAAATGTCTACCAAACTACAAATTGTCTGCCAAACTTTTAGTCTATCTAACTATAAATTATTTGCCAAACAACAAAGCGTCTGCCAAACTTTGCAAATGTTACAATTTCTTCTTTTGTTAAACATAACGCAACATAATTGAATAAGTTCAGAAGATGATCTTGGAATGTGTGATATTTTTCCATTCAGCTTCTTACTTGCACGTTTATTTATGATATTTGACGTTTATTACATTCAGCAAGGCTTATAAGTGGCACTTGTTTACATTTGTGTTGCCTTGGAAATAAACACAGGTAATATTTGATAAACCCCAGATATAAACTGCCAGCCTCACAAAGAAAGAAGAACATTTATATTACAGTCGGGCAGCTTTGATGATGGTCCATATTTTGATTGATTATTCCATGTCACTCAGTCCATATTTCTGATCTGGTAATATATTGACAGTCTGTCTTGTTCAGTCTTCCTATAGCGTCTCCGTGGCCGAGGGGGTTAATGACGTTGTAAACCTTCGCCTCTTACCACTGCAGGTTCAAATCCCACTGGGAGCTCAATTTGTAAGTGAGGAAGTGTCGATTCTTACGGATGGCAGGAGGTGTACAACAAAAAGATTGACCGTCATATATATAACCTTATATGCATTGAAAATGATGTAAAAAAAACATACAAACAAAAAAACAAAAATTGTCGGTTTTCCTTGCTCCCTAGCTCGAATCTTCTGTAAAAATTAGTGGAGTGTAACCTATGAAGTCAGTGTAATTAGTGGAATGTAACCTTATGTGGTTTTCATAATGTATTTTCACATAATACCAAAAAACAAACGCAAATATGCAACCATGCAACCAGATCACATATAAGGCATTCATCCCTTGGTTTATGGTGGGTGCGCGGCGTTGGCAATCATAGACTGTCTGGAGCAAGGAGAATTATACTTGTTTCCCCATTCCCCACCCCATGTTGCTGCCAGACAATCATCTTTCATTGCTGCATAATTTACCATAATTACTACAGTATTCCTACACCTTGCTCGATCATTCCTGTCTTTAAAAAAATTCTGCTACATATATCTGACAATCTGTTGTAGTATTCTCTTATAATTCTTTTAGAATGGCATAGTTAAAATCATATGAAATATTTTATTGTATGTAATATTGTGCTATGACGAGACATGTAATATTGTACTATGACGAGACTTGTATAAACTATAAAACTAATTATATTGCATTTCCATGACAATATGACGGGAGACAGTATTTTCTGCTTTTATGGTTTAACCTCAGCTATATAGTCTCTTATAATTCTTTTAGAAAGGCGTTGTTAAAGTCATGTGGAATATTTTATTGCGTCGCCTTTTCGAAGAAAAATGCGATACATTATAAGGATCACTTTATCGTCCATCAGTTCATCCATCAGTTCGTCCGTCACGAAAACTTAATGTTGGCTATAACTTTATCATTTCTTCATGTTTCTTCATCAAACTTTCAATATATACCCATCATGACAACATCGACATGACCTTACTGATATATAAAGGTCAAGGTCACGCTGAAAGTCATTATATGAGTTAAATACTAATTTTTTTCTTCTCGAAAACTTAAACGTTGGCTATAACTTTCTCATTTCTTGATATTTTTTCATAAAAATTCAATATATACTCATCATGACAACATCGACATGGCCATTCTAAAATATAAAGGTCAAGGTCACACTGAAGGTCATTATATGGGTTAACTACTCATTTTTAGCTCTACTGGCCAACGGCCAGCAGAGCTTATGGGATGGTGTGTTGTCCGTCGTCCGTCGTCCGTCCGTCGTCCGTCGTCTGTTAACTTTTGTCTCGTTAAGACAATAGGGCCTTCATTTTTCATCCGATCTTTACCAAACTTTAACAGATTGTTAATATCAATGAAAGCTCGGACAAGTTCGAAAACCAGCCTAATCGGACCAGTAACAGCAGAGTTATGGCCCTTGATTTAGTTAAAAATGCTTTATCTTGCCTCGTTAAGATGATAGGGCCTTCATTTTTCATCCAATCTTTACCAAACTTTATCAGATTGTTAATATCAATGATAGCTCGGACAAGTTCGAAAACCAGCCATATCGGACTAGTAGCAGCGGAGTTATGGCCCTTGATTTAGTTAAAAATGCTGTATTTTGCCTCGTTAAGACGATTGGGGCTTTATTGTTCATCCGATCTTTACCAAACTTTATCAAATTGTTAATGTCGTTGAAAGCTCGAACAAGTTCGAAAACCAGCCATATCGGACAAGTAACAACGAAGTTACGGCCCTTGATTTAGTTAAAAATGCTATATTTTGCCTCGTTATGACGATAGGGGCTTCATTGTTCATCCGATCTTTACCAAACTTTATCAGATTGTTAATATCAATGAAAGCTCGGACAAGTTAGAAAACCATTCATATCGGACCAGTAACAGCGGAGTTATGGCCCTTGATTTAGTTCAAAATGCTATATTTTGCCTCGTTAAGACGATTGGGCCTTCATTTTTCATCCGATTTTTACTAAACTTTTACAGATTGTTAATGGCGATGAAAGCTCGGTCAAGTTCGAAAACCAGCCAGATCAGACCAGTAACAGCGGAGTTATGGCCCTTGATTTAGTTAAAAAGGCTATAGTTTACCTCGTTAAGACGATAGGGTCTTTATTTTTCATCCGATCTTTACCAAACATTGCCAGATTGTTAATATCAATGAAAGCTTGGACAAGTTCGAAAACCAGCCAGATCGGACCAGCAACAGTGGAGTTATGGCCCTTGATTTAGTTAAAAATGCTATATTACGATAGGGCCTTCGTTTTTCGTCCGATCTTTACCAATCTTTACCAGATTGTTAATATAAATGAAAGCTCGGACAAATTTGAAAACCAACGAGATCGGACCAGAACAGCGGAGTTATGGCCCTTGATTTAGTAAAATATGCTATATTTTGCCTCGTTAATACGATAGGGCTTTCATTTTTCATCCGATCTTTACTAAACTTTACCAGATTGTTACTATCAATGAAAGCTCCAACAAATTTCAATACCAGCCAGATTGGACCATTTACACCGGAGTTATGGCCCTTGATTTAGTTAAAGATGCTATATTTTGCCTCGTCAATACGATAGGGCTTTCATTTTTCATCTGATCTTTACCAAACTTTACCAGATTGTTACTATCAATGAAAGCTCCAACAAATTTCAATACCAGCCAGATTGGACCATTTACACCGAAGTTATGGCCTTTGATTTTCTGAAATATGCTATATTTTGGCCTCATTAAGAAGAAAGGGCCTTCATTTGGCCCGATTTCAGTGAAACTTTTCAAGAATGATCAGTACCAAGCCTAGTTGTACATGTCGTCACCGTGTTCTGGTTGAATGATTTTGACGGAGTTATGTCCCTTTAAAGGTTTTAATACACAAACTTCGGACTAGTTCTCCTGAACGTCTCCTCACATTTCAACCAAACTTTACAGGGATGATCAGCACCAAGCATAGTTGTGCATATCATCGTCGCGTTCCAGTTTACAGATTTTTGGTGGAGTTATGGCCCTTTAAATGTTTCTGATACACAAACATTTTCCGGGCTAGTTCTCCTGAACCCCTGTCTGGATTTTAACGAAACTTGACAAGGATGATCAGTATCAGGTCTAGTTGTGCAAATCATTGCCGTGCTCCGGTTGAATGATTTTTTGGCAGAGTTATAGCCCTTTAAAGGTTTTAATACACAAACTTTGTCTGGACTAGTTCTCCTGAACGCCTCCCCACATTTCAACGAAACTTTACAGGGATGATCAGCAGCAAGCATGTCATCGTGGCATTCCGGTTAACAAATTTTTGATGGAGTTATGGCCCTTTAAAGGTTTTTGATACACAAATATTTTCCGAGCTAGTTCTCCTGAATCCCTGACTGGATTTTAACGAAACTTGAAAAGGATGATCAGTATCAAGCCTAGTTGTGCATATCATCGCCATATTCGGGTTGAATGATTTTTGGCAGATTTATGGCCCTTTAAAGGTTTTAATAGCCAAACGTTGTCCAGATTAGTCTCTTCTGAACTCCTTGCTGCATTTCAACGACTCTTGATGGGGATGATCAGTACCAAGCCTAGTTGCACCTGTCATTGCCGTGTTTTGGTTGAATGAATTTTGGCAGAGTTATGACTCCTTAAAGGTTTTAATACACTAACTTTGTACAGAGTAGTTCTCCTGAACCTCTCGCTGGATTTCAGCGAAACTTGTCAGGGACAATCAGTACCAAGCCTAGTTGCGTATATCTTCACCATGTTCTGGTTGAACAATATTTGAAAGAGTTATGGCCCCTTATACATAAACCTTATCAAGAGCCAGTAGAGCGTCCACAGGCCCTCTTGGGCCTCTTGTTTTCTTCACGAAAACTTAGTCAGGCCAGCTTGTCGAGGTGATTTATCTGGGTGCAAAAAAATCTTGTTATACTGACAAAGCGATGACAGGCGACACACGGAAAGGAACACCCATCTAGTTAAATGTAATATAGTACTATGACAAGACTTCAACTATATATTGCATTTCCATGACAATCTGATGGGAGGCATTATTCCCTGCTTTTATTGTATGACCTCAGCCTTAATTCAAGGAAGAAGATATGTAACTAATGAATTATTGATCCACAGGAGTTCTATACCTCTACATACCTCTACAGACATATACACAATGGCTGTTGCTGATGTGCTATATTTTAGTGGAGTGTGATTGATTTTTGTCAATATTTGCTGTACTTAGAAGTTGTTTGATTTTGGAGCCCATTACAATATATATCTTATTGTTTTCTTCAGATCAGCTTTTGTAATTTATATCAGTGTGTTCTTGAGTGTATTTTGAGGATCTTGAATTTAGGATTTCTTGAAAGGCTTTTTGTAAGTAAGTCGCCATTGTTTATTAAAATAGATGTGTATAATAAACTTATAATAAACTCACTGTATATTGTATATGTATGTATTGGTTTAACGCTGCTTTTAACAATCTCAGGACTTGCGGAACGTCAGTGGTTCTACCCAGGTGCCAATCCGTGCACGTTCTACCCAGGTGCTAATCCGTGCACAAAAATTGCCCAGAGGGTCACCTGGGGTCTGCCTCCACCAATGGAAGCTGGACCTTAGTGGTTGGTGCAATTATAAAGTCCAATTAACAATCTCAGTCGTATCATGATGGCGTCTGCTTGTAGCAGTGAGCTCAATGCTCAACTTTATAGTACTACCACACTGGAATACCGCGCCGAGAAAGAAATGAAGCCCTAGACTGTGCCGAGGGCTTCATTATTGTCGAACCTGATAAACTGGATACGATCAGGCACTAACATCATATTCTGTTTATCATGTTGATCGTTTAAAATCATTTAATTTACCTTTTTTCCCATTTTTTTCCGTTCAAAAATACCCAGACGTCATCAAATATAAGCTGACGTCATCAAAAGAGGTGCTGACATCATCAAAAGAGGTGCACCTGACGGGATAGGAAAGTAACTGCCAAGATAAGATTTTATCTCAGGCACCCTGTTTCTGGGCAGAATTATACAGATTGACATGATAAAATATTATGAGGCCACAGTGTGACCTATGGGTAGAGCGACTTGCCTCCCCTCACCTGATAAACTGGATGTGACCAGGCACTAGCATGATAGTCTCTATATCTAGGAGTTTGTGCTATATATTGTATCAGTTATACTGTGTGCTATATATTGTATCAGTTATACTGTTACACTATTAAGTGCAATACTTTTTGTGACAGTTGATTCTGCAGCATTTCAAAAATGATATGCTGACATTGATCATGTGACAGTGCTATATCTTACAGTCAGACTGTTTTGTATAATAGCTATGCAAAATAAAAAAAGTTTAGCAACATTATTTTTTGTTTCTGATGTTATGCTATTTTTTTTTATATTAAATGAAAATAAATAGATCTGAATCATTTTTATCTCCGATGATCTGGACTTAGCAGTTATTACAAAAAAAGGAGGAAACACGCATTGTTTTGTTTTTTTGGCCTAAGAACAGTATAGGAAATTAGAATTTCAGCTGTATTTTAGTGAGAACTAGCTGTTAAAAAAAGTGATAAATGCGAGCCTGTGTCGAGTATTAACAGCTAGCGTCAGGAACCAACATAAACTGAAAACATAATTATGTAAATAACAGCACAGTAATCTGCTGTTTTCAAAATACATATGGAGGAATTTTAGTAAAAGTATTTTGTGGCATATCAAAAATATATCAATGCAAAAGTACTTCCTTATGGTAATGAATGGTTACTAAATTGATAAATATGTATAAACATAATGTGAAAATGGTTCTTATATGAGAATGAATGGAATTGATAAATTGATAAATATGTATATAAACGTATTGTGAAAATGGTTCTTATGAGAATGCATGGTATTGATAAATTGATAAATATGTATATAAACGTATTGTGAAAATGGTTCTTATGAGAATGCATGGTATTGATAAATTGATAAATATGTATATAAACGTACTGTGAAAATGGTTTTTATGAGAATGCATGGTATTGATAAATTGATAAATATGTATATAAACGTATTGTGAAAATGGTTCTTATGAGAATGCATGGTATTGATAAATTGATAAATATGTATATAAACGTATTGTGAAAATGGTTCTTATGAGAATGCATGGTATTGATAAATTGATAAATATGTATATAAACGTATTGTGAAAATGGTTCTTATGAGAATGCATGGTATTGATAAATTGATAAATATGTATATAAACGTATTGTGAAAATGGTTCTTATGAGAATGCATGGTATTGATAAATTGATAAATATGTATATAAACGTACTGTGAAAATGGTTTTTATGAGAATGAATGAAATTGATAAATTGATAAATATGTATATAAATGTAATGTGAAAATGGTTCTTATGAGAATGAATGGTATTGATAATTTGATAAATATGTATATAAACGTATTGTGAAAATGGTTCTTATATGAGAAAGAATGGTATTGATAAATTGATAAATATGTATATAAACGTATTGTGAAAATGGTTCTTATGAGAATGAATGGTATTGATAAATTGATAAGGTATATAAACATACTACTAAAGCTGTTGTTTCCTTGCTCTGGATTCATTAAAATTGTTGAATTTTCATTACTCAGAGCTAATTAGTACCTCCTTGGATATTTCGCTATATTGCATAGCCTTCATTAGCTGATCGGTGTTTACTGTTGGAGATCATGTGACTTAGTCTGGTCATGTGATAACAGGAGGGCATCGTATAGAGACTAGAGGCCATTGAAATCAAACAGCATCACCCATCACTGAACGGGGACGAGGGCCTGGAGTTACCTCCAGTATACGATCCCCTCCTGCTGTCGCAGATCAGCTGATGACGGCTATTCGATATAGCCAAAATATCCAAGTTGGTACTAATTGTCCGAGTAATGGAAAATTCAACTAATTTAGTATATAAACGTATTGTGAAAATGTCTACTTTAAATGGTCAATTCATGACATATAATTAGTCAGGTCAAAACAGCAGATGGTCCCTACTGAGTATACAGCAGTTCAGCAGAAAATGTGCCTTAATTATATTTGTATAGCAGAAACACTAGTTGCAGGATACATTTCAGTTCTTCTTGCTCCTTATTTGGAATTATCTATGAGACAGTGAAAATATTGATTTCTATCTGAAATGTAAGTAATATACAGAATCCGGAGTATAGCACACAAAGCAATTAAATTACAACATCCAGATTATGTTATAAATACAAAACAAACAAGAGAATCAGGATTATAACACAAAAAGCAAATTACAACATCCAGGTTATGTTATAAATAAGAAACAACAGAATCCGGATAATAAGTAAGACAAAACAAAAAAACAAAATCCAGATCATAACGAAGACCATGTAAAAAAGCCACAATTTAAACTAGTCCAGGGGTTCATCTATATAACTGTATACAATAAGCAGGTTACTGAGTAATTTATTTATAGAGGGTGACTCAATTGGCATAGACAATCTTCCTTGAGGCCCCCTTAATGACATATATTTACAAATATAGTACAGTACAACAAGTAAACATAATTTATCAAATAGCTCTAGGCATAATTATAAACACATATCAAAGCATATGACAATGTGCTATTTTAAAATGAAACCTGTCTAAAATCACTCAAAATAAAACATAAATATACTACAATGTATACATAAACATTATAGACACATTTGTACAGTGTACATATCATTGCTGCTTTCCTAACCCATGAAATTAACAGTATGGAAAAATAAACCAGATTCTACTAGATTTAGATCAGATTTTCACCCATTTCAAGCATTTGTTAGAAAGTATATTCAATGATGTAGTGTTTTTAATTTCGGGTGGAATACTACAACATAGCTCCATTTGAATAGTTCGTTATTTGGCTTAATAGGTATTATGAAATTTTTATTTGAAATTGATCTCGGTTGCATTGAAGTATTTTGTTCATTTATTCTCATATGAAACAAGTTGCTTAGAAATTGCGGGGACATTTGATTTGCTATTTTATACATGCTTTTAGCCTTTGGAAGAAAAAATACCATATAAGAGATAGCCTCAGCTTAAGTTCAGTCAAAGAATATTTATATAATAACATACATACTTAACATCATTAAAAGTGCAAGTTTTTTGTTTTTTTAATGTCTCCAAGATCGATTGCATCCGATTTTACTTCTTTCAATACATGAATTTGATCGGTCACCAGATTTATACGGAATGTGGATAATTTCTAACATGTATATAACACTACAATCGATCTTGGAAATAAACACAAAATAAAAAAACTTGCACTTTTAATGGTGTTAAGTATACATTATTTGAGTGCAAATAGTTGTTTTAAATACGTAGTAGGATTATAATATTAATAAAGTCATGACGATTAACACAATGGGTACTTCAGATTTACTGTCTGTGGTTCGATAGAAGTACAAGTTCGTGATCAGGGTGTTACAAAAATAAATGTACTCCAGTTTGTGTGCTATTATAAGCTGTTAAGTCAATATGTCAGAGTATATTTTAGAAATGGGTAACTGAGTAGATCTGTATGAATATACAGTGCCCTCCATAATTCTCTTTACATATTGTTATAATCTCATTGCATAACATGTGAACCCCATTTATCACATAACATGGCTTCTGGGAGTGCAATAAAGCCATGACTTATTTCTCGTAATACACTAGTGTATTACAGATGCAATTGAGTACCGAATCACTGTGTGCTGTGTACAGTAAAACATTTAATCCCAATTGTTTTCATGGCATATCATATGGTACGTTCAGACGCCTTAATTATTTATCATTATTTGAAATCTTACTTCATAAAATGAATGTTAGTAACGTTAAATTTGGTTTAAGGTATCGCATTATTTGTAGGGCGAACGCATTTATGGCCGCGTAACGTAGCGACGTCATGTAAACAACAAAACGACGTCATGATTTGTTTTACAAATTGCCGCCGTATGTAAGGAAAATTGACAACATTAAAGTGAAACTATCATGTTATAGGTATGTTATGTGATAAACAGAATCTTACATTCGTGACTGTGTATTATTGTCTTTATAAACTCGGACAAATAGATAGGATACTCGGCAAAAGCCTCGTATCCTATCATTTTATCCAACTCGTTTATTAAAATCAATAATACACAGTCACTCATGTAAGATCCTCTATTTAATGTATACTTTAAAATTTACTGAAAAATCTTACAATTAATTCCTTACTTTTAGAATACATGTTACACTTTGCAATACATATAATTGTTTTGATGGCATAAGCCAACATTTAGAAAAACGTACGAGAGAATGACCATTAAATTGTATTTCCATTTAAATCAATGCAAAATTTCAATAGAAAAATAAACTTTTCATTATTCAATCTTGGTAGGTCAGACAACAGTTTGAAAATGAAAAAAATTCTTGCACATATTAACAATGAATTAAATGTATATCCATCAATAACATGATAGATTCATGATGTAATAAACAGTGTTTGCATTTTTTCTTCAAGTTTAAAATTAAGTATTCCAACATGTAATGCAATAGGGATTTTATCAGACTTATGGAGGGCACTGTACACTATTATAAGTTCTTACTGTAATAAGTATTATTACCTTTCAAAACTTTATATGTTAAGGATTATTCCCCTTTTGTGGAATTATCCATTGCAAGTGCATTAGCAACAGAAACAAATTAGAACTCAAATATCCCTGAATATTTTTACATGTAACTTGCAGTGTGTTAACGCATTTTTCTCGACTGTGCTATGCTTGAATAATACATACTAACCTGATAAAAGTGTTTAATGACCCATACTCGGGTTATGTCATACTCAAGGTCATGTGAGTATTTACTAATTCACAAATATATCACAAATATATCGAGTACATGTATATATACTGAAAGGAAAAAGAAACGCATGGTGCGTATTTCCGCTATATATTGTATGTTTAATATGCTACTGCTAATCGAATGGTACAGGGCGACATTATGCCTGTCCTTTTAGAAAGAAGGTTTAAACAGCACTGAACACACCAATGGTTACCCCTTTAAAGTTTCATTATCGTCAGAATGCGCATTTGGCTCAAGCAGGTGAGCAAACTTAGGCTTTAAATGTTGCAATCACTTAACATTAAATACAGTACTGAACTGGCTCAATTTTTCAAAGAGGAACTTCCGCATTTATGAATTTCTTGTTACAACGTGTACTGTGATTAAAACGTCAACAACATCAGAGTTGTGTCCTTTCTCTAGCTCACTGCACTTTTTTTTTTTACAAAACATCTTGGGATTTCCTTGGAATATATATGGAATTAAGTGTGCAGTATATGCCGTATATAGCGGAAATACGCACCCTGCGTTTCTTTTTCCTTTCAGTATATTTATAATTCAAGGTTGCACTGCCTGGGTAAATGTGTTAAAACATATTGAACTGATGGTTTTATGTAAAAATATTCAAGAGTATTTGAGTTCTAATTTTCATCTCTTTCAACTGCAATCTCAATGGGGACATTATCCTTAACCGTATTTTGCTAGAATATTTTGCTAGAAACTCTACACATAATATGACACAAACTCTGCCAGTACAAACCGGAAGTCGGCCAATATAAAAAAAACACGAGGCCAATTTGAAGGAACCAATGCCAATACGAGTTTTAAGTGACGTCATGCAAGCTTGGTAATCAACCTATAAACCCTACTATAAATAAATGCAAATCATTTCAACATTTTTTAATTATTTTAATAAAATAAAATTGTACTGTTGTGGAAGATAATTACAGCGAAACTCCTAGCAGCAGCATGATCGTGTGACCTTGGAAAGCAAAAGATTGCATTAAATTGACAAAGGTTTCAATAAATATGACAGCCCTTGGACCAGTAACTGGGCCAATATGACAGTCCTTGGACCAGTTACTGGGTCAGTATGACAGTCCTGGCCAATATGACAGTCCTTGGACCAGTTACTGGGTCAGTATGACAGTCCTGGCCAATATGACAGTCCTTGGACTAATAACTGGGCAAATATAGCAGTCTTTGGACCAGTAATTGGGCCGATATGACAGTCCTTTGCATCAGTAACTGGGCCAATATGAGTCCTTGGACCAGTAACTGGGCCAGTATGACAGTCCTTGGACCAGTAACTGGGCCAATATGACAGTCCTTGGACCAGTAACTGGGCAAATATGACAGTCCTTGGATCAGTAACTGGGAAAATATGACAGTCCTTGGACCAGTAACTGGGCAAATATGAGTCCTTGGACCAGTAACTGGGCAAATATGACAGTCCTTGGACCAGTAACTGGGCAAATATGACAGTCCTTGGACCAGTAACTAGGCCAATATGACAGTCCTTGGACCAGTAACTGGGCAAAATGACAGTCCTTGGACCAGTAACTAGGCCAATATGACAGTCCTTGGACCAGTAACTGGGCAAATATGACAGTCCTTGGACCAGTAACTGGGCCAATATGACAGACCTTTGACCAGTAACTGTTCCACAAACAAACATTTTATACAAATGAACACATGGTAATGTTTGTGGCCAAAATTGAGCTTGGACAGTGGTGGGCGGGGTTTATCGATTTGTATGGATCTATGGGTTAATATGAGTGCTTGCATGGACCAGTAACTCACTGGCCAGTATGAAATCACTTAATAACGCCATATTATTTTCTTTATTCATGAAAGAGAATTTATTAATTATCCGTCATTTATAATAAAAACCTAGCATAAATGCGAGATCAACATTCTAAATTACCCTGCAATGAATCTTGTATAATGGAAAGGGAAACCAGTTATATATGTATAAGATAATGTCCAGGTTTCCTTAGGTTGTACACATACTCCAATATATTTATAATTAGTGGCTGTGATATCAAGCCCAGTAATCGACGTCATGCACGAGATGATCATCCGTAAGGAAGATTTGTCTAAATTGATGTATATATTTACATAGACTGAGTTCTGTATATCTTTTTATATTAAAATAGCCTCGCCTGTCAAATTTGTAGGTAAACCAGGCCACATAAAGCGTGTACAGGTAGGTGGTATATGGTTATGCTTAAATGAACTAAAAAACTGAAATGTTAGGTAGTTAAGTTATTGCGCAGATAAATGACTAAACAAGAGAGAACATAACAGATAAAATTATGGATTCATTTACAAATAAAACCAGGGTTATCAGGTATTTCAAGTTATTTATTTATGCTTATAAATGTTTTGTAGCGAAATTCACAAACAAGTTAATTTTTGTAGTTATCAAACGTTATTCCACTGTCACCTGTGAAAATAAAACACTTAACATTCAATGTACTGATCCAGTAGGGTACTAAACTATGTACTGAAACTTCTTGTTTATGTGACACACAATGGTACTGAAACAATGTGGTACTAAACGATGGGGAGACCTTGTTTATGTGATACACTGTAGATCTGAAACAATGGGGTACTAAACTATGGGGAGACTTCTTGTTTATGTGATACACTGTGGAACTGAAACAATGGGGTACTAAACTATGGGGAGACCTTGTTTATGTGATACAATGTGGTACTGAAACAATGGGGTACTAAACTATGGGGAGACTTCTTGTTTATGTGACACACAATGGTACTGAAACAATGTGGTACTAAACTACGGGGATACTTCTTGTTTCTTGTTTATGTGATACACTGTGATACTGAAACAATGTGGTACTAAACTATTGGGAGACTTCTTGTGTATGTGACACACTGTGGAACTGAAACAATGGGGTACTAAACTATGGGATACTTCTTGTTTATGTGATACACTGGGGTTCTGAAACAACGGGGTACTAAACTATGGGGATATTTCTTGTTCATCTGATACACTGTGCAACTGAAACAATGGGGTACTAAACTATGGGGAGACTTTTTGTTCATGTGATACACTGTGGAATTGAAACAATGGGGTGCTAAACTATGGAAGACTTCTTGTTTATATGATACACTGTGGTACTGAAAGAATGAGGTACTAAACTATGGGGAGACTTCTTGTTTATGTGATACCCTGTGGAACTGAAACAATGTGGTACTAAACGATGTGGAGACTTGTTTATTTGACACACCATGGTACTGAAACAATGGGGTACTAAACAAGGGATATACATCTTGTTTATGTGACACACTGGTACTGAAACAATGGGGTACTAAACTATGGGGTCACTTCTTGTTTATGTGACACACTGTGGTACTGAAACAGTGGGGTACTAAACTAGGGAGATACATGTTTATGTGACACACTGTGGTACTGAAACAATGGGGTACTAAACTATAGGGACACTACTTGTTTATGTGACACACTGTGGTACTGAAACAATGGGGTACTAAACTATGGAGACACTTCTTGTTTATGTGATAACACTATGGTACAAATACAAAGAAATAAAACTTGGAGAAACTTATTGTTTATCAGTGTTTCGTCAAGAGCGTGTTTCTTGCGTTTTTGACGCACTTGACGCACTAAAATGATCGGCGACGCGACATAAATCAGCATGTGAGTTTTTCGTGACGCAATGAAATTGACTATAGGCTAGAAATGAAATACCCGTCAAATTACGTCGTAAAACTTAAACGTAAGGAATCATGACTGAACTTATTTTTATTTACATCTTGGTCTATATTTAGATTTTAGAACAGGAAAAACTGATACCTGTACTTTTGTGTTATTGTCGTCATCATATCGATCTTATTACAATACATCTTATAATTTCATTTAATTTTACTGTTATTATGTTATTAAATCAGAATTAAGCTTTTATTATTTTTCATTATGTTGGTCATTTTACAGTGATTATAATGCCATCTTTGTGGCCCATGATTGGAAAATAAAGTTATTTATTCTTGGTCTATTTTTAGAATTGAATTGAATTGAATTGGGTTTTAAGGTGCACCAACACATGAAAGGTTATATGGCGCATAACAGGCATGAACATGCCAGGCTCATCCTCCATGTACATCGAGATAAAATATGGAAAATGGGCTTATAACTAAGAACCTGCTCACCCTGAACTGCAGAGTTACTGCAAATTCTATCGTAGAAACTCCATTTACCCTGGAGCCACGTTTATTGTTTTTCTGCCACTGCTCTTTTGATGTGAGTGAGATGGCCCCTGAAACAGTGCAGGGATCATGATGAAGACCTTTAATGAACATGATCAAAAAATGATAAAATGAACATGAATTTGGGGGAATTCTACCCCTCTGCCTACCCCTCCAAAGCGATCTGCAGTGGCCCTAATAGGTTAAACTAATGTTTGTACTTTCCGCGTTATTGTCGTCTTCATATCGATCGCATATATGTGGGTCTGAGTAGGTAGATGCTTATATATAAACACTAGCGAATAAAAGCGCGTAGATGATCTTGATACGGCTGCTAAAATGGAAGACGAACCCAAAATGAAACAATGCCGTTAACTTCTTTTTTTGCTGACAAATCCACCGAAGATATCAAATCAACTAATAATCATGTCTATCTGACATCACATGGTCTATTCGTCAAAATGCATGTCCAAAAAATATGACCCCTATATTTACAAAATGACCCCCAGTTTATTCCATAGGGGGACAAAGATGACCCCTAAAAAATTGAGATCTGCAGAAACACTTGTTTATGTGACATTGTTGTATGAAAACAATGGGGTACACAACTTTTAATTTTTTTATTGTTTATGTGGCACAAAATGGTACTCAATCAATGAAGTAGAAAAGTGGTGAGATAATAATTGTTTAGGTGAAAGTGGGGTACTAAAGTAAACTATTGGGAGACATTGTTACATTGTTACAATTTGTTTACCTACCATTTAGTTTTGTAAGTCTTATTACTTTTATTCATTTCATACTAGTAAATTAGATCTTTGTCAATGACAATGACAATGACAAAACTTTATTCAGTAATTTAGGCCTCCAGCCCATAATACAAATATTACAAATATATTGTAGTGAACATTTTAAAGTAACATTGCGACATAAATACATAACATAGGTACATACAACACAGTTCAAGGTCTCACTACACACTTCGATTTTACTGTGTTGGCCATTGGGAATAAAGTCCAGTTTTCCATTCTGAATGAGACTTTAAAATACAGTTATTGCTGCTCATAAAACTCCACAAAATCTGGTACATAGCCCACTTTTCTTTTTTTTTTAAATGTGAGTGGTGTCAGGCAAGTTACTTTTTTCGGCTTTTACTAAACAGTTTACATCTAAGTTCATACACATTTTGAGCACCCACAAATGTGTCACATTTTGCCGTCAGTGTCGTCTAATCGCTGTTCATCCAGTCTCACACTATTGTTTTCTCACCTGCAACAGGAAAAGAAAATATCCATGGCCAGTTATTAAAAATATCTCAAACCGAAGGAACACACCTACTTTTTATGGTGTAAGAATCATTCTACAGTCACATACAAGGGAGCTAAGTGTCTAGTGAGACCTCAACGTACATTATATATATGAGAATACGTCTTGTGTATTGCAATATTGTTACCTTATGGCATATTATTGATAGTTTGAAAAAAAGAGACGTCTTTTATTCAGTATTTCTTACACATATTTGCATAGTAGTGACAGTTTATATGCATCGGTTGTTTTCATTAAATTATAGAATGTATTCAAACTTGCATTGACAAAATTCATGTTCATATTAACATGCAATTGTTTTGCTATGGAACAGGTAACTGATCATTCAAAATTACAGACAGTTTTTGTGGAGCCACAAGAAATGAAGAAGCTTGATATATATAATTACGCAACCATATTATTATTTTCCATTGCAGTTGTGGTTCGAAATTCTTACCGTAATAAGCTTCATTGTCATGATTTTTAATTTTATTCATCCTTTATTTCAGGAACCATTGGTGATCTGACGGCACAGCAAGCAAACTGGCCACTACAATTCCACCAGATTCATGGTGACAACGTTGAAATAAGCGCAGATCGAAGGCGTGTCAAACGAGGCGACAGTTTCTGCAAGGGCATATGCTTCAGTAATCGGCCCATCGTTATTGGCGAGCGTGTTTATATTAAGTTCATTGACACATCAGGAAGTTGGAGTGGTGTTTTGAGATTTGGGTTTACTAGCACAGACCCTGGAACTCAAAGGGGCGAGGACTTGCCGAGATATGCATGCCCTGATATGACTAATAAGCCCGGCAACTGGGCCAAGGCACTCGGCGAAAGATACGCAGTCGCTGGGAATGAGTTGTTTTTCTATGTGACCAGAACTGGGGATGTGTTTTATGGGGTGAACGGAGAAGAAAAGGGGCTGTTTTTTAGTGGTGTGAATACAAATACGCCCATTTGGGCGCTGTTGGATATTTATGGAAACACTTCATGCGTGGAATTCTCCAATCCATTTCCACAGTTAAATAACATGGTGACAAATTCCCAACAATCAGCAAACATGCAGCAAACTAACATTGCGTCTCAGATTTCCTCATTGACTCTAAATGATAGCAGGAATAACCGCAACAGTCGCGATATACCAACGCACTTACAACTTAGTAGATTTCACACAAACGTGGAGTTTACGCCCCTCCCATTCCACAATCTTTGTGGACGGAACATACGAATAACCCCAGATCAGACTGTGGCCATGAGAACAAAAGAGGAATACTGTAACGCGTATGTGTTTACATCGCGCCCCTTGAGGTGTGGTGAAAAAATTGTGGTTCATATTCAAGGTGTTGACCGCTCGTTTATTGGAGGTCTTGCGTTTGGTTTTACGTCGTGTGACCCAACAACTTTGAAAGCGGAGGATCTCCCAGATGATGCAGATCATCTAATAGATCGTCCAGAGTACTGGGTTGTAAATAAAGACGTGTGTCGAAGTCCGGAAATGGAAGATGAACTGAGTTTCCATTTGACATATGATGGTACGTATATCTATATAGCATGTAAATGGTGGGCATACATATGTACCTGTATAAATGATGTATGTAATGGTAGATATATCTACGATATATGATCAGATATGACAGTGATGGTAGGTATATCTATAAAAAATGTTTGTGATGGTATGTATATCTATGATCAGATATGACAAGCTTTGAAAATCATAGCTTTATGGTTTTATGTTCTGTACCTACCATAGAGCTATGACGCGGCTAATAGACAATATAGGTAGGTGTGCGACATGTCTCTATCCATACTTTCTCCATCTGGTGAAGTTTCTGAAAACATCCCGCAATGCCTGCGTAAACAGTCATTGTTTTTGTAACGACTATTTTCAGACATGTTGTTTTTTTAATCAATGTTTTCCTCTCAGAATATCTTGCTCTCATTTGAAATCTAGTTCCGTATTTGCAAACTTACTTTTATGAACGGACGTGTGCTATATAAGGTTTAGTTAGTTGAAAAACGGCAGTTGTTTATGGAGACATTGCGTGATGTCTTCAGAAACCTCGCCGGAAAGTGTGGATGGACTCGTGCTCCATACCTACCTATATTTTCTATAGGCTGCATCGTAGCTCTATGGTAGGACCATACAAGCTATGATTCTCATGTAGCTAATATGATATGATGGTATGTTTGTGACTGTCTATATGATACAACATGTAATGGTATGTAGATCTGTTTCTGTTGAATAGTACTTGAACCAGATAATTTTATTACCTGAACTTTGTGGTCGGGCATAGCACTCTATCATTTTGGCAACATTTTAAATCCTATGCATTCAATGCAAATGCTTGAGGAAACCATAATTAACACTTCTAATGCAAGAATTCAAAAAAAAAAGTCTGCAACATTATGATTTCATAGGAGCAATGTTCATATTTTATAGAACTGTTTTCTTAGTTGTTATATTGTGTTCACAACTGTTTAGGAAGGGATACATTAACAAGGACATGACCAGTCTCCAAGAAAATTAAAATTGGTGACTAGCCCAGGGCAAGTAGATTTCAAAAGTTATAGGCATACATTTAAAAGGACATGACTTTTTCTTTTTCCCAAGTTACCCTGTTTTTATTCACTGGTTCAGTATAATAACACAGACCTTTTTCCTGTAAAAATTAGGATCCTCCGTGGCTGAGGGGTTAACAATGTTGCGTTGTAAACCTTCTCACCTCTCACTGCTGCAGGTTCGAATCCCACTGGGAGCTTGACTTATAAGTGAGGAAGTGTCGATTCTTACAGATGGCGGGAGATTTACAATACTGGTTCTACCCAGGAAAAGTGGGTGGTCTGCCTCCACCACAAAAATCGACCATCATATATAACCTTACATGTGTTGAAACTTACATAAAACGCCATACAGACAAACAAAACAAATCCCTTAAAAACTGCTGATGGCAGCAGACCAAAAAAACCTGTACTGTCTGTATACCAGAAATCGTAATTTTTATGTTGGTTCTTTAATATATCTAAATCAAAAATAGTCGTCTCATAAATATTTTTGCCGTTAGAGAAGCTTACCCGTTTGCCGTAAATATTCTGTGTTTACATTGTTTCTATTCTCGGTAACAGGTGTCACGTGACCGTTACTAAATATAGACTGAATTGGGCCGATCGTCTGAGCTGAATGTAGTAGTAATCGTCATCTTCAGTTTAATACCGAAAAAAACATATTTGGGATGATGAAAACTTGTGTAGTTATTAATTGAAACATAAATATACCATTGCATTTGAATACACAAAAAAGATATTTAGAAAAATGTTATATCTACAATTTAAAATGATTTTTTAAATGTACCATACAATTTAAAATGTTTTTTAAATGTACCATCGAGTGTAAATTTACTTCACTTTGACGTTTTCATAATTTAAAGGGAAATAGCTGTTCACACATGTAAATTGATTGATGTGTACTCGTTGTCTCCCTTGGATGAAAGTGTTTAGCACACACTTTTCGTTTCTTGGGCATGTAAAATTGATTCAATGGCTCGATGTAAAGGGTCAGATATTTTAAAGGAAATTTTCCTGCGCATACGCATTAGCGCGTGTTTCCCCCATTGTGTTTTGTTTATAATGGTATTTATTAAGGTAAACAAGTTGGTTTGAGAGTGTATGTTAACATTTAAAAATTCCTCTCCAATCATCTGGTGATAATGTGTAGTGATTTGTAAAATGATCATTTTATGAGCGTTTTATTGATATTAATGAGTAAATCTGGTGAATGACAATGACTGGTACACTACCAGTATATCATATTGAACTTAAATTTATATTTTAAAAAAAAGTTATATCTTCTGTCAGCTCTTATGTAGCTCTTGTCCATGCTTGTAGCTAAAAAGTATAATTGCAGAAAATTTATGTATACCATTATGTCCCGTAACATTAAAGACGTCTTGCATTAAAAATCCCTCATGATATTTCCCCCTTTCTAAAGGCTAAGTATTGAGTCTCCTGCTTTTTGTAAAAAGGCCCGGCTCAGTGATAATTAACACATGCGGTATAAATTATAACGTAGTCGGTCTAAAATATTGATGCAGGTCAAAGAGAAACTGTTATCGGATGTGCCGCATGCACCCCTGTAAAATGTGTTTTGCTCTTTAAAAAAATAAATAACTAAGGTCTAATTGCGCCCATGTCTAAAATGAGATTTTTTAAGCCAATGCCAAATGACAATGGGTGTTATGCGTCAACATGTCAAATGAAATGAAAGTTTTGCGCCAATTTCAAATGAAAATGGGAGTTATGCGTCAACATGTCAAATGAAATGAGAGTTTTGCGCCAATTTCAAATGAAAATGGGTGTTATGCGTCAACATGTCAAACGAAATGAGAGTTTTGCGCCAATTTCAAATGAAAATGGGAGTTATGCATCAATCTGACAAATGAAATGGGAGTTTTGCGCAGTCATGCGTCTAATTATGTCAAATGAAATGGGAGTTTTGCACCAATGTCAGATGAAATGGGAGTTTTGCCCCAATGTCAAATGAAATGGGAGTTTTGCACCAATGTCAGATGAAATGGGAGTTTTGCACCAATGTCAGATGAAAAGTGCTGGAAATGAAGTTACACCCACACCCTTCTTATCTAAAATCCTAGATCTGGCCATGGTTATAGCCTGTATGACTTGTACAATTGCATGATAAAATAATGTTCAATATGCAACAGACCTGATTGTGCAGGTATGCTTTGTTAACTATGCATATTACCTTAATTCACCTACCAGTAGCTGCAGCATAATCATTATACCAGATTTGTACTTGCACAACAAAGATTGTCGCTTTCTGCTGCTGCACAAGGTCTCAAGGAGAGTCATAATTATCTCACAAAGAAACATGTTCTGTAGTCATGCTTTTTCAAGAAGGCTTAAAAACAAGAGTTAATAAAAATAGTTGCACTTTTATCAAAAAGAATGTACAAAAGTCATAATTCAAACAATATTGAAAAACGAAGTTCAGTGCTCCAGATAAGATGTGTATTTGCGTAATTCAAAAATCACCGATAACTACTGAGAACCAAATTCCCACGTACCCACTTAATAGCTTTGAAAAATAAAGTGCGTCCAATCATACTCAATAGATGCTTATTGAAGTTTGAGTTACTTAATGACAATCAATTGCCAGCAAAAATGTTCTAGTAGATGCTTGCAAGAAAAAAGAAATGGTCTTTTTGTCGGCTATTTTACATGCTCGAAACAAATAGGGTAGGTATGTAGGGGAAATGTTTTATTTTTTTAAAAATATTTTATATGGTTCCAAGGTCAAGGTCACACTTAGAGGTCAGAGGTCACTTCGGGGGCATTTGTCACTTACAGTGACATTTCTTGATACACTATACTTTTATACCCAATAAATAAATAAACTTAACTATATATTTGTTGATATCAACAGAATACAGAACCGATAGAAAAAATGATTATAAAAAAAAATAAAAAATTACCTAAATGTAAATAAGTAATGTTTTGTTTTTTAGCTCGACTATTCGAAGAATAAGAGAGCTTATGTAATCACTCCGGCGTCGGCGTCCCACATCAAGGTTTGCGTGTAAGCTGTGTTTACAAGTCTATATCTCTTACATTTCTTATCCCAGCACAACCAAATTTGGCCATGGGCTTCCTTATAGCATTATCTTAAGGGCTGCATTTCACATCAGATTTTGCGTGTAAGCTGTGTTTACAAGTCTATATCTCTTACAATTCTTACCCTAGCACAACCAAATTTGGCCATTAGCTTCGTTATAGCATTATCTTAAGGGCTGCTTAAGTAATGTTGGTTCCTGTAACCCCTGGGAAAGCTGTGTTTACAGGTTTATATGTCTTACATTTCTTGTCCTAGCTGAACTAAATTTTGGAATTGGTTTCCTTATAGTATGTTGTAAAGGTTGGGTAAGTAATTTTGTCTTCTGCAAATTCTGGGCTCCCATGGAACCCAAATTGTGATGGCCCATGAAATGTGCAATAATGGCAGATCTAGGTTTGCATGTACGCATGTATATATCTATAATTTTGGTTTGGGATTTCTTTTAGCATTATGCATCTTATTCATACTTCGGGGGCATTATTCATACCCCCCCCCCCCCCCCCCCCCCCCCCCCCCCCACACACACACACACACACCACCACCACCACCACCACCAGCCCACTTGAAACTTTTTTCTTTTTTTTTTTACATATTTCT